>CM045562.1:8687339-9011446 GCA_024721245.1 Mitragyna speciosa
GAAAGAGAATTCATAATCCGAATGAAAATATCTAAAATAGTGTCTTAATAAAACTATGGATTCGCTATCTGGTGTATAGTGTCTCGAGACACTAATCATATCTTAAAGTAGTTCTAAAGAGAAGGATCAAAATAAAATTCTAAATATACAGAACTAGAATATTGAACATCTTATGAGATTAAAAAATTAATTAAAATTGGAATATGGAGAAAGGTAAAAATTTGAAATATAGTAAAGTATAAAACAAAAAATGCAAACCCTATATAAGATGACTCCATGCCTATGAAAATTATAAAAAAAAATATGGGAGTTCATTGAGAAAAAAGAACGCTAGGAGCTCACTACTACATTCTAACAATAGGACAAATAGGTTGCATAATTTAATATAATTTTCTGTAAAATAGTTTGAATTTATATCGTATATAAATATTTAACTAAATGAAATACAATGCAAAAATTTAAAAAATAAAATACTCAACGAGGAATTTTCGAGAGTCAAAATGTCCCTTCGAATTCCAAGCAATATTATCACTATAAATGCAAAGTACCGTGTATATCCTAAGACTAAATCGGATTATGGTTGTATTTACATTTATTTTTATTATATAAACATGATATTTCTTTATTATTTAATTGCTTGTTATTTATTAGTTGAGTTAATTTGAGAAAGTACACAAACTATCAAATTTGTACAAGAGAATATAAGAGTTATAATGATATAATTCTTATTACACATCAATTGTATTTTTAAATATCCCAAGTCCTAGTATAATGAGATTGCACATTGTTAATAAGGATAGACTAATCCTTACTTTGTTCCAACGATAAATATCCAAAGTATAAGTTGTTATTCTTGTAAGGTAATAAGGGGAGTAACGCAACGGAAAATTTAAAAATTTATTACCTTAGCCATGGATCTCTTTGATGTAATCTATACGATTAATGGGTGTTTAGCACAAATACCTCAAGCATAGAAGGTTTCTATGCTTCAAAGGGCAAGATCCTATTCGATGAAGGTGTTGATCTACCACGAAAAGCCCTCCAAGTGTCGAGCCTCCAACGGTATCCACACGAACATGATCTTCAGGAACCTTTGGGCTTGCTTGCCTTGCCTTTCGAGTGCTAGCTCCCTTGAATGATTCATGCAGAACACAAGAAGAAGAAAGAAGTTGAAACCCTAACAATTAGGGAAGGAGGTGTGGCGTTTTACTTGGAGAAAACACGCCTCTCTCAATTTTCCTCTCTCTAAATTTTATCTTGTGTTTCATCAATCAATCAAGAGTCAAGGCATGGACTTATTTATAGATGTAGTATCCTAGTCTTTAAGGAAACAAGAGCAATTGGAAACCAAGAAGGTTTAGGAAGCTTACCTTAAGCTAATCCTATTCCTTTAGGAAACCTATTCCAAAAGGAAACCAAATAGCCTCTTAATTCCTTTTAGGAAACTAATTTCCATCAAGACTTAGAATATTTATAATTAAATCCTTTAAGTTAATTTATCACATAAATTAACCCCATAAGTATCATATACTGATCTTAATAACAATTTAACCCAAAGACCATGTTCTTATTGTGTGTGACCCATTAGGTTCCATTCACATTGGCAATAAGTACAAATTATAACTCATTAATTAATTAATTAAGAGCCAGATAAATTAACACTTTAATTTATCATTAATTCACTAATTAATTAATTTGCACTTATAGATCATGAGTGGCGTCTAGCAATGCATCATGACCACCCAAGTGAATAGGAAAGTCATATGGTAGACTACACCTATCAATGACAATGTTACCGTGTAATTAATATCCTTTCACCACACTATATCCCAATTAGTCTAAGAGTGTAGTGCGCAATCTTTAAATGACTAATTAATGATTTCTTGTTCCAGAAATATAACTTTCCATAAAAGTATAACCTTGAAACTCTTTCAAGTCATACTTTCACTTTTGCGCAAAAGATTCTTTAAGTCATATTTCAACAAGTGGCCAATCTGGGATATACTCTCCTATAATAAGGAGTGGTGAATCCTATATCGATTACTCACTATCCTTCCATGCTTCATACTATACCCAATCTCTACCGTATGGGCTACTCTTTTACGAGCACCGAGCAATAGAGTCAAAGCATAGCAATCCACACTCAGGATGCCATGGTAATCTCAAGTCTAAGGATTACTTACACCATTGCCATTAAGAGTATAATTCATTAGCACTATGAATAGTTACTCTTGGCGGATCAATCCAATGAACTTGTTCTCTAACAAGCATCCACATACCAGCTTAGGTGTCACACGCCATAGTTGACGAGATCAACTACTACTTACCATAAGTAGAGGCAAAGTATGTGCTAGTCTTCCCATATTAATGATGTCCAATCTCATTAATACTACGACTAGGGATATTTAAGAATATAACTTAATGTGTAATAAGAGTCTCATCATTGTAACTCTTACAATCTCTTATACACAGTTAATATTCTATGGACTTTATCAAATAAACAAGTAATATTGATAACAAGTATTAAATGACAAAGAAAATGCCACATATATAAGTATAACACGAAATAAGCGTAATAAAAATCCCAAAAACTAACTTGGTTTTAGGGCATACACTAACAATTCTTTGCATAAAGAATCTATAATTCTATTCCAAAAGTAGATGTAGACCTAGACTTAGGGGTGCGCATAGGTCGGATATCCAACCCACATGGTGTAATTTTCTGAACTGACCCGCTAAATGCAGATCAGGTAAAATTGTGACCCGTATCCGTATTCGCATGTGGAGATATTTGATGGGTTGGATATCTGCATTTTCTAGATCGGATACCCGCATTGTCCAACCCATACCCGCATATTGTTAAATTTGCTTCAAATTCTAGATAATCTAATAATAATTAAAGTGCCATTTATAACAAATAGAAACTTAAATAACATATATTAAATCAAGTCTTACAAACCATGAATTCATCGTGAATTCATCACAAGCAGTAAAGAAAATTTTAATTATTTGAGACAAAGAAACATCGTACACACAAGTCTTATAATAGAAACACCAACCATGTTTTTGAGGCAAAGAATGAAAAAAATAATGCAAAACAACTATCACAACTAGAGTCTATAGCATCGCATTTTCAATTCTTCACATTTCAATGTTGATATATATACTTATTACATAATTTTATAACTTTGACAAATAACTCTAATTGATTTTACCTGGTGATCAATTATGTCAAAGTCTATTGAAAAGCCAAATAGTCAATAATTTAAAATAAGTCATTTGATACGTCATAGATATAATTGAGATATGTAAAATTATTAATTAACTTATCAAAAGCTTAAGAATTTCAAAGTATAATTACATATTTTTATACAATTACATTTTACATGATAGCAATTTAAAAATTTTAAAAGATAGAATGATATTTTAAAGAAACCATCATTATGCCAAAAGCTTTTTTGTTGCTATTGGATATATTCATATATTCTATTCAAAAATTTTTTTAAAAGAAAATAATATGTGAAGTTAAAAAAAGATAGACGTGAAACTGTTAAAGTAAAGTTAGTAGTAGTCTGGTACTTAAAATGTAGGTTTTTGAGAATGATGGTTATTTTATATTTGTTTTTTAAAGATATAATTAACTGGAATCTCACATAATTTTTAGACATGGTTTAAAAAATTGAAAAACCAAGATTATCAATTTTTTTGGTCTTTTTCACTTTATTATATCATTTATTAGATGAATTTATTATATTATTTATTAAACGATTAATAAATGTGCAAAGGATAAAAGATATTAATATTAATATTAATATCATTTATATCATATATATAAATTTTCAGTGTCAATTAGAATATCAAAGTTTCTTTGTACATTTAACAGTCATTTAATAAATGATATGAAAAATTTATCTAGTAATGATATAATAGAAGGCGAAAAACAAAAAAGGATATTAATTTTGATTCTCCTACTTTTCCAAACCCATGGCTAAAATTATTAATATTAATGAAAAATAAGAGAAGGTGATCTAAATTAGGAAACCTTATAAAATTAGGGAATCTTATAAAATTACATCAATACCCTTAATATGCGAGTCTGGTCGGATACCTGCATGATTTTTAAATTCCGATCCTTATCCGACCTGCTTAATAGAGTAACCCACAAATGACCCGTTGATAAGTGCTAAAATATACTAGTTTTTAGTAGGTTTTTAGGTTAGCTTTTAAGGATTTTCCATGAGTTTTCCTCTATTTACGTGCTATATCTTCTTATTATTGAGTTTAATAGCTAAATTGTGTGTTAAAGATAATTATTTGCATATTCTTGCATTTTCATAGGTTTGCACATTGTGTCACCAATTTAGATCAATTTGGATGATAATTGGATAATACTTTAAGATTATTTGAAGTTGGTGGTGAGTTAAAGTCAAGAAATCCTCAATTTGTTGCAAAGAATCAATGGTGGAACAAGAATTGAAAAGAAATGGGTTTGCAGCTTGGATATGTTTCAGTGTTTTGATAATAACTCTAGCTAGATATAATGGATTGAGATGAATCTTGATGTATTTTAAAGTTAAGACAATGTTCTACAACTCATATGCAGACATCCAAGTCCAGTTCTCACATTTTGATGGTCCAATCTCCAAGTTACTGAAACACAT
Organism: Mitragyna speciosa; assembly: GCA_024721245.1. NCBI lineage: Eukaryota > Viridiplantae > Streptophyta > Magnoliopsida > Gentianales > Rubiaceae > Mitragyna > Mitragyna speciosa. Next base: position 8,692,001 of record CM045562.1, read on the forward strand.
CTGTATTGTGAGACAGTTCCGACCAATTCCTAATATTTTGACTATATCTTGAGCTACAGAGCTTCAAATTACTTGATTTTTTATTTCTTTTGAAAGCTATCTCAAGGGGCTACAACTTTCATGTTTTGAGGAAAAGCTAATTCTATTGTCTTTGAGGTCAAATTTGACATAGAAGTAAAAATTGAGCTTCTGTCCACATCTGCAACGCCATCCATGGGGCAGATGACACTGCGGATGGGGCCAAAAAGTCACGTATTCCATCCGTGGAAGCGGCCACACCGAGGATGGTGCCACGGCTCTGTTACGAAAATCTGCAATTTTCTTTGTTTTGGGTAGAATCTTTTAAAGGGAGAACCCTACCTCTTGGGGGGGCATTACACACGCCAAAGACATCAAAAACACATTTTTGCACACATCCAAAGAGATGTAGAGGGAAAAAAGCAAGAGTAGAGGGACAACTCAAGGGCTTTAATGGTGCAAAACAAGAAGATTTTATCAAGATACAAGGGATGATTCAAGAGGGTTACATGAGAATAAGCTTTCTCTTTCTGTCTTGTCTTTTGTTAATTATATTCTTGTAATTATGAATTGAGTTGTTTATGATTTAGATGGGATGAACCCTAAATTCTTATGTCTATGATTTTATTCTTTATTTAATAAAAGACCCACTTTGTTTTAGATTTATTCTTGAGTTTATTGGCTATTGAATTGGGATTTGCATGCATCCTTAGATTCAACATTGATTTCATATAGTTAGATTGAAAAATCACCTATTTGATTAGATCATCTCTTGAATAAAGAGGCTTTCATGGGTTGCTAGAGATAGAATCACATAAGTCTCCCCAGTTAGATTCAAACCTAACCAAAACCATAGAATCCATAGAACCTTAATACTTCTCTCTAGGGTTTTGATTGAGAAGAGATTCCAATCAATCAACCATGGGGATAGGGGGTTAATACTTGAGAAAGATTGAATCTAATTAAGGGATTCTAGGGTCTAAGTGATTGGGTTATTCATTAATCAAGATAGAGTCATAGCATATTTGATTTAGGATATTCTTCATCTAGATTCGCCTCTACTTTTGCCCATTCTCTCTACTGACTTCTAGATTGTGGTTTAAATAGGAAATTAGTTTAGTTAATTCATATTTCCAAATAATTTACTATTCACTTTGTGAGGTTAGATTATAGAAAGAAGGTTAATACTAGTACTCACATAGTCCCTGTGAGATTGACACTTGGTATTCTTGTACACTGTACTACTAGAAACGGTAAGTGCACTTGCCTAAAGTATCCCTAGTATAGCCAACGTGATGCGCGCACGCGTACGGAAAACTACCAAGACCCTTGGATTTTAGGCTTACTACTCGTTGAACTCAAGACCCCTTGGATGGATCTTCCAAGAACCCTTGATGTGGAGTAGGTTGCTCAAACTTTTCCTCTTGAAGATGCTCTCGATCCTAGGAAAATTAAGATGAACCGAATTGAGCGTGTTCAATCGTTCAAACCCTAATTCTCTCAAGAACTTGAACAAAACCGAAAGGAAACTCTAAGCGAGATTGGATGGTCGCCACAAACAAAGCTTGATAAGACCTATGGTGGTTCTCAATCACCAAAGAACCAAGAAAATTCTAAAGAGAATTCACTCAAAAATATCATAATCGTTCTGTCCAATATTGTCAACAAGTAACCCTTATATAGGGCGGCGCATAAACATAAACTTAAGAAGGTACTTTACTCTAGTTGTAACCTAATACTTGACTACTAACGATTACAACTCAAAATATTGCGTAAAACAACTAAAAACGTCTTTCTGATTGTACCCGCGGAGCGGGTACGAATGCGGGTTTGTGGTGCATTAACAATCTTCAAGGCCAAACCTTCTAATCGTACCCGTGGCACCTACCCACAGTGCGGGTTCGAGATGCGGGTTCGATCAGAAGGTTTGGCACATCAAGGTTGAACCTTCTGATGGTACCCGTGGCACATATCCGAGCACGGGTTCGAGGCGTGGGTTTAGTCAGAATGTTTTGCACTTCATACCCACGCTTGAATCATCCTTCACTCCTTGGTCAGTCCATAAGCAATGCACAATACGTGACAAAGGATCCATGTTGGTCGCCTTGCACACTTCATTCAGCGTGTCCACAATGAGACCATGCAAAGCATCCTTCATTTTCCTAGCTCTTGATCTAGTCATAGGACCATCCAAGCCTTGAAGTACATCCTCAGTCACCTTGGAAGCTTGCTAAACTCCATTGCCACGTGCTTGACCTTCTCGGTACCTATCACAACGGATATCACCCATATCCGGTAAAACCCAGCCGGTCGGATGCCCGCATTTTTTGGATCGGGTCTGAGTCATCGATCGGGTTTTTGGGTCACTAGGTCAACTTGCACAGCCCTACCTCGACCAAGTTATTTTTATAATTTTATTTTGAATTTTTTTATTTATTTTTCTTTTAGTTGCATTCTTAGATTCAAAAATCCCCCCTTTTAACTTGAAAGAACACAATATAGGCAATACTCTCTATGGGATGTGATAAGCGTGAATTAGATTACATAATATGTAACTAAATCTTTTCAACTCACAAACAAGTAATAAAAATATCATAACACCCCTATTTCTGCAAGTACACAGGTCAAAATGAGTATAGCAATAATTAGGGTTGATCCTACAAGGAAACATTTATGTGTCAATTACCAAAATTACTAGCATGCTCTATTATCTATACAATTAAAATTCAAGATAGTGGTCAAACTAAGTAAATAAGCAAGAACTAAATTCAACTTCAAGATAAACTAAGAATGGAGAAAACTTGTTAAAACTAGGATGTCTAGGCCTAGATTCTGTTAGTGTATGCCCTAAAACCAAGATGGTTTAAGGTGTTTTATATTTACACTTATTTATGTTATATTTATCTATGTGGTATTTTTCTTTATCGTCAATACTTGTATTTCCATGTTACTTATTTGATTGATAAAGTCCTTAGAATACTGACTATGTATTAGAGATTGTAAGGGTTACAATTATGAGACTCTAATACATAAAGTCATATTCTTAAATATCCCTAGTCATAGTATTAATGAGATTGGACATCATTAATGCGGATAGACTAGCATATACTTTGCCTCTACTTATGATAAGTAGTAGTTGATCTCATTGACTATGGTGTGCGTGACACTTAAGCTGGTATGTGGATGCTTGTTTGAGAACAAGTTCATTGGATTGATCCACCAAGAGTTTCAACTATAGTGCCAATGGTTGAACTCTTAATGGCAATGGTGTAAGTGATCCTTTGACTTAAGATTACCATAGTATCTTGAGTGTGGATTGCTATACTTTGACTTTATTCCTCGGTGCACGTAAAAGGGTAGCCCACAGGTTAGAGATTGGGTATAGTTTGAAGCATGGAAAGATAGTGAGTAATCGATATAGGATTCACCACTCCTTAATAGGAGAGTATATCCCTTTATGGCCACTTGTTGGAAATATTAACTCATAAATCTTCTGCAGAAGTGAGAGTATAACTTGAAAGTAGTTTCAAGGTTATACATCATGGAGAGTTATATTTCTGGAACAAGAAAATATAAATTAGTCATTGTTAAAGTATGCACTATACTTTTAGACTAATTGGGATATAGTGTGGTGAAAGGATATTAATTACACAGTAACATTGTCATTGAAGGGTATGGTCTACCATATGACTTTCCTATTCACTTGGGTGGTCATGATGCATTGCTAGACGCCACTCATGATCTATAAGGATGAATTGATTAATTAGTGAATTAATGATAAATTAAAAGTGTTTAATTTATCTAGCTCAATTAATGAGTTATAATTTATACTTATTGCCAACGTGAATGGAACCTAATGAGTCACACACATAAAGAACAAAGTCTTTGGGTTAAAATGTAATTAAGATAAGTATGAGATACTTATAGGGTTAATTTATGAGATAAATTAACTTAAAGGACTTATTTATAAATATTCTAAGTCTTGCAGGAAATTAGTTTCCTAAAAGAAATAAAGTAACTAATTGGTTTCCTTATGGAATAGATTTCCTAAAGGAGAAGGATTAGCTTAAAGTAAGTTGCCTAAACATTCTTGGTTTCCAATTAGCTTTATTTCCTAAAAGACTAGAATACTTCCTCTATAAATAGGTTCATGCTTTGACTCTTGAATTATTGAAAACACAAAAGAAAACTAGTGAGAGAAAATTGAAGAAAGAAAAGGCACGCCTCTTTCTCTCTCTCTCCTAAGGGTTAGGTTTTTCTTCTTCTTGTGTTCTTAAATAATTCAAGGGAGCTAGCACTCAAAAGTCAAAGCAAGCAAGCCTACAAGGTTCCCAAAGAAGTTGTTCGTGTGGATATCGTTAGAGGCTCTACGCTTGGAGGGCTTTTTCGTGGTAGATCTAACATCTTCTTCGAAGGATCTTTGCCTAGAAGCATAGAAATCTTATGTGCTTAAGGTAATCTTCATGCAAACCCCCTTGTTAATCATATAGATATGTCAAAGAGATCCATCGTTAAGGTAATAATTTTTTATTTTTCCGCTGCGTTACCTATGCTATTACCTTACAGATTCCACTAAAGGTCACAACATATAAGAGTCAAGATTATTTCCTTTCTTTATATCCACCTTTGTTTAGGTTTCAATTTTAATTGTATCCAAAACTAGATTTCTCTACAAATTGATTACTGCAAATATTTATGCTTTCTTACATTCGTGGTAAAAACTTTAAATGCTACTACATTTAGAGCATGAATTGTGGTTGTTCAAGTTAAGAAAGAAGTCTTAATCCACCTAAGAGTACCACTATTTTCGCATGCCTACTACTTTGGTTTCATTTACTTCTTTCTATTATTAAGTGCAAGTTTCCTTGTCAAATAAAGATTAGGATGATTTGCAATTGGTAGCAAATCAACAATAAATTATGAAAATCAAGTAAATATACAAATAAGAATAAGGTAATGCACATAATCTTAATCAACATATGCAAAATGAAATTTAAGCTCAACAACTCACAGTAACAATCCAGTAAAGCCAGAAATTGAAAGAGTGAAGGCAGGCAAGGCTTATGTCCTGCAACTAATATGTACAAGAAAGTGCTCCTCCCATTTAAAGCATTTTTTTTTCTAAATGTCTTATAAGACCTCCTATTTATAGAAGAATTCACATAAATCATCCTAGCATGTTGCACTACATAATTACATCAACAAATTATTTTTGGAATTTCAAAAAAATTTAATTTAAATTTGTAGATATTTTTTGAGTAACTGACCTCCAACTAGAAAAGTTGCGTGAAAAAGCTACAAGTTGAAGGCCTTAATGATTCCACCATCATAGCTATCTTCGCACCATTTTGGCCCAAATTGGCACTTTCAAATGTTGATCCAAAATCTTTTGCTTTTCCCAAGATGTTAACTGTAATGTTGATCCATGAGTTTGATGATGAATTTTTTAGTGCATTAATCTCTCAAAAATTGAACAAACTATCTCCAAGTGAAGCGTGTTCAATTTTCTTGTATTTGACAAGTGACTTTCTGGTTATTAATTAGGCAAATTGGTCTTTTTTAAGTGTTTTTATTTCATAAAGTTGATCTTGAAAGAAAGAACCTAATTTGTGTTGTTTTTATAGGTAAAAGTCAAGGCATTTGGTTGATAATGGGAAGTGCCAAGGAAAGAACAAGAGATGTCAAAGTGTGTAATATTCTATTTCGATCAAACCAACCAGTTGAATCGAGACAGTGCTAATGAAGCTGAAGAGTGATTTTAGCGATTTCATTCCTATTACAATCAAAAAGCCTAATTTTCTGGAGGCAAAGACACCCTTATATATAGACAAAACAAAATATCATCAAAAGAAGTGACAGCAATCCTAAAGAATCATTCTACAACACAAGAACCATTAAGAAGGGACTAAGACGAAGATCCAGATTCAAGGTTACAGATTTTTATTCTTCTCTTTCCCTTTTCTTTATGATCTCTTCGATGTTTATGGGTTATTCTGCTTTGGATTGTATCAACATGAGTAGCTAAATTTGTTATTAGGGATTAATACTCTAAGCATGATTTTTTTCTTAATTAATCTATGAGCCGTGCTTTTGCTATTTGATGTTTGTTGTTCTTAATTCTTAATCGTGACTGGCCACCAATTTTTGTTATGTTATGCATTGAGAAATGGTAACATGATAGATCCACAACCATCAATTTAATTGCTTATTGACAAGAGACTATGATAAGTTGTTGAATAACCTTAAGAGTGTCGCGCCCCATTTTTTTTGAAGGAAGACGAAAAAAGGAAAGATTAAAATGTGCGTTCTGTTTATTTATTGAGAAAAGAGTGTAGGTTTTTAGTAAACTGATTTTTAGAAAATACTTTAAAAAGGTTTGACAAAAAACGTGATCTTTAGAAAAATGCTTTATTTTGCAAACCAAAAGCAAAGGGCCTAAAATGGGACTTTGAAAATGCGATGGTTTTTGGGCCCGAAAATAGAGTCTAAAAAGGATTTTTAGTAAAAGGGAGTCGCCACTTGGTATTGAGTTTTGGTGTACCAAGTCACCGGAAAATATTTTACAAAGGTAAAAAAATCGAGAATGATTTATTTAGAAAATGATTTTTGGAAGGATATAAGAAAAACAAGAAAACCCTTTTAAGACAACTCCAGGTCTTTGAAACAAGAGAAAAAGGTTTGGGAGTCACAGTTGAAGAAAGGGAAGGCAAAGGCTCGCGCCTAAGGCACCCTTTCAACCTAGCCGAAACTAGTTGCGAGGTTTAGTCTAAATTTTCCTAATATAACCCTAAGATTTTATCACATTTTTGATGCAACTATATGAATGCAAATCTAGTCTTAAAAAAAGGTATCGTTAAGGGACAAAATATTCCATTGAGGTTTGGTCGGGATATTTGCATTAATTGTGAAACCCGAGTCTAGACCTCGATGGAGTCACGAGTATAGATGCAAAAAATGGAATGCAAAAGAAAAGGAAAATAGTAGTATAGATAGTAAGTCAACAAAGAAAGTGGGGATGCAACATAACGGGTACGGGGGACTAATAGACTCGTGACTAGCTATTCCTACTCACAGAAGGGGGGAACAGCATGTACGCCACTGCTTCCCACTTGAGTAGATGACTATTTCTAGTCGAGTCACACAAATGACCTAAGATTCTATGTGTAGTGGAGTCTAAATGTTATGCACTAAATAGATGTTTAAAATAGATAATAAGTAATAAAGTATATATAAAAATCATACAAAAATGGAAAAGGCCTAAAAAAGATAAAATGTGTGTGAGATGTCATGAAATGCACACAAGAAATTATTTTAATACTAAAAATGACCTAAAGGCCTAGCATTGGACTAGCCTATTTTCTATAAATTCTCCACTAGCGTTGGACTAGCGAAGAAATCAAAATTAACCACAACTAGTGTTGGACTAGTGTGGCGACGATACACATATAGAATAATAAAGCAAGTAAGTAAATAAAGCACAATTTAATGCAATAATCATATAAAAAGTAGATAGTAGCATTTAGGAGCACATAGCACACAAGCATAATATTCTAGATGCAAAAATCCTAGGGAAAGTGGATAAAACACATAAGCACATAGCACACATAGCACACAAAAAGCCCTAACTATTACACCGGGGAAGCCTAATTACAATCTAAAAATAGAAAAAGAAAATAAAAGATGACCTATCTAACCTATCTATTACATTTTTCTATCTAAAATACACGGGCTTTTGTTAAATAGATAAAATATAAACTATCTATTACATTAACTATCTAAATACAAAAAAAAAATTTGCTAAATGGAATATTACCTATCTATTACATTTCTTTGAATAATTAAATTAAATTCAAAATAAATAAATAACATAACATAAATGAATTCTCACATATAAATGAAATAATAAACACTTAAATAGATAAAAAAACACATTAAAAAACATAGAAGCACATATTAGCATGTAAAGAGAAATAAAAAGAGTAATAGAGGTACCACCCATTCGTAAACTCGGTACAAATTGCTAATAAAATCAACAAACATGTCAAGGTACCACTATTTAAAGTATAAAAATATGAAATACTTAAAATTGGGGATAAAATGCAAATTCGAGCAAAATTAGGGGACTTAGAATAAAATTCCAGCAACATGAGGGGTAAAACAATAAATTCCAGCAAGTATTTATGACTTAAAACTAAAATTCCAGCAAGTTTAGGACATAAAACTAAGATTCCAGCAAGTTTAGGGACTTAGAATAAAATTCCAGCAAATATCTAGACTTAAACTAAGATTCCAGCAAGTTTAGGGATTTAGAATAAAATTTCAGCAAGTATCTAGGACTTAAAACTAAGATTCCAGCAAATATCTAGGACTTAAACTAAGATTCCAGCAAGTTTAGGGACTTGGAACAAAATTTCAGCAAGTATAATGACAAAAATAAAATTACAGCAAGGTTGGGGGACAAAAATGCAATTTTCAGCAACATGAGGGACCAAATTTACAATTTTCAGCAACATTCAAGGGCGAAAATACAATTCCAGCAATGCATGGGGGGTAAAAAGGTGAACTAGAGCAAACCTAGGGAGGTGAAAACATAATTTCAGTAATATTTAATGACAAATTCACAATTTCAGCAAACTTAGGGGTACAAAATTGCAATTTCCAGGCATATTAGAACATATTGCAATTAATTTGGACATAATTGAAAGGAACTACAAATTCTAAGGAGTAAATTAAAGTAAATAAGGATTTAAATAAAGTAAACTAAAGTATTGAAGGGCATAATTTAACAATTAAGAACCTAAGGGGGCAAAATGTAAATAAATATAATCTGATGAAAATAATAATAATAAAAATAAATAACTAAAGTAAAATTAAGTTTTGACCACGATTTTTCTTTTTCTTCTCTTTGCCTTTCCAGCTCTTTCTCGTCGGCCTCTATCCCTCTTCGGCTCCTCTTTCTCTTCGGCCTCTCCTCTCTTCGGCCTCCCTCTCTTCGGATCTTTTCTCTTCTTTGGCCCCCCTCTTCGAATTTTCTCTCTTCGGCCTCCCTTCGGTCTTTCTTTCTTCGGTCATTCTTCTCGGATTTTTCTCTCTTCGGCCTCCCTCTCTTCGGATTTTTCACTCTTCGGCCCCTCTCCTCGGCTCGCTCACTCTCACTCTCTCTTCGGTTTTATCTATTCTCCTCGGCTTCTCTTCTCTTCGGCCTATTCTCTAGTTTGTTCTTTCTTTCTCTCCTCGACTTCTCTCTCTCTCACTCTCTCTTCAGTTTTATCTATTCTCCTCCTACTCACTTTTCGTTTTGTTCTCCTCAGCTCGCTCACTCTTCGACTTCTCTTCGGTTTTATCTATTCTCCTCCTACTCACTCTAATTCTCTCACTTTTCAGCTTCTCTCTCTCTCCGTTCTTCCTAGTTACCCTTCCTATTTCTCACCCGAATTTTCCTTAAATCAATCCTTAATTTCTTTATGAAACACGATTCTCTAAGTCCAAACAGCAAGGCTATCGAAATTATGGATTAAACAGTAATAATTCAGAGATTCTGGGCAAGAACATCATGAAATTTATGGTATGAAAAATCAATTAAAAGGGGCCAAGAACCTTACCTGGTTTGGCCGGGAAATTGGTGGAACTTGGCAATGCTGGTGCGCTAATTTTGGCAGCTGATGGTGGAGCGTTTTAGCAATGGGTAATGCTTTCTGGTGGTTTGAGGATGGCTGTAACTGGTCATTCATCGATCTGACAGGCTACGATGGTGCTAGTGTAGCCTATGAGAATGTGTTCGTGAAGATATTTTTGGTGATAGAGCCAAACGAGAAAGGAAGGGATTGTGCAGGTGTGTATTGTTTGTGAGATAGCCGAGAAGGAGGAAAAAGGAAAATATGTCTGTGTTTTTTTTTTGAGAGAAAAATGGAACTGATGGTTGAGTGTGTGTGTTGTGTCATGATTAAGTGAGGTGAAGAAGGAAGAAAAATCCCCCAAAATCCCCTCAAAATCCGTTTTTTGCAGGAGGTTTGGTTTGATTTTTCTGCTGGTTGCGTGCAGCAGCTGCAGAAACACTGCAGCTGCTGTAGTAGCTCTTCTTCTTTTTTTTTTTTTTGATGAAAAATCCAAATAAATAGTAAATAGTGTTGAAAAACTATGAAAATTTTATGAAAACTCTATGAATTCATAAAATGCATGTATAAAATTTTTTGATACAAAAATTCTAATAATAAAACATATTTGAATATGTGTCATATGTGACAAAATTATGAAAAGAAAAATAAAAAGACTAAGTGACCATTAAAAATCACAAAATTTTTACACAAAATATATTATCACACAAAAATATGTATACTAAAATTTTCACTCAGAAATTTTAACATATATGCATTCTTGGGTAACGTGCCCTTAACAAACAAAAAAGATGAAAATTAAATAAATACTTAAATAACCTTCAAAAATTATGTAATTTTGATAGAAAATTTATGAATATACAAAATGCACATATAAAATTAGTGAAATTTCTCATAAAAAGAGTGCATTAGAAAATGTGCCATCAAGTTTAAAATACTAAAAAAATTTAAATAAATAATAAATGACTCCCAAGAATCATTAAAATCATAAATAATGATAAAAATGGTAAAATTATGTATTTAGAAAATAAAACAAGAATAATATTTAGGTGGTGAAATTATCATTTTGCCCCTGATGTGACGAACTAGTCATAACATACACGAAAATTATACTTGACCCTCGAAAAATGAAAAATATCCCCTAAAATAAAGTAGCACACATATTTTTACAAAAGGTGTGTGAAAATTTGATGTCTACAAAGAGTTTGTTCATCATAGCCTTATTAGATTAATTGTTTAACAGGCTAATACCATGAGAGTGGATTAATTGGTTTCGCAATTAATTGTTTAACAGGCTAATAACATCTTTTGCTTTTCCCAAGATGTTAATTGCAATGTTGATCCATGAGTTTGATGATGAATCTGTTAATGAATTAATCTCTCAAAAATTGAAAAAAATATCTCCAAGTGAAGTGTGTCCAATTTGCTTGTATTCGATGAGTGATTTTCTAGTTATTAATTACGCAAATTGGGTCTTTTTTAAGTGTTTATATTTGATAAAGTTGATCTTGAAAGAATGGACCTAATTTGTGTTGTTTTTATAGGTAAAAGTCAAGGCATTTGGTTGAGAATGGGAAGTGCCATGGAAAGAACAAGAGTTGTCAAAGTGTGTAATATTCTATTTCGATCAAACCAACCAGTTGAATCGAGACAGTGCTAATGAAGCTGAAGAGCGATTTTAGCGATTTCATTCCTATTATAACTAAAAAGCCTAATTTTCTGGAGTCAAAGACACCCTTATATATAGACAAAACAAAATATCATCAAAAGAAATGACGACAATCCTAAAGAATCATTGTATAACACAAGAACCATTAAGAAGAGACCAAGAGGAACATCTAGATTCAAGGTTATAGATTTTATTCTTCTCTTTCTCTTTTCTTTACGATCACTTTGATGTTTATGGGTTATTCTTCTTTGGATTGTATCAACATGAGCAGTTAAATTTGTTATTAGGGATTAACACTATAAGCATGATTTTTTCTTAATTAATCTATGAACCGTGCTTTTGTCATGTGATGTTTGTTATTCTTAATTCTTAATCGTGACTGGCCACCAATTTATGTTATATTATGCATTGAGAAATGGTACCATGATGGATCCACAAGTAATAACATAAGTAACACAGTGGAAAAATTAAAATTTATTACCTTAACCATAAATCTCTTTAACATATCTATATGACTAAAAAGGGTAGATACATCTCTCTCTAGACTTTTCTCTCTACGTTTCCTCTTTGAATTTTAGGGTTTATGGCTGCCCTTCAACATTCTGTTGAAGAGCAACCTTTTTCAGCTCCATTAAATCGTTCTTTTGCTGATGTTGTTGGAAGCAAATCCTTTTCTCCAATCAAGATCAAACCAACGACCATTTATAAAGGGGAACCATCTGTAAAATTCTCGGCAGAAGACTATCAAAAAACTGGCAGAACCTTTTAGGTTCTCGCTAGTAGGAAAGTTCAGCCATGGCCGCCCAAGCATGGAAGCTTTACGTAAGGCTTTTGCAGCGATTGGTTTTTCTGGTTCATACTCGTTGGGGCTGCTGGATTATAGGCATGTTTTACTAAGGTTTGCTATGGAAGAAGATTTCCAAAGATGCTGGATCAAAGGGTTGTGGATGCTGCAAGAATTTCCTATGAGGGTCTTCAAATGGACGACTGATTTTCGTCTTGACATGGAATCATCAAGGGCGCCTGTATGGATTGCTCTGGAAAATCTACCGATCCATTTTTTTGATAAGACTGCACTCTTCACAATTGCTAGTGCAGTAGGTGTTCCAATGAAGCTTGATGCTGCGACTGTGAATCTGTCTCGTCCTAACGTCGCTCGCATTTGTGTCGACCTGGATCTACTTGAAGGAACTTCCTCATCGCATCTGGATTGCAGTAGGAGATGGAGGCTTCTGGCAGAAGGTTTCATATGAGGACTTGCCCTTATACTGCTCTAAGTGTAATAAGCAAGGTCATGGTATTGAAAGCTGCAAGTATGGCCAACCAAAAAGCAAAGACCTGGAGATGGCAGACAAAACAAAACAGCAACAGAAGACTGTCAAGATGCAATATGTTCCGAAGGCGAATACGTCCAATATGGAGAATGATAAAGACAATTCTCTGGATATTTGCCAATCAGTGCAACCTGTTCCGGATGACATAATGATGCTGGGATTGAAGAAGATTAATGTTACGGCTGATAATAGTAGGAATGAGGGGGAGCTGCAAGGCGCACATCAGCAGCAGGAGAATAAGGAGAATGAGGGTTTGATGGAAAACAACAGCTTGGAGATGACTGAGTTACAGCAACAATCTCAGTGACAGGAGCAGTTGGCTATGTCTTCGGATCATTATCAGCAGAAAGGTTGTAACAATGGCATTATGGTTGGGGAACATGGGATGGATGAGGCTCTCTTACATCAGAATGTCCAGAGGGAAATGGTTTTGGAAGCAGAAACAGCAGCTGGAAATCTGTCTCCACGCAATGTTGTTCCTGAATCTGCACCTGTCCAAAATGATCACAGATTGGATTTCTGCAATTTGGAAGCCTCGTCTTCCCAAATGATTCAAGTTCAACAGCAGCAAATTGAGTGGAGCCTTCCCAAACAAGGTAGACAACGAGGTATTCGTCCTAAATTCCAATCAGATAGAATCCTGAGATCTCAATTGAGATCGTCATCAAATGCTTTTGCTCCTTTGTCCAATGATTAGTTTTCTCTTTTGGAACATTAGGGGCGTGGCTCGCCCTCCAAATTTACGTAGGTTGAAGAAACTGATTAAACTTTTTAATCTGCAAATGGTAATTATCTGTGAACCTAAGATTGGCATAAGAAGATTGGATGATATTAGATTGAAGATTGGTATGGATGCTGGAATAACAAATACTAGCGGTTCTGTTTGGTTATTTTTTCGTAAGTCCTTTTCATGTTCTGTATTAGCTGAAAGTAATCAACATATTTCTGTGGTGGTTTCATCTACGCTCCTTTCAACCTCATGTAAGTTGTCCTTTGTTCATGCTAAATGCTTGGAGGATGATCGACAACAGCTTTGGAATGCTCTCTTAAATGAAATGGACCAGAATCTTCCATGGTTGATTGCAGGGTGATTTCAACCTCGTGACGCAAGCTTGTGAGAAACGTGGGGGTCATCCTTTCCAAGTTCAGGAGGCCTCTGAATTTCTATCATTCATGCAGCAAGCTAGAATGTTTGATGCTGGATTTTCTGGCTCCCCATATACATGGTGTAATAACCGGCATGGGAATGCAAGAGTGTTGAAGAGGCTTGATAGGGTTTTGTTGAATTATGAATTCACTGCTTTGCAACTGGAACTTTCTGTTCGGCATTTGTCCAGACGGCCCTCTGATCATGCACCTTTACTCTTGAGTGGTAAGACAAGATTGGATGTGAAACTACGCCCCTTTCGGTTTCTCAATTTTTGGGCAGCTCATCCACACTTTCTGGACATGGTCAGGCAGACATGGTCTAAGAATTATAGCTGCTCTCCGTTATTGAAGTTTGCTTTAAAATTGAGGGATGTCAAGCAGGTTATTCGTCACTGGTCTAAACAGACTTTTGGAGACATTTTTGCAAAAGTGAGACTAGTTAGAAGGGAGGACAGCCGAGTTGGAGCATGCATTTGATGAGGATGGTTCGGACCACTCTAGGGATTGCTTAGAGGCTGCTCAATCTGAACTTAACAAAGCACTTACTGTTGAGGAGAGTTATTGGCGCCAAAAGGCGAGGGTAAAATGGTGGAAGGAAGGAGATAGAAATTCCAAATTCTTTCATGCTATAGTTGCTGAACGGAGAAGGAAAAGCATCATTCATCGAATTAAAAATCCCTCTGGAGATTGGGTAGAAGGTGAGGCTGAGATTGGAACAGTTGCTTGTCATTATTTTACTTCTCTTTTTTCTCAAGAAGAAATTCGAGAGGTATGTGACTTGGGACACATTCCTAGATTGATTTCAGATGAGGAGAATAATATGTTGGAGATTTGTCCTAATCAGGAGGAGATCCGAAAGGTAGTGTTTGATATGGATGGAGAAAAGTGCTGCAGGACCAGATGGTTTTACAGGTGCTTTCTTTAAGGCGGCCTGGGATATTATTGGGGAAGATTTATACACTGCTGTGACTAGCTTCTTCTGTAGGGCTAACATGCCTAAGGAGTATGACCTCGACTTTAGTGGTGCTTCTTCCGAAGGTTGATCATCCGTAGGATTTTTCTCAGTTCCGACCTATTAGCTTGTGCAACTTCATAAATAAAATTATTTCTCGGATTTTGGCTGATAGGGTATCGTCTATCCTCCCAAAGATCATCTCTACTCAGCAGAGTGGTTTTGTTAAAGGGAGGTTGATGTCAGAGAATTTTTTGTTGGCTCAAGAGTTGGTGGGAGACTTGGGAAAGCGTACTAGGGGTGGCAATGTGGTTTTGAAGCTGGATATGGAGAAGGCTTATGATAGGGTGTCTTGGATTTATTTAATTCAAGTTATGCGTGCTTTTGGTTTTGGGGAGAGGTGGATTGACATGGTATGGAGATTAATTTCCAATTGTTGGTTCTCTATACTAATAAATGGCTCTCCTACAGGTTTCTTTAAATCTTCCAGAGGGATTCGACAAGGGGACCCCATATCTCCAATTCTTTTTATTATTAGCAGCTGAAGGATTATCTAGAGCTTTGAATCTATTACCATGTCAGAGGGGCTTTTCTCCATTTAAAGTTCCTCTTGGATGCCCTATTATCACTCATCTTGCTTTTGCTGACTGACATTATGATTTTTTCAGGTGCTACTGAAGCGTTCATTAACAATGGTGATTTGATGTGCTAAGAAAATATGAGTCACAATCTGGTCAGAAAATTAGTACCTCGAAAAGTGTGTTTTTATGCCACCCAAAAACACAACGAGCTAGGAGGAGGATCATAAAGCAGATAACGGGGTTTAAAGAAAGAGCTTTTCCAGGTACGTTACTTGGGCTGTCCCTTGTTTATTAGAAGGAGCTAAAAGGATTATTTTGCTGAAATTAGTGTTTCATTGATGAAGAAAGTCCTATCTTGGCAGAATCAGTTTTTATCTATGGGGGGAAGACTTATTCTTATAAAGCATGTGTTATCTTCCATCCCGTTACACATTCTAGCAGTTTCAAACCCACCCAAGGGGATTCTTACTCAACTGGAGCGTGGATTTGCTAATTTTTTCTGGGGTGAAGGATGGTGAGAAATGGAAATACCATTGGATTAATTGGGGGAATGTATGTAGACCAACGGGGGAAAGTGGAATCGAAATACGGTCTCTTGAGGATGTATTCAATGCTTTTACTATTAAATTATGGTGGAAATTTAGAGAGCAAGGATCACTATGGGCTCTTTTTATGGCTGCAAAGTATTGTAAACCTGGACTCCAGAGCACACAGAATAGATTGATATCAGGCAACTTGGAGAAGAATGTTGGGTAAAAGGGAGTTATGTGATGAGCAAATTGTGTGGTTATTGAAGGATGGCTTCAATTAGCCAAAATTCAGTATCTAATGAAAATGCTCAATCCAATTTGGTCCTTAACTGCATCAGGTTTGTTTTCTTTTTCCACGGCCTATGACTGTGTTCGTGATTGTAGATCGTCGGGATTTCTTTTTAAAAATATTTGGGCAAGTTATATTCCTGTTAAAATTTCTATTTTTATGTTAAAATTATTACTTGGAAGACTCCCTTCTGCTGATGTACTTCATAGGATGGGATTTCAAGGTCCATCTAGGTGTTTTTGTTGTGATAATCTATCTATTGAATCAATTGAACATATGTGTTCTTGGGGTCAAATTCCGTCAAAGGTGTGGGAATTTTTTGAAGCACCACTTGGGTATTATAGCTAATGAAATGAGGATTCGTGCAAGATTAATGAAATGGTGGCTATTATCTTGTTCGAATGATCAAGCTCAATTTTTGTTGCATCTCACTCCTATTTTAATACTGTGGCATTCATGGAAAGCCTAGAAATGCCAATTTTTTCACAGGTGACAGACGTTCTTGGGAATGGATTGTAGCTGCTATATTCCCTGATGTCAGAATGGCTTTTGAGGTGAAGTTCAATGTTGTGAATTCACCTTCATCTTGGCCGGAACTATATGAAATAGCATGCTCTCAGAGGAAGGAAGTGAAGATTACTCTTGTGAGATGGTCCTTTCCAGCTGATTTTGTGAAATTGAATACAGACGGATGCTCTAAGGGAAACCCAGGGTGAGTGTGGTAGAGGTGGAATAGTTCGAAACAAGGAAGGAAAGTTTAATCTTGGCTTTGCATGCTATTTTGGTAGTGGAAATAGCTTGGAGGCAGAAATGCAAGCTCTACTCCATGGAATCAAGTTGTGCGTATCAAATGGCATTTCTTTCTTTCGTGTGGAGTTGGATTCACTAGTCTTGGTCAATATTTGTAAAGGTTTAAATCTATGTTCGTGGTACCATAGGAAGTTGGCAGAGGAAATTAAAAAATTCCAGCATCATATTATTTCCATCTCACATTGTTATAGGGAAGCTAACAAACCTGCGGATACTCTGGCTAATGAGGGATTGCTACTCAAGAGTAATATTACTTTCCACGACTTTGCAAATCTTCCAAAAGAAGCACGGGGTACAGTTCGAGTTGATCGTTTAAATTTTCCGGCTTTTAGATTTCGTAAACATTAATATATGTTTAGTGAGCTATATAGTTTCTTTTTCTTGTGTTTAAATTTTATTTGCTTATTCTGTAATAATAAGAGGTAAGGCTTTAGCCCCCCTCTTTGTAATTTTCTATTTCTATTAATAAAATTTGGGTGTGACGCCTCCTCCTGTGTACAGGGTTAGCCAATGAAAAAAAAAAAAGACATATCTATATGACTAACAAGGGGGTTTGCATGAAAATTACTTCAACCATAGAGGATTTCTATGCTACTAGGCAAAGATCCTTCAATAAAGAGGTTAGATCTACTATAGAAAGCCCTCCAAGGATAAAGCCTCTAACGATATCCACACGAACAACTTTTTTGGGAACCTTGTAGGCTTGCTTGCGTTGACTTTTGACTGCTAGCTCCCTTGAATTATTTATGAATACAAGAAAAGAACAAAACCCTAAAAATTAGGAGAGAGAAAGCGATGCCAACAAGGAGAGAGAAAGTGGTGTACTATTCTTTTAATTTTTTCTCTCACTAGATTTTCTTTTGTGTGGCAAATATATTTCAAGAGTCAAAGCATGAACCTATTTATAGAGGAAGTATTTTAGTCTTATAGGAAATAAAGCTAATTGAAAACCAAGAAGATTTAGGCAATTTATTTTAAGCTAGACCTTCTCCTTTAGGAATTCTATTCCATAAGGAAACCAATTAGTTATTTTATTTTTTTTTAGAAACTAACTTCCTAAAAAACTTAGAATATTTATAAATAAGTCATTCAAGTTAATTTATCTCATAAATTAACCCCATAAGTATCTCATACTTATCTTAATTACATTTTAACCCAAAGATTTTGCTCTTTATATGTCTGACCCATTAGGTCCTATTCACATTGGCAATAAGTACAAATTATAACTCTTTAATTAATTAATTAAGAGCTAGATAAATTAAACACTTTAATTTATCATTAATTCACTAACTAATTAATTTTTACTTATAGACCATGAGTGGCATCTAGCAATGCATCATGACCACCCAAGTGAATAGAAAAGTCATATGGTAGACCAAACCCATCAATGACAATGTTACTATGTGATTAATATCCTTTCACCACATTATATCCCAGTTAGTCTAAAAGTATAGTGCATGCTATCAAATGACTAATTTATATTTTCTTGTTCCAGAAATATAACTCTCCATGATGTATAACCTTGAAACTACTTCCAAGCTATACTATCACTTCTGCAGAAGATTTAGGAGTTAATATTTCCAACAAGTGGTCATAAAGGGATATACTCTCCTTTTAAGGAATAGTGAATCCTATATTGATTACTCACTATCTTTCCATGCTTCAAACTATACCCAATCTCTAACTTATGAGCTACCCTTTTACGGGCACCGAGGAATAGAGTCAAAATATAACAATCTACACTCAAGATACTATGGTAATCTCAAGTCAAAGGATCACTTACACCATTCCCAAGAGTTCAACCATTGGCACTATAGTTGAAAACTCTTGGCGGATCACTCCAATGAACTTGTTTTCAAACAAGTATCCACATACCAACTTAGGTGTCACGCACACGATAGTCAATGAGATCAACTACTACTTACCATAAGTAGAGGCAAAGTATGTGCTAGTCTATCCGCATTAATGATGTCTGATCTCATTAACACTATGACGAGATATATTTAAGAATATGACTTTATGTATTAGAGTCTCATAATTTTAACCCTTACAATCTCTAATGCACAGTCAATATTCTAAGGACTTTATCAAACAAACAAGTAACATGGAAATACAAGTATAGATGATAAAGAAAAATATCACATGAATAAATATAACATAATTAAGTGTCAATACAAAAAGCCTTAAACTATCTTGATTTTAGGGCATACACTAACACCACAACCATCAATTTAATTACTTATTGACAAGAGATTGTGATAAGTGGTTGAATAACATTAAGAGTTTGTTCATCATAGCCTTATTAGATTAATTGTTTAACAGGCTAATACCACGAGAGTGGATTAATTGGCTTCACAATTGATTGAACTAAGGTTTAGTCAATTAAATGTTTGAGAAATTTTAATTGATGCTTTTGAATAACTCAGGTCATAACAAAGTATTGGTAATTCATAGGTAATTAATTGAATTGATTGTGATTGAGTGTTAATTCTTAATATTCGTAGGTTCTTGATCTTTCTTGAAATTTATTTATCTTTTGTGAATTTCATTTAATTAGTTTGGCGTTAAATTAGTTTTAGATTAGTTTTAACATAAAAATTGGTCTTAGTTTTCTTCGATTTAGTTGGAAACCTTAAACAAATAAAAAGAGTGTTGATAGATGGCTAAATAATTAATCCTCACAGTAATAACACTCTACTCATCACTCTATTATTTGCCATGATTCTATACACTTGGAAAAATTTCGTGACAAGTTTGTGGTACTGTTGCCGAGGATTAAAATTTTTTAACATCAGAATCAATTCAATTTTGCTTGATCTAGTACACAAAAATTTATTTTTTTGTTTTAATCATTCTAAATTTTTGTTCTCTTGAATAGGCGTTAGTTTTCATGTATGCATAATACTCAACTAGCAAACCAGCAATTTGAGGAGTACAAATCCGAAATCAACAAATATTTGAGAGAAATTAAGAAGGTGAAACAAAGAGAGGAAGCACTATGGCAAATGACAGTGAAGAGCGACCAAGACTCTCTTAGAGTTTTCAATGCCTGGAATGCAGTTAATGCAAATAAATTCGAGATTAAGCCTTCCTTGATTCAAATTGTTCAATCAATTGTGCAATTTTTATGGCTTAGCTAATAAGGATCCCATTGCCCATATAACTAACTTTTTGGAAATTTGTGATACGTTCAAAATCAATAGAACGCCAGATGATGGAATCAAGTTAAGGCTCTTTCCATTCATGCTTAGGGATAAGGCTAAACCTTGGCTTCAATCTTTATCTTCACAGTCTATCATAACGTGGGGCAATTAGCTCAAACATTCAGCAAGAATTATTAAGGAGATCACTAATTTTCAATAGCTAGAGGGAGAGTCTGTTGGAAATGATCAATGTAGTGCTAGTTCTTCTAAGAAACCTCATTTGAAATGACCCCTGCCCAATCAAGCACCAATTGCTTCAAGAGTCACTTTATGAGACTTTACCACGAAAGTAGGAAAGGATTAATAAGTTGGTAATTACTAGTTTGTCACGAGAGTGAAAATTAGATAAATTGGGATTGAACTCTAAACAAGGTAATTGAAAGGGCATAAAGGAGGTTAATTGATAGCAATCTAGATCATAAAATGATTCTAGATCCTACGCATTCATTTCCCAAACTTTTCTTAGATATTGCTATCCCATTTTTGGTAATCTTTAGTTAGTTTTCTTTAGCTAAATTCACTCTAGTGTGGTGTCTAGATAATAGAAGAGTTCAGAGAAATCTAGTACTTCTCAACCGTTCTCTGTGGGATCGATCCTATTCCCTATACTACTATGCGATCTGTATTCTTGCATATATAGGGAATTAAGTGATTTAATTTGATAGGTAGTGGCCCTTTAGGCTGTTCTTTTGTTGACCAAATTCAGAGCTTGTCAAGTTTTTGGCCGTTGTCAGGGAGCGGTGTCTAGAATATTAGGTTTGGTAATTACTCTATTAACCTAGCATGTACTTTTTAATTTTGTTTAGATTTTCCTTGATTTACTTTAGGAGTAATTTTTCTGTGACCAGGGTAGTATATGCATAGAGTTTTAAAGCCAGTGCTTCCTCCTGACCCTGAGATAGAACGTCCGCTAGAAAGCTTAGGAAGAAACGAACTAAACCAGTAGTGGGAGAAGTAGAGGAAGATAGGAGTTTAGGACTAAATCTAGAATCCGAAACAAAAAACTCTGAGTCTAAATTCCCATAGATGCAAATGGTTTAGCAAAGGGCATTGAGGGATTTTGCTTTGCCTGATGGGACGCAAGACCTATAGTTAATGCTAACAATTTTGAAATCAAGCCAGCCTTGATTCAGATAGTCCAACAAGAGCAGTTTAGAGGAACTGCCATCGAGGACCCAAATACTCATTTAGCCAATTTCTCTGAGATCTGTAGCACCCTGAAAGTAAATGGAGTCACAGAAGATGCTATCAAGCTATGTTTGTTCTCTTTCTCTTTGAGAGGGTAGGCTAAGCTTTGGTTGCATTCTTTCGCACCTAACTCCTTCAGCACGTGGGCTGAGTTGTCTAGAGCCTTACTAAATAAGTACTTCCCAGCTGCTAAGACTGCCATGCTTAGGATGGAAATTGCTAGTTTTAGGTAGTCAGAGGAAGAGTTATTGTATGAGGCGTGGGAGAGGTTGAAGGAGTTACTTAGGAAATGTTTTCACCATGAACTGCCAGAGTGGCTCATTGTATTAAAGGAATAGCCGTTAATATATGCAAACGAATATAAGTTAAAACATGTTTAATAAGTATTAAACATCCACCAATAGAAAAAAATCTATTTTTCCAAAGCAGCACTTTTCTATAAATACTTCAAACAAGATCAGAAAAATATTCTCTTCTACCTCTCTCAACATATTATGGGTAGCCCAAATACCTCACAGGAAAATGCCTCTCAGAAAAACTTGTAATTTGCTTTATAGTCCCTTTCCATGAGCTTGGAGATTTCAGATGACATAGAAAGCCACTCTTCTGAATATTAATTTGCTAGCCCAAGCACCTCTCATAGCTTCTTAAGGTATCCATGATTAACTGCAAGGACCTCCTGGTAGCACCTAAGAAAATAATAACATCATCAGCAAAAGATAAATGGGTTACCAACGAACGCCTCAGTGGAGCACTAAAGGCAGAAAACCTCCTATTATTTGGAAGTGAATTTAGTGTCCTAGAGAAAGCCTCTGCTGCAATCACAAAAAGAGTAGGTGAGAGTTGGTCCCCTTGTCGAAGCCCCCTAGGGGACTTAAAAAACCCTCTAGGAGCACTATTGATAATGATAGAAAACCAGCAATTCGAAACCAACCGCCACACCATGTCTATCCATCTCTCTCCAAAACCAAA
This sequence comes from Mitragyna speciosa, assembly GCA_024721245.1. Classification (NCBI taxonomy): domain Eukaryota; kingdom Viridiplantae; phylum Streptophyta; class Magnoliopsida; order Gentianales; family Rubiaceae; genus Mitragyna; species Mitragyna speciosa. Next base: position 8,714,310 of record CM045562.1, read on the forward strand.
AGATCTAAGCACCTTCAACAAGTAACACCAAGTCACCCGGTCATAAGACTTAGCCATATCTAGCTTTAAATCTGTATTACCTCCCCTATTTTTTGTCGCATTCCACCAACCAATTCATGGGCAAGAAAAAAATTCTCAATCATCAATCTCCCTTTTACAAATCCACTTTGCTACATGGAAATAATTCGAGGGAGAATACTTGCCAACCTATCAGCCAAAATTCTGGACACAATTTTATTAAAAAAATTGCATAAGCTAATCGGTTGAAACTGAGCAAAGGTTTGTAAAATGAACCAATATTAATCACTTTACCACGAGAGTAGGAAAGGATTAATAATTTGTTAATTAATAGTTTGTCATGAGAGTGAAAATTAGATAAATTGGGATTGGACTCTAAACAAGGTACTTGAAAGGGCATAAAGGAGTTTAATTGATAGCGACCTAAATCATAAAATAATTCTAGATCCTAACCATTTATTCCTCAGACTTTTTTGAGATATTGCTATCTCATTTTTGGTAATCTTTAGTTAGTTTTCTTTAGCTAAATGTACTCTAGTGTGTTGCCTAGACAATAGAAAAGTTCAGAGAAATTTAGTACTTCTCAACCGTTCCCTGTGGGATCAATTCTATTCCCTACACTACTGTGCAATGTATATTCTTGCAGATACAGGGAATTAGGTGATTTAATTTGATAAGTAGCAACCTTTTAGGTTTTTCTTTTGTTGACCTAATTCAGAGCTTGTCACTACTCACATTTGTTAATGCAAACCCCTGGTTACTCAGCATTTCATCTTCCTAGGTTGCTTTGCATACTCATAATTCTAGTACCTTTTGACGTGAAAGCTAACATTGGTTGATGCCAACCCTTGGTTACTCAGCACCAAAATCATATGAGTAAACCCTAAGTCTTCTTATTCAACTCTTCACTTTTTTTTCCTTTTTTTTTTAGTAAAGAAACATCAAATTCCTAGTTCTAAGTGTCCTCTAGCTATAGACATCTTAAATTGTTTATCAAGTTCTCTAATCATCATTTGTAGAATCTAGTAAAAATGGAGAACATCATTAAACCCACAAAATCTACGTATAATTCCTACATTATTCAATATATTTTTCCAAATGAAAAATCCTAACCTCATAATGGCAAATCCATAGGTAATTAATACTGGCTTGTCTCCACTCTGAAGGGAAAATTGACCTATTAATATTCACGATGCTATTGTCCCTATATTAGTGTCAATAAACTTGAAAAATTAAACCAACAATTCGAAGCAAAAGAGATTTCTCTCCCCCACACTTGAATGGCACATTGTCCCCAATATGCAAGAAAGGAAAATAAAGAAAAGATTGATATATAAAAATAAATAGCAATACTCCCCTGATGAATAGTTGGTCGCCCATTCCGCGTCCATGAATATGTCCACAACAGTGACATTCCTAGAGAACACCAACACAGGACAATTGATAAGCAATGTACTTAAATCGAGAGCATTCTAAAAGAAAGAAAATAGAAATGTAATCGAATTAAAAATAAGTAGTAGGAACTTCAAAGAAGAAGAATAACGGTCATAAAGTGTGAAGAGCGAAGGATGAAAAAGAACTGGGGGAAGAACACAATTTTTTTTTTTTGCTTATCGCAGATGGATAGATGACCACGAGAACACTTTCTTCTCTATAATGTACTCGTGACAGTTCCCGAGAACGGGAACTGTTACGGGATCATTCCCGCAACCTTTTTGCGACAGGCATATAGAGTTGCGAGAAGCCAAAACTTTCTGGAGTGTACCTGCCACAAGTTCCTACGAACGGGTATTGTCGTGGGAACAAAAAAAGTTTATGGTTTTCACTCCCTCTCACTTTAAACTTCCTACAAAACTCCTTAAATGAACAACTAACATCAAAATGACCTAAAATGTACAAGAAATAAGGATAATTAAATATGATAAAGGAATTTAAATGATGAAAAACTCCCTTATCCTTCACTTTGACAACCAAAATCTAAACCTTAAGCTTAACCTTTGCTTCCTCATTATGGGTTAATGCACAACAACCATAACTAAACAAAATTAACTAACACACCCAAACTATAAAAACTTAACCTATAAATTATTAAAGGCATTGTTTGGTTGCCTCCCAACCAGCGCTTAGTTTACAGTCTTCAGCCAGACTTCCTCAGATCAACTCAGGTGACTCTAGAATTCCCTAAAGGGGAAATGCTCCCTTTAGAACTCATCTTTGATACACACCAAAGGGCCAAAGGTCAAGTTGACCAAGGTGTTCGCGTGATCTCAAGAGCACCGCCCAAGCAAAGGCCACCATCGACCCCTAATGGAGGCTTAGGGCCACCCAAGAAGGGCAAGAAGGGTTGGGGAAAGAGGTCTTCATGGTTGGGAGAAGTTTGCCCGCGAGTGGGAGGCAGAAGAAGACCAGAGTGACCTTTTGATCCTATTCATGAGGTGTATCCGCGCATGGATAGAGCCCCGGATAGAAGTAGAAACGGATGACGTCGAATCAGAGTTTCTGATGTTATCCGCGCGCGGATAGCCGGCTCGAATACGAGCAGACGTTTCGTTTCATTTCTATTTTGCAAATCTTAATTTGATCTTTCAATTGTAATAGCCTATTTGACTTTCCATAATAGTTTTTAGGGTGTTTTACATATATATGTCTTTCTTTTATCAATAAAAATGATCAAGTTGGAAGATTAATAATATCGAACAAGCGTTTTTCCTCTTTTCTCTCTTGTTGAGAGTTTTGAATTCTTCGAGTGATTCGTTGGATTCCTTTGATATCTTGAGTTCTAACCAACACGTGGGGTTAGGGTTTGGAATCCTCTTCAAACTAGTTTCAATTCTCGGGTAGAATTGGGGTTAGGTTGTCATTAGATACACAAGAACAATCTTTGGGAATGATTGTCCTGTGGTTGCATTCCTTCAAGGGTTCCTGTTAAGTGATTAACGAGGGGTCTTTGGGGCGGATCGCATCAAGTGGTATCAGAGTTCTTTGAGTTCTTGGTATCAGGTTTCCCTAATCCATCTCTTGAATTTTGATTCTTTGAGATTGGATATATCTTTTCTCATTATTTTTGTCAATTTCTACAGTCATTCTTGTATTTTCTTCATTGTCTTTGATTAATTCCATTCCTAGGGTTTCCTAATAATTTGGATATTGTGTTTTTGTGATAATTCTTGAGGGCATATTGCTACTTTGTAATTTTTGTCATTCTAAATTCAATATTCTGCAATGTTCCTGTAATTTTTTGTTATTTTTTACAAATTTCGTTGCCTCTTTAGTGTTGTCTTTGATTCAGGGCGTCTAGAAACCCAACAAAGTTTTTGTCTTTTGTATCTTTGTTGATTAGGTTATTGATTATTGGTGATTTGTTAACTATTCATTAACAAAAATCATCAAGAGTCACATCCCATTTTTTTTAAAAAAAAATCGCGTCACTGTTCATCATCACTGAAGTGTCACTGTTCACAGTCGCGTCCTAAAAATCGTGAAAGGAAAGAGTTATGTAAAAGGAAAGAGGTGCTAGTGGTGGGGTCGTTGACTCTCGCGTCCGAAAAGACGTAAAGTCTCGGTGACCCTTTTGAAAAGCAAGTTTTTGGAAAAACCGTGCGTGTGTGAGAAAAATCATATTTTAGTAGAAAAAAAGTGTATTTTAAGAAAAATAGTATTTTAAAAGAAAACAAGGCCGGGACTAAAAGTGCGACCAGTTTGGCTAAATAATTTTTGAAAAAGGGTTTTATTTTAGAAAATGGAGTCGCCACTTGGTACTAAGTTAGGGTGTACCAAGTCACCCGAAAAAATCATTTAACAAAAATAAAATTTTAGAAAAAATATTTTTTAAAACCCTTTTTCGACTCCGGTCTACGAAAAAACGAGAGAAAAAGGTCCGGGAGTCACATTTGAAGAAAGGGAAGGCAAAGGCTTTCGTCTAAGGCACCCTTTCAACCTAGCCGAGGCTAGTTGCGAGGTTTAATCAAATTTTCCTAAATTAACCCTATATTCTATCGCGTTTTGGATGTATCTAAATGAATGCAAATTCTAAGTCTAAATGTGGGTATCGGGAGGGTCGAAATGTTCCGTCAAGGCTTGGTCAGAATTATCGCATTAATTGCGAAACCTGAGTCGAGACCTCAAGGGAGTCACGAGTGTGAATGCAAAAATGAAATGCAAAAAGAAAAGAAAATAATAATATAGATAATAAATGGCAGAAGAAAGTGGGAATGCAACATGACAGGTACGGGGGACTAATAACTCGTGATTGGATGTTTCTACTTACGGAGGGGGGAACGACATGTACGCCACCGCTTCCCACGTGAGTAGGCAACTATTTCTAGTCGAATCACGCAAATGTCCTAATTTCTAAGTGAGATGCAACCTAAATGTCATGCATTTGAAAAACGTGTCAAAATAATAATAATAATAATAATATTAATAATTAAAATCACGCCGAATGGAAAGAAAACTAAAAGTGTGTGAAATGAGATGTAAAATGCACACAAGTGCACCTAACACTAAAATGCTCTAAGGGTCTAGCGTTGGAATAGCCCGTTCTAAAAATTCCACTAGCGTTGGACTAGCGGGAAAAAAATGAGGCCACAACTAGCGTTGGACTAGTGTGGTGACGGAATACCATAAATCAAGAATTAAACATTAAAGCATGAATTAAAAGCAAATTTAACACATAAAACACATAAGATCACATAGGAGCACATAACACATAAGCATAATATTCTAGATGCAAAAATCCTAATGAAAAGCGGTAAAAGAAATAAACATATAAGCACGCAAAAGCAAATAAACCCTAACTATTACACTGGGATTTACAATTTAAGGGGGAAAAATTAAAAATGTCCTATCTATTACACTTTCTATCTAATTACACAATTTTTGCTAAAATATGAGAAAAATAATCTAACTATTACATTGACTAGCTAAATACAAAATATTTTTTCAAAATAATAAAAATTCTAAATTAAACAAATTAACTACTTAAATATGCAACAAGTATATAAAATAAGAAATAAACAAATAATAATAAAATATTGTTTAAAATCACATTGGAGCATATTGGAGCACATAAAGAAAATTTAACAAGTAGTAGGGAATACCTTTTCGAAGACCCGGTACAAATGCTAACATAAAGAAAACACGCATTAAAGGTACCACTATTTAGGAAATAAATCACAAAAAAAAACATAAAATTCTAACAAATTGAAAGTAAAATGAAAATATTATTAAACTAAGGAATTAGAACAAAGTCAAACAGACCTAAGGGGCAAAGGGTAAAAATTGAAAGTTCTAACTAATCGAGGGGCAAAAAATTAAAAAAAACTTACACAAGTCTAAGGGGTAATAAAATAAATTAGCGCAAATTGGGGGGAACAAAATGATAAATTTCAGCAAAAGTGGGGCAAAAAAAACATAAATTCCAACAACTAATAGGGCTCAATTGCAATAAAGACTTCATTGAAAGAAATCAAACCTAAAAGCAATCAATCTACAAATATTAGAACGCAAATGCAAAACTACAAAATTACTAAGGGCATTATTAATATTACTCAAAACCTTAAGGGTTGAAATGTAAAATCTATATCCTAACAAAAAACATAAAGAGGGAAACATGCCATCGTAAATAAAATAAAAAAATGACTAGCTAAAATGATTTAAGTTAAACAAATTAATTTTGAATTAGACTAAATAAGCAAGAAAAAAGAAAAAAAATACAGAAATCAAAATAAATATAAATATAATGAAACTAAATTAATTACTTAACTTAATTAGGTTAACTAAATAGCTAACTGAATTAACTAAAACAAAATATCAGGAGAGAAAGAAAAACAAAGAAAAAAAATGCCTAATTTCTCTAACCCCCAAGATGCCCAATTTCTCTTCTTTTTCCGATTTTCTTCTTTCTTCTCTTAATTTCCTTTTCTGTTTTCTTTTCTCCGTCTTCCTACTGATTCTTTCTTCTTCTTTCTTACTTGTTTTCCTCTTCTTCAGCCCTCTTCCCTCTTCTCTCTCTTCTCTCTTTCCTCCGTTTCTGATTTTCCTTTATCTCTTCTCTGTTTCTCTGTTTCTCTATTTCTGGCCTCTACCTTTTCTAGTCTTCTCCGCCTCCCTCACTCTCCTGCGTTTCTGTTCTTCTTCTCTCTCTCTCTCTCTCTCTCTCTTTCGCTCGATTCTCCCTTCTTCTTCTCTTTCTTCTCTAATTTTATTTCTCCAATTTCCTTTCTCTTCCGTTTTTCCACCCTAACAACGAAGTTTCCCCTCACCAGATTATTTCTTTCCTCACTACTGCCCTGAACCTTTTCCACCACAAATTTGCCCAAATCGACATCTCAAAATACCACCTCTTCTTATTCGAATTTAACACAAAATTAATCAAGCCCTACTCGAAGTTGACTTGCCTTGCATGATAATGGAAACAGGGAGGTCAGTAATCTTACCTGAGTTGAAAGGACAGTGGAGGTGGCAACGAAACTATTTGGCCATGAGTTCAGTGATTGATGACTGAGATTGATGGTGGCTTCGACGATCTTGGTCCGGCTTGGGGCTTCAGTTCTGCAAACACAGGTTGCTGCGGTGGCGCTGCAGATTGGCGCGTTGTTTCTTGTTTGTTGTTTCTACAGGTGACAGGGCAGATGGTTGGTGGTTGAATTTGCAGGTGAAGGACGATGGAGATACTGACTGTGGAACTTGCGATGGGAGGGGTGAATTGGTGGAGGATGGGTCGTTTGGGTGCTTTGGGCTGTTTCAAGTGGGATTTTGGACATGAATTGGGACTGTTGTGGTTGTTCTCTCGATGGAGATGAACTACCGTTGTGGGTAGGAGTTGGTGAATAGGCTAACTGTGAGTTGAGGGTTAGTGAGGGATTTGAGATTGTATTGTTTATTTGCTGATTTTTTCTTGCAGGTTTGGAGTTACTGGAGGTGGTGACAGGGGACAGGGAATTGGTTGTGAGTGATTGGGCTGGTGATTTTTGAATTTGAGTCGGTTGAGCTGTTGAGATGGTGGCGGTGAGGAGTTTGTTGTTTTGGGATGGAGAAATGGAATGGTGGCAGTGACTATGAACTGGCAGTTGTTTTGAATGCTTTGTGGGGTTGTGATGGTGGTTAGAGATTTGATTTTTCTGGTTGTCGTGGTGGCTTGCTGTCTCTGTTTATGGGGGGTTGATTTGGGGTGTTTGGAGACTGTTTTTGCAGGTGGGATGGGTGAGGTTGGATTGTTGAAGAATTGGGGCTACGGATAGTTAAACTCAGGTGGGATGGAGGCTGCTCTGTGGTTGAGATATGTGTGTGTATGTCTATATGTATAAGGTTCTGGCTATGTGTGCTTGACTGTGTGTGCCTGTGTGTGCGTATGTGTTGTAGTGAATTTGTGTGTTGTTTGTGTGTGTGTATGCTGAATCTGTGTGAATGTATTGTGTGTGAGCTATGTGTTTGGATGTGAGTTATTGTGTGTATGTGTGTGTTATGTTTGTGTAAAGGGTCGTGTATGAATGTGTGTGTTTCAGTGTGTAAATGTGTGTGGATGAATGTGTGCGGTTCAGTGTGTATGTGAGTGAGATTTAAACGTGTGAGTTTGAGTGTGTTTGTGTAGCCATGGATTTGGAGGCGTGAATATGATGTGAGAAAGAAACATGAGATTGTGTGTGTTCTGGGTGTAGTATGTGAAAACTTGAAGATGTATGGTGTGTGTTCTTGGTGTGGTGTGTGAAAACTTGAAGATGTGTGGTGTGTGTTTTTGGTGTGGTGTGTGAAAACTTGAAAATGTGTGTAAAAAAATAAGTGTGTGTTCTTGGTGTTCTTGGTGAAATGGAAAAACTAAAGACTAAAAATTAAAAACTCTCCCTAGACTTTTTTATTTTCTCTTTTTTTTCTAAAATCCCCAAGTGGGGTATTTATAGTGCACAAGTCTTAACCTCCAAGAAATGGTTAAAAGACCAAAACGCCCTTGACTACAAAAATTACAACCTTGCCTTTAAAAAATATCAAAATTTATATTCTCTCACAAAAAATAGAAAAAATTAAGAAAAATGTATATAATAAATTTGTTAATAGAAATTCACTCCGAAAAAAGTTAGAAAAACTTAGAAACATGCTTAAAAACCTAAAAATAAATTTTGGTACACAAAAATGGGCGAAAGTGGTATTCGCGATGCGAAATTACCATTTTGTCCCTGTGTTAGCGAAAATGCATAAAAATACCGGTTGAACCCGAAAAAATCACAAAATTTAAAAATGTGTATAAAAGTACAAAAAATGAATTTAAACCCTCCAAAATTAATGAAAAAATATTTACAATTAAAAAATTAATATTCTGCCCTTCAAAATTGCTGACTTCTTCATTTTTACCCAAAAATCAGGTTTTGACTCCAAATAGTAGGAAAAATGTCCCCCAATATTTGAAAATAAATAGTGTGTCAAAATTTGGTGTCTACATTCACTCAATATTATTCATAATTACTGTTCATCAGTGTCACTGTTCATCAGAAATTTTCTGTCCAATTTTCTTATTTTGGGTTGTGAGTGTTAGTGTTGGGTAGTATTCTTTTTGTAGTAACTCTTTCCTTAGTTGAGTTTATACCATTTTTTCTATCAAATTCATTTGTTTTACTCTAAAGTTCACTATGTCTAACGAGGGCGAGTCTAAAACTTTTGATATCAAAGATTTGGCTAACACATTAAATGCTAGCATCCATCAAGGTATTAGACAGACAGTAGAGGCTGTATATGAACGAATGGAGTAGAAGAGACACTCACATTCGAGATCAAAGAGTAGCCATAGGAGTCACCGTAGGAGATCACCATTGGCTGAGTTAGGCGATTCCAATGATGAAATGGAGAGTGATAGGAGACACAGGTGTGGAGAGCAAGCTCGTGATGGCAACATTGGGAGCAACAAAATGAAAATTTCAACCTTCCAAGGCCGGAGTCATCCTGAGCTCTACCTGGAATGGAAGCGCAAAGTAGAGCACATGTTTGACCGTCACCGCTACTCTGAGGAGAAAAAGGTGAAGCTAGCTACCGTGGAGTTCTTTGATTGCACAAGTGTGTGGTGAGACCAATTGGCCACTACTAGGAGAAGATGTGGACAATGACCTGTCCGAACATGGGAGGAGATGAAAACTATTATGTGGAGGAGATTCGTGCCTAGCCACTACTGCCGTGAGTTACATCAGAGGCTATAGTCATTGGCTCAAGGGAGTAGGAGTATTGATGAGTACGCCAAAAACATGGAGATGGCAATGATTCGGGCCAATATAGTGGAAGAGGCCACATGGCGAGGTTTTTTGGTTGGCCGAAATTAAGAGATTCAAGAGGTTGTTAAGTTGTAGTCTTATGTGGAGTTGGATGTTAGTGTATGCCCTAAAACCAAGATGGTTTAAAGGTGTTTTGTTTTACACTTATTTATGTTATACTTATCCATGTGGTATTTTTCTTTATCATCTATACTTGTATTTCCATGTTGTTTGATTGATAAAGTTCTTAGAATATTGACTGTGTATTAGAGATTGTAAGGGTTACAATTATGAGACTACTAATACATAAAGTCATATTCTTAAATATCCCTAGTCATAGTATTAATGAGATTGGACATCATTAATACGAATAGACTAGCACATACTTTGCCTCTACTTATGGTAAGTAGTAGTTGATCTCATTGACTATGGTGTGCGTGACACTTAAGCTAGTATGTGGATGCTTGTTTGAGAACAAGTTCATTGGATTGATCCGCCAAGAGTTTCAACTATAGTGCCAATAGTTGAACTCTTAATGGCAATGGTGTAAGTGATCCTTTGACTTGAGATTACCATAGTATCTTGAGTGTGAATTGCTATACTTTGACTCTATTCCTCGGTGCCCGTAAAAGGGTAGCTCATAGGTTAGAGATTGGGTATAGTTTGAAGCATGGAAAGATAGTGAGTAATCAATATAGGATTCACCACTCCTTAATAGGAGAGTATATCCCTTAATGGCCACTTGTTGGAAATATTAACTCATAAATCTTCTGCAGAAGTGATAGTATAACTTGGAAGTAGTTTCAAGGTTATACATCATGGAGAGTTATATTTCTGGAACAAGAAAATATAAATTAGTCATTTAAAAGTATGCACTATACTTTTAGACTAATTGGGATATAGTGTGGTGAAAGGATATTAATTACACGGTAACATTGTCATTGAAGGGTATGGTCTACCATATGACTTTCCTATTCACTTGGGTGGTCATGATGCATTGCTAGATGCCACTCATGATCTATAAGTATGAATTGATTAATTAGTGAATTAATGATAAATTAAAAGTGTTTAATTTATCTAGCTCAATTAATGAGTTATAATTTATACTTATTGCCAACGTGAATGGAACCTAATGGGTCACACACATAAAGAACAAAATCTTTGGGTTAAAATGTAATTAAGATAAGTATGAGATACTTATGGGGTTAATTTATGAGATAAATTAACTTAAAGGACTTATTTATAAATATTCTAAGTCTTGCAGGAAATTAGTTTCCTAAAAGAAATAAAGTAACTAATTGGTTTCCTTATGGAATAGATTTCCTAAAGGAGAAGGATTAGCTTAAAGTAAGTTGCCTAAACCTTCTTGGTTTCTAATTAGCTTTATTTCCTAAGAGATTAGAATACTTCCTCTATAAATAGGTTCATGCTTTGACTCTTGAATTATTATTGCTACACAAAAAGAAAACTAGTGAGAGAAAATAGAAGAAAGAGAAGGCACGCCTCTCTCTCTCTCTCTAGGCGTCTCTCTCTCTCTTTCCTAAGGGTTGGGTTTTTCTTCTTCTTGTGTTCTTAATAATTCAAGGGAGCTAGCACTCAAAAGTCAAAGCAAGCAAGCCTACAAGGTTCCCAAAGAAGTTGTTCGTGTGGATATCGTTAGAGGCTCTACGCTTGGAGGGCTTTTCGTGGTAGATCAAACATCTTCTTCGAAGGATCTTTGCCTAGAAGCATAGAAATATTCTGTGCTTAAGGTAATCTTCATGCAAACCCCCTTGTTAATCATATAGATATGTCAAAGAGATCCTTGGTTAAGGTAATAAATTTTTATTTTTCCGCTGCGTTACCTATGCTATTACCTTACATTGGAGGACTTGGTTCAGAAAGCAGAGACGGTTGAAAAGCAACTCAAGGCGAGGAGGCGAAGAGTTACAGGGTCTTCTTATGGGAGGACTGGCTGGTATGATAGGAAGGACCGCGATGAGAGATCAAAGGACTTGAGCAAGCCAAAGAAGGGCATGAGTGAAGGGAAATGAGCAGATGAAGGCACCTATGAGGATGCGTGACATCCAATGTTTCAAATGCCAAGGGCGTAGGCACATGGCATCTCAGTGTCCTAATGCTGAAACCATGATCGTGCTTTAGGGTGGTGACGTTGAGAGCGCCTCTTCAGATGATGAGAAGATGCCACCACTAGAGGGAGGAAGCGATAATGAGGATCCTATTACCTGTGAAGCTGACAAAGGAGAGCTTCTATTCATGAAGAAGGCTTCAGATGAACTACCCAAGGAAGTTGGATATGATGTATAGAGGGAAGCAATCTTCTATACGAGCTGTATTATTAGGAACAAGGTATGTAGCATTACCGTCAACTCTGGTAGCTGCATTAACCTTGTAAATTTTTTGTTAGTGGACGTGATATGGATCAACGAGACTCGATGAATGAATCAAAGATGACAAGTACCAAGGATCCTTTGCAAGGCCTAGATGGACCAATGACGCGTGCTAGATCAAGGAGAATGAAGGAAGCATTGCATGGATTGATTATGGACTTGCATGAGAAAGAGGTCGCTTGGGCCAATAATTCACCATCACCAATACTTGTAAATGTTATTATGGCTGCAGAAAATGATCATGAAGCTATCCAAAGTTGCCATAAAGATTGAAGCATTGAGATGAACGACCAAAGCCTATGTAGGGCATTCGGCCAGCCCATGAGGCTTTTAAGTTATTGTTTCCTTATTGTTTTAATAAAGTTCTAGAACTCTAGTAGTTATTTGAGTAGTTTCCTTATTGTTTCAAAGTTGTTTTAGTTAAGAATTGTATTTAGTCAAGTATTAGTTTTTGGTAGTTGTTAAAGACTTGAGTTCTAGAACTATCTTGTAAAGCCTATTTAAAGGCCTTTTTAATATTACGAATTTAACAAGAATTTTCAGGAAAATTTCCTGTGTTTGAGAGCTCAATTGAGAGTTTTCTTGGTTTTTAGAATAGAACTACTCTTGGTCATATCAAGTTATCCTTGTGGCGACCTAAACCCTAGCTTGAGTATTTCTTTCGTGTTTGATCAAGTTCTTAGAGTTTTGGATTAGACATATTGAACTCACTCACATTGGTCTAGTTTAGAGCCTTAGGTTCTTAGTTCTTCATTGAAGAAGCATTCGAAGCTATTATACTTGGATCATTCAAGCGGTCTTGGCAATCTCGCTACCCTTGCGCAAATCAATTGGTATCAGAGCCTTGGTTCTTGAATTTCCAGGTTTATTCAATCCGAATTTTTCCTTAGAAAAATTGGATATATCCCTCTTTTATTGTTTTTAATTTGTTGTTTTGTCAAGTGCTTCGTGCCTCGTCAAACAACTTGTGTTTTTGTTTCTTGTTCCTTGTGATTGTGTCTTGTTCTTCCTAATTTTGTTTCTGTCCAGCTTTGTTTCTTATCTATTCGTGTGTCTTTTCATTGTTTAATCGTGTTTCTTGAAGAGTCCTAGGATTTTAGAGTTGTTCTTGGTTGTTTCCAATCAAGAATTCTAGGCTTTGTGTGGTATTTTGAAATCTTGACTGTTTTTGGTGTTTTCTTGAATTTCTTGTGTTAAAACTTTTTCAAGAAAATTAATTCTTGGACAAACAAGCCATAGATTGAAGTTTCTTGGGGGTTGAAGGTGTTTGTGTTGTGTTTTGTTGTATTTTGCATGTGAAAAAAAAATTCCAGAAAGAGGCGTGCCAAAAAAGGGGTAAAAGAAAAAGCCAAAGCACCAGAAAAAAAAGGGGAATAAAAGAGGCTGCACAAGAGAAAGAGCCGTGCAATTAATTTTATTCAACTATTTTTGGATTGTTTCTTGGTGTTACAAGGGGTTTTCTTGAATAATTTTGGACTTACTTGGTGTTAACTTGCAATCCTGAAAGCTGTCCCGATTTGTTTGTGACTTTCTTGAAGTTCTTGAATAAATTCTAGGACTTTCTTGAGGGTCTTTGCACGTTTCTTGAAGGTCTGGGTTGCATTCTTGAAGTTCTTGAGTCAAAAATTGAAGTTCTTGAACCAAATAGCTGCTAGAATTTTGTTTCTTGAACTTCTTGATTGTGTAGTCCGTTTTTCTTGAAAAAAAAGTTTGGGACACCTGCTGGTTCGTGACTTGGGAACAAAAATATTGCATGTTTTCTGGTTGTTCTTGGTTTATTTTGGTGAGTTTTTGCATCAAGATTCATAGACAAAGTGGTAGGAACAAATTCTTGAACTTGATTCTTGAATCTTGATTGAAATTGTAGTGCTGGAATTTTGGTTGATTGTAGTTACGAATTTTCTGAAATTTTCCAGCCTGTTTTGATCTTAAAAAGGGAATAAAAGGAGCTGTTTTGGTGTTAAAAGGAAAAGGAATTCTAGTCCTAAAGGATTAGGAAAGTTGTTGATTAGGAAAAAAGGAAAGTAGGAAAGTTGTTACCAAAAAGAAAAGGAAACAAGAAGACTTGGTCAAGCCTAAAGGTGTTTGGTTTCCTAATTGATTGAACCGTGTGGAGATAAGGGAATTTCCACCTGCAATTTGTTTCCTTTTGACCGTGCTTTTTGGAGTTTCCTAATTGGAAGTGGTTTGTTTCCTTTTGTGCTTAATTGTCCAAGTTGCCAAAACCTAATTGAGGTAGGGTTTCCATAAATCCTATCTTTATTAGGAAATCTTGAATTTTTATTTTTTGCACAAGAATATTATTTTCTTTCAAGAGATCATTAAAAATCAAGATCTTACACACAAGAATACCACACATTAGGGTTTCCAAATTGTGCTTTCTTGAGTCAAATCTTGTCTTTTTTGTCTTTTCTTGGACTTCTCTTGATCAAACCCTACTCTAAACTTTCCACATTGATTACTCTCATATTTATTCTTGTGTTTGAGTTTCTATAAGGTCTTGGTGAGATTGATTGAGCAGGTTTTTATTTAAGAGCCTACAAGAAAGCATCTCAAGAGTGGAAAAAGGCTTAGTGGTGAGCTCACTAGAGGGAAAAAGCCAACAACTTGAGTGATACACGAGGGAACGAGTGTATACACTAAGGGAGAGAAGTAAGGCAATTTCCTTTTTATTTGTTTATCGTTACTAACTTGTTTTGCAGGATTTTCTTTGTAGTCATGGCCGAGCAAGTTGACCAAAAGCTTTAGGATATTGAGACCTTGTTGAGAACCATGGAAGAGGACTTTAGGAGGATCCATACACGCATGGATGATGTAGAGTCATCCGTGAAGGGGAAAGCAAGAGTGTTGAATAATCCGACCATTGAAGAAGAGCAAGAGGATTACGATTCAGATTATGAAGAGATTATCTCACGCAAAGGAAGGAGGGTGCACAACCAACAAGATGGCAATCTTGGAAGCATCAAAATGAAGATGCCTCCATTCCAAGGAAAGCTTGATCCTGAGGCGTACCTTGAATGGGAACGCAAAGTAGAGCACGTATTCAACTACCACAACTACTCCGAGGAAAAAAAGGTACAATTAGCTGCAATTGAATTTACTGATTATGATAGTGTTCGGTAGGATCAACTTGTGAAGGATAGGAGAAGATGTGATGCTGAGCCCGTGAGGACATGGAGAGAGATGAAAGCAATCATGAAGAAGAAATTTGTGCCGAGCTACTACTCTCATGACCTACATCAACATCTACAATTCCTAAGGCAAGGATCAATGACGATGGATGAATACTACAAGGAGATGGAGATGCTCATGATCTGAGCTGATATTAGGGAAGAGGGAGAGGCGTTAATGTCACGATTTATTGCTGGACTCAATGCTGAGATTAGAGAAGTCTTGGAGCTTCAACATTACTTGGAGATTGGTGATCTTGTAGAGAAGGCTATCAAGATAGAGAGGCAACTTAAATCACTCAAGGCAAGGGCATCCATGAGTAACACTAATCGAGCTCAATAGAGAGAAAACCGAACAAGCAAAAGGCATGGTTTTCAAGCTTCAACTTCTAGGGAGGATAGATCTTTTCCACATTTTAGAGAAAACCGAGTTGCTCCACCAGCGAGGGAGTTCGTGAAGAATAAGCAAGAGGCATCAACCTCTAGACCTCAATCAAAGCCTAAGGGAGAAAATTCCACACGAATGAGGGATGTTCGATGCTTTAGGTGCCAAGGTTTTGGACACATGGCTTCAAATTGTCCAAACAAAAGGGCTATGGTTATGATGGATGATGAAGATGTGGCAAGTATAACTTCT
This sequence comes from Mitragyna speciosa, assembly GCA_024721245.1. NCBI lineage: Eukaryota > Viridiplantae > Streptophyta > Magnoliopsida > Gentianales > Rubiaceae > Mitragyna > Mitragyna speciosa. The sequence continues at coordinate 8,729,758 of CM045562.1, forward strand.
AGTGACGATGATGAGATGCCACCATTGGAAGAAGAAAGTGATTTTGAGAAAGCCTATGATGTTGATCATGGAGATACACTTATCACAAGGCGAGCCTTAAGTGTGCAACCTAAGGGGGATGATGAGCATATTCAAAGGAAAAATCTCTTCCATACTCGATGCACTGTCTTCAATAAGGTATGCAATTTGATTATTGATAGTGAAAGTTGTACTAATGTTGCTTCTACTTTGTTTGTAGATAAGCTTGGATTGGAGTCTATAAAGCATCTAAAACCCTACAAATTGCATTGGCTTGCTGATACTGAGGGCATGAAGGTGACTAGACAAGTACTTGTGCCATTCTTTATTGGTAAGTATAAGGATGAGGTATGGTGTGATATTGTACCTATGCAAGCATGTCACATACTTCTTGGACGTCCTTGGCAATTTGATTGAAAGGTACAACATGATGGTTACCTTAACAAGTACTCGTTTATGTGGAATGGTAAGAAAGTCTCTCTTAATCCTTTCTCACCTATTGATGCTCATGCTGACCAAGTAAGAATTGCAAAAGATTTCAAAACTAGAGAGAGTCAATCAAGCAACAAAGAAGGAACAAGGAAAAGGAAGGAAAAGAGTGAGTCGGACTTACCAATGGTAAGGGCCGAGAGAGGAAAGAAAGAGAGAAAAGAGATAGAAACCCTTTTGAAATAAGCACTTCTCTCTCTCTTTCTTCCCTCTTGTTTTCTTTTTGAAATTTTAGGGTTTCATGGTTGCCCTTCAACCTTTGGTTGAAGGGCAACCTTCGGCTACTAATAGATCTTTTGCTGAAGTCTAATGCAGAAATCTTCCTCTCCCTTAAAGATCAAGCTGCCATCAGTTTATAGAGGGGAACCTGCTGTTTGCTTTTCGACAGAAGAAATTGAAAAACTTGCGCTGCCATTTAGATTTTCTCTTGTTGGAAAATTTTCACACGGCCGTCCCAATATGGAGATTCTATGCAAATCCTTTGCTGCTATTGGTTTGCAGGGACATATTCAATAGGTTTGTTAGACTCCAGGCATGTCCTTATTCGATTTCTCTAAGAAGAAGATTACTTGCGTTGCTATGTAAGGTAATAGCATAGGTAATGCAGCGGAAAAATAAAAACTTATTACCTTAACCATGGATCTCTTTGACATATCTATATGATTAACAAGGGGGTTTGCATGAAGATTACCTTAAGCACAGAAGATTTCTATGCTTCTAGGCAAAGTTCCTTCGAAGAAGATGTTTGATCTACCACGAAAAGCCCTCCAAGCGTAGAGCCTCTAACGATATCCACACGAACAACTTCTTTGGGAACCTTGTAGGCTTGCTTGCTTTGACTTTTGAGTGCTAGCTCCCTTAAATTATTAAGAACACAAGAAGAAGAAAAACCTAACCCTTAGGAGAGAGAGAGAGAGACGCCTAGAGAGAGAGAGAGAGAGGCGTGCCTTTTCTTTCTTCTATTTTCTCTCACTAGTTTTCTTTTTGTGTAGCAATAATAATTCAAGAGTCAAAGCATGAACCTATTTATAGAGGAAGTATTCTAGTCTTTTAGGAAATAAAGCTAATTAGAAACCAAGAAGGTTTAGGCAACTTACTTTAAGCTAACCCTTCTCCTTTAGGAAATCTATTCCATAAGGAAACCAATTAGTTACTTTATTTCTTTTAGAAAACTAATTTCCGGCAAGACTTAGAATATTTATAAATAAGTCCTTTAAGTTAATTTATCTTATAAATTAACCCCATAAGTATCTCATACTTATCTTAATTACATTTTAACCCAAAGATTTTGTTCTTTATGTGTGTGACCCATTAGGTTCCATTCACGTTGGCAATAAGTATAAATTATAACTCATTAATTGAGCTAGATAAATTAAACACTTTTAATTTATCATTAATTCACTAATTAATCAATTCATACTTATAGATCATGAGTGGCATCTAGCAATGCATCATGACCACCCAAGTGAATAGGAAAGTCATATGGTAGACCATACCCTTCAACGACAATGTTACCGTGTAATTAATATCCTTTCACCACACTATATCCCAATTAGTCTAAAAGTATAGTGCATACTTTTAAATGACTAATTTACATTTTCTTGTACCAGAAAATATAACTCTCCATGATGTATAACCTTGAAACTACTTCCAAGTTATACTATCACTTCTGCAGAAGATTTATGAGTTAATATTTCCAACAAGTGGCCATTAAGGGATATACTCTCTTATTAAGGAGTGGTGAATCCTATATTGATTACTCACTATCTTTCCATGCTTCAAACTATACCCAATCTCTAACCTATGAGCTACCCTTTTACGGGCACCGAGGAATAGAGTCAAAGTATAGCAATTCACACTCAAGATACTATGGTAATCTCAAGTCAAAGGATCACTTACACCATTGCCATTAAGAGTTCAACTATTGGCACTATAGTTGAAACTCTTGGCGGATCAATCCAATGAACTTGTTCTCAAACAAGCATCCACATACTAGCTTAAGTGTCACGCACACCATAGTCAATGAGATCAACTACTACTTACCATAAGTAGAGGCAAAGTATGTGCTAGTCTATCCGTATTAATGATGTCCAATCTCATTAATACTATGACTAAGGATATTTAAGAATATGACTTTATGTATTAGAGTCTCATAATTGTAACCCTTATAATCTCTAATACACAGTCAATATTCTAAGGACTTTATCAATCAAACAAGTAACATGGAAATACAAGTATAGATGATAAAGAAAAATACCACATGGATAAATATAACATAAATAAGTGTAAAACAAAACACCTTAAACCATCTTGGTTTTAGGGCATACACTAACAAACTCCCACTTGCACTAAAACCAATCACTCATTTGTTTTAGGCCAAAAGCATTTACATGAGCATCATGCTTTTTCTGGGACAAGGCCTTAGTGAGATGATCAGCTATATTGTCATCAGTGGGAACCTTTTCTATCTTTACATCATTCCTACCAACTATTTCTCTAATAAGATGGTAGCGCCTAAGTACGTGCTTGGATCGTTGATGAGACCTCAGTTCCTTTGCTTGGGCTATGGCACCATTGTTGTCACAATACAAAGGTATAGGATCAACAATGGAAGGAACCACTCCTAGCTCGTTGATGAACTTCTTGATCCAAACAGCCTCTTTTGCAGCTTCGGAAGCAGCAATGTACTCGGCTTCAGTTGTAGAATCAGCGGTAGTTTCTTGCTTCGAACTCTTCCAGCTCACAGCACCACCATTTAACGTGAATATAAATTCAGATTGCGACTTACTATCATCCTTGTCTGACTGAAAACTAGCATCAGTGAAACCACACACTTCTAAAGTGTGTCCTCCATAAACCAAGAATAATTCTTTAGTTCTTCTCAAGTACTTAAGAATACTCTTGACAGCTACCCAGTGACCCTCACCAAGGTTAGCTTGGAATCTGCTCGTAACACTTAGAGCATAGGAGACGTCGGGTCTCGTACATAGCATAGCATACATAATGGATCCTATTGCCGAGGTATAAGGAACCTTTTGCATGCTATCAATCTCGACAGGTGTCTTAGGACACATGTCTCTCGAAAGAGTAATCCCATGTCTCATAGGTAAGTACCCTTTCTTCGATTGTTCCATGCTAAACCTCTTTAGCATCTTGTCTATGTATGTCGATTGACTGAGACCAAGCAACCTCTTGGATCTATCTCTATAGATCCTAATTCCTAGAATATAGGTTGCCTCTCCTAAATCTTTCATGGAGAAACTCTTGGACAGCCATACCTTTATGGTTTGTAGTAAAGGTATGTCGTTTCCCATCAACAATATGTCATCCACATAAAGTATTAAGAAAACGACAGCGCTCCCACTCACCTTCTTGTATACACAAGGCTCGTCTTCATTCTTAAGAAAACCAAACTCTTTGATTGTCTCATCAAAACGAATGTTCCAACTCCTTGAAGCTTGCTTGAGTCCATAAATAGACTTTTGTAGCTTGCATAACTTATGACTATCAATGGAGTCAAAACCATCAGGTTGTGTCATGTACACATCCTCTTGCAAATTCCCGTTAAGGAATGCAGTCTTGACATCCATTTGCCAAATCTCATAGTCATAATAAGCAGCTATGGCAAGCAAAATCCTTATAGATTTAAGCATAGCTACTGGCGAAAAAGTTTATTCAAAGTCAATTCCTTGCCTTTGTTTATAACCTTTTGCCACTAACCTTGCTTTATAGGTAACAATATTACCATCAATGTCAGTCTTTCTTTTAAAGACCCACTTGCACCCTATGGGTTTTATTCCTTCAGGTGGCTCGACCAAGGTCCATACCTTGTTCTCGTACATAGAATCCATTTCGGATTTCATGGCTTCGCGCCATTTCAAAGAGTCTACATTAGACATAGCTTCTTCGTAGCTAGTAGTGTCATCATCATTTATGACCAACACATCATTGCTCTCACTAATGAGAAATCCATATCTCTCAGGAGCATAACGTGTTCTACTAGATCTTCGAAGTTCTTGTGTAACTTGAGCTTCCGACTGCGCCTCATCAACATGTGGCATAAGCTCTTGTTCCAATTGTTGACTACTTTGTGGTTCTTGAATTTCTTCAAGTTCTACTTTGCTCCCACTACTTCTTTCAAGAATAAACAATTTTTCTAGAAAAGTAGCATGTCTTGAAACAAACACCTTTTGCTTAAGAGGATTGTAGAAGTAGTATCCACGACTCTCTCTAGGATACCCCACAAACAAGCATTTGTCGGACTTAGCCTCTAGCTTATCTGACATGTTTCGCTTCACATAAGCAGAATAACCCCAAATCTTTAAATGATTAAGATTTGGTTTCTTACCATACCAAATCTCATAAGGTGTGGTATCAACAGATTTTGATGGAACACGGTTGAGTATATAGGAGGCGGAATCTAAGGCATATCCCCAAAACGAACTAGGAAGTGATGCATGGCCCATCATTGAACGTACCATATCTAATAAAGTACGATTTCTCCTTTCAGACACACCATTTAGTTGTGGCGTGTATGGAGGAGTCCATTGAGGAATAATCCCATTTTCCTCTAGATATTGTTGGAACTCTTGACTTAAGTATTCTCCACCTCGATCAGATCTAAGTGTTTTGATACTCTTGCCAAGTTGTTTCTCAACTTCAGCTTTAAAGACTTTGAACTTTTCAAAGGCCTCAGATTTGTGCTTCATTAGAAACACATAACCATATCTAGAATGGTCATCCGTGAAAGTGACGAAGTAGGAGAAACCACCTCTAGCATGGATCGACATTGGGCCACAAACATCAGTATGTATAAGCCCAAGAAGATCACTAGCACGTTCACCCTTTCCAGAAAAAGGTGTCTTGGTCATCTTACCAAGTAAACAAGATTCGCATGTCCCAAATGATTCATAATCAAATGAGTCCAAGTATCCATTTTTATGTAACTTGGATATGCGTTTCTCATTTACATGACCAAGTCTACAATGCCAAAGGTATGTTTGGTTAACAATATCTAATTTTTGTTTCTTGGTGTTTATGTTGAGAATGGACTTTTGTTCATCTAGAATATATAAACCATTAATTAATGTACCAGTACCATAAGTAATACCATCACGTGAAAAAGAACAACTTTTATTCCTTTGAATGATGGTAAAACCATCCAAATCTAACAATGAGATAGAAATGATGTTCTTTGTAAGTACGGGAACAAAATAACAGTTTCTCAATTCTAAAATAAGCCCAGTAGGCAAAGAGAGTACATAGGTTCCTACGGCTAATGCAGCAACTCTTGCTCCATTCCCTACGCGTAGCTCGACCTCTCCCTTTGCCAAGAATCTACTATCTTTAAGACCCTGCATATTATTACAAATATGAGATCCAGATCCGGTATCTAATACCCATGAGTCTTGGTTAGTAGACAAATTAATCTCAATCATAAACATACCAGAGGTTGAAGCTTCACCAAGCTTCTTTGACTTCAGAGAGTTAAGGTAGGCCTTGCAATTCCTCTTCCAATGCCCATCTTGTCCGCAATGGAAGCATGTGCCCTTGGGTTTGTCCTTCTTAACCCCACCCTTAGGCTTGGTTCTCTTCTTCTTGGACTTCTTAAGCCCAGAATTGGGCTTCTTTTTCTTGGAGCCCGAGACAAGCATAACGGTGCCCTTCTCCTTCTTTAGATTAGGCTCAGCAGTCTTGAGCATGTTCATCAATTCAGTCAACGTGCACTCAACTTTTCGCATGTTGAAGTGCAGGATGAATTGTGAATAGCTCTCAGGGAGGGACTGAAGAATTAAGTCAATACTTAACTCATTGTCAGAAACGTGTCCCAGATCAGCTAATTTTTCAATTAGCCCAATCATCTTCAGTACATGGGTAGTCACTGAAGATCCCTCTGCCATCTTGCATTGATAAAGCTCCCTTGAGGTCTCATACCTCTCAGTCCTAGCTTGTGCATCGAACATTTCTTTTAAGTGCACAATCATGGACAGAGCATCCATCTTAAGATGTTGCTTTTGCAATGCAGGGGACATAGCAGCTAACATGATACATGTTGCAGCATCATTGTCGGCTTTGTGCATCTCATATGCATCTATGTCCTCTTGTGATGCAGTAGCGGGTGGAGGAGGGGGCATGGGTTTATCGAGGACATACTCAATTTTTTCATGTTTGAGAACAATTCTCAAATTGATATTCCAGTCCTCAAAGTTGGTTTCATTGAGTTTGTTGTCAAGAATCGATCGCAAATTCACGTTAGACATTCTACAAAAAGTAAAGACAGAAAATAAGTATTTGTTTTATGTTATATGCAAACCAAAAATGTGGATTCGTGAATTTATTTGGTTTGCTCCCACTATTTTACTTCAAATCAATAACCCTTAATATTGATTCGGAAATCCGTTGGAGATTTCTAGTGGGCTAGGATCCCATCTAATTAGCTTTGGGTTTGACGGAGGCCAATGCCCCAAAGATAAATTCGATTAGGTAGATAACTATTTATCAATCACAACCCTTGTGACTCCTAGATAGTTGGGTATCAACTCTTTGAAATTTACATCTTATGTATTACCCAACATTGCCTCAAAAATATCATAACATTGACGGAGGCCAAACTCGTTATGTAATTTTTGTTAAGTCAAACCCATTATTCAGAGATCATATCTCATAACAAAAACATATTCCGAGTAAGGTGACCTTGACGGAGGCCAATGTGTCAACCTTAATAGGAACTCTTCGTTTTTGTTATAATAATGGAAGGCAACTTATATAGATGACCTAATATTTGATATTGGGGGATTTTAGTTTAAATATTAATGTCTCATCATATTATGCAATTAAAATATATCAATCATATAAAATAAAAGCATAATAAACGTGGATGATTATGGACTTTAACTAGTAATATTTCCTTCGAGCCTTGAAGAAAATATTTGGTTAAATTTCTAGGGAACGTTTCAACTCCTTGATGCGCCTCCTTGGTTACTCCTTGGTACCACCTCCATCTTCTTGTACATTACATATGTAATTCTAGTCTAAAAAATTTAAATAAACCTATTCCTAACCTATACTTTGTACATTACAAGTATTGATCAAGAAACCTCGAGTTACATTCGAGGGAAGTTTAGATGAGAAGAGAATTACATCAGAAAATAGAGAGGGAAGGACACGCAGGCCCTATTTGTAAAACCAATACAAGCCAACCATAAAAGAAGTAGTAACCATTCAATCGCATTGGTCTAGTCCATAATCATCCACCATGCCATCATACTATTTAACAATTAAATAAATTGATTTATTTAATTCTAGTCATAAATCATATGGTCTAAATAGTATAGATTAATGCTCTTGAAATTTATTTGTCTCAAAAATATAGTTATAGAAGGTATAGGTTTCCAAATTTTAACTTTCCAAATCTTAACAATTAAAATTGGAAAGTGTTTTATTTGAGAAATTATCAAAATTCGTGTTCTTTCAAAAAATAGGAAAAATCCCGCTAGATTTCTGCCTACAAACCGCGCGACAAAACGTTCGCGGGTTCATCCGCGGTTTGTAACCCGCGCGACAAACCGTGCACGGTTTCATCCGCGGTTTGCGGACAGAAGTTACGGGATTTTGACCGCGGGTCAAAACGCGCGCGAGTTTTCGTGCGGTTTGTGTCCAGAAAATACGATCTTTGAAATTCTTTGGCGTTTTTCAAAACTCTTTTGAATCAAAACATGTTAAAACCCTTTTAGCATGTAAAAAACAATTTAGAAACCATAAAAACAACCTTAAGAACTTATCTTCATTAATTAAAACACCTTTTAAACAATCAAGAACTTTTCTTAAAAATCAAACTCTTGATTTTTCTATAATGCTTTTGAGACAAATTTCATCAAGAACAAACCATCCATATTTGTGACAATTAAATATACACAAATCATATAGATATAATCAAAGAAGGCTCTGATACCACTGTAAGGTAATAACATAGGTAACGCAGCGGAAAAATAAAAACTTATTACCTTAACCATGGATCTCTTTGACATATCTATATGATTAACAAGAGGGTTTGCATGAAGATTACCTTAAGCACAGAAGATTTCTATGCTTCTAGGCAAAGTTCCTTCGAAGAAGATGTTTGATCTACCATGAAAAGCCCTTCAAGCGTAGAGCTTCTAACGATATCCACACGAACAACTTCTTTGGGAACCTTGTAGGCTTGCTTGGTTTGACTTTTGAGTGCTAGCTCCCTTGAATTATTAAGAACACAAGAAGAAGAAAAACCTAACCCTTAGGAGAGAGAGAGAAAGAGGTGCAAAGTAATGATAAGAAGTTGGAGAAAGGACCTTTAACAACAGATTTGGAGGCTCGGATACTGATTCAAGTGAGAGATCAACCCTCTTCTGGGGACCAAGAACCTGTGACTCAAGCTGCTATTCCTGAGACAAATATTGATGCTGTGCATGTTCCGGACATCCATGGGATTAATGCTGAAGTACCTATGGAAGATAGTCTTGCTCTTCCTATTTCGGATGTAGGTGTACAAGAAGAAGCTTACCTTGGTGATGTTCGAGAGACTGGAGTTGTCCAGCAATCTGCAACTGAAGACGTAGGCCTGTCGGAGGAAGATATTGGATAGCTTATTGTTGCAGCCGAGTGTGTTACTGGGAACTTGTCGCCTAGAGGAGGAAGCACACAGCATGATAATGGCATGGATATATGTATTGGGAAGAGGCTGGACTTCTGCAATTTAGAAATGCTGCCTCATCAGGATGAAGCTCTCCACCAGATTCCAAGTATGCCAGGTCCTCGGCAGCAAGGTAATTAGAAAACGAATGTCATGGCTTCAGATAGGGTCCTGCTCTCTAGAACCAAATCAGTAGCTTCTTTGTTTAAATGTTTAATATCTTTTTTTGGAATATTCGAGGTGTTGCTAAAGCCTCGAATCAACGTAGATTGCATAGTCTTATAAAAGTGCACAAGGTCTTGTTAGTGGCAATATGTGAACCAAAAGCAGAACTAGGTAAGTTTAATGAAATAAAGTTGAAGCTTGGAATGGATAAGGGGATTCATAATGCTTCGGGGTCTCTTTGGTTGTTCTTTTCACAGTCTATATTTTGTAGTATTCTTGGGGAGAGTGAGCAGCATATTTCTGTCGACAATCAACATTCTTTTGTTGTTTCAACATGCAAATTCTCATTTGTACATGCTAGCTGTGACATGGAAGGTAGAAGACATTTATGGAATGACTTAAAAGCAGAAAATATAGCCAACGGATCATGGATTGTAGGGGGTGATTTCAACGTTATTACCCAGGCTGAGGAAAAGAAAGAGGGTCGACCATTCCAGGTGCATGAAGCACTTGATTTCCTTCACTTTATCCATGATAATCAACTTGTTGATGTCGGCTTTACAGGAACATCTTTCACATGGTGCAACAATAGATTTGGTCGATCAAGAATTTGGAAGAGGCTTGACAGATTTCTTTTTAATCAATCTTTCATGGACATGAATGTCAATCTATCTGTGAAGCATCTTTCGGGGAAGCCATCTAATCATGCTCCAATTTTGCTTCAAGGGACGCTGAAGAATGAAGATAAACCAAGGGCGTTCAGATTTCTTAACTTCTGGGTAGCACATCCTAGTTTTCTTAATGTCGTTCGAACTACTTGGAGGTCTGATTTAGGTGGATCTCCTTTAAAAGCATTGGCAAAAAATTTGAAGTCCCTCAAGAGGGTTTTACGTAGCTGGTCCAAGCAAACCTTTGGTGATATTTTTGCAAATGTGAAATATTGGGAGGAGAAAGCAGCTGCAGATGAAAGAAAGTTTGATGAGGATGGCCCGGATCAAGCATTAGAAGACATGTAGAAATCTACAAATTCTTTGAATGAGGCATTGATATTGGAAGAACAATTTTGGAAGCAAAAAGCAAGGCTCAAATGGTGGAAGGAGGGGGATAAAAATTCAAAATATTTTCATGCTACTGTAACAGAATGACGAGCCAAATCAATCATTCATAGAGTGAAAAATGACTCGGGTATTTGGTTGAATGAAGAAGAGGATATCATGCATGAGGCTTGCAAGTACTTCTCTAGTCTTCTTTCGCATGAAAATTTAGAATTCCCATATGATCTATCTCACATTCCGAAAATTTTGACCTTGCAGGATGTAGAGTATTTGGAGAAATATCCTACAATGGAGGAGATTCGACATGTGGTTAATGATATGGATGGTGAAAGTACACCGGGACCAGATGGATTTACGGGGAGGTTTTTCACAAAGGCATGGGAGATTGTGGCTCAGGATGTGTATAATGTAGTCATTAGTTTCTTTTGTGGAGCAGAATTTCCTAAGTCGATTTCTTCAACATTGCTTGTGCTTATTCCTAAAACCACACAACCTCAAGATTTTTCACAGTTCAGGCCGATCAGCTTGTGCAACTTCCTGAACAAAATTATATCAAGAATTTTGTCTATGAGGCTGGCTTCGATTTTACCGAAGATTATTTCTCCTCAACAGAGTGGTTTTGTGCAAGGTAGATTAATGGCTGAAAATTTTTTGCTAGCATAGGAGTTAATTGGTGGCATGAAGAAAAAGCAACGGGGAGGGAATGTAGTTTTAAAACTTGATATGACAAAGGCATATGATCGAGTTTCTTGGCAATACTTCCTTCGAGTTCTATGGGCCTTTGGCTTTGGTGAACGATGGATTGACATGATTTGACATTTAATTTCTAATTGTTGGTTTTCTGTAATTATCAATGGCACTCCCAAAGTTTTCTTTCGTTCTTCCAGGGGTCTTCGTCAAGGAGATCCTATTTCTCCTGCTTTGTTTGTGATTGCTGTAGAAGGTCTGACTAGAGCTCTAAATCTCCTACCAGAGCAACGGGGTTTCTCTCCTTTTAGCACTTCACAATGATGCCCTACTATTACCCATTCATCTTTTGCTGATGACATTATTAAGAGGTCATTGAAGATGGTGATGGATATATTAGCCACATATGAGAATGCTTCAGGTCAAAGGGTTAATCCTCAAAAGAGTGGATTTTTGTGTCATGATGGTATTTCTAGAGCTCGAAAAAGGATTATCAAAGAGGCTATGGGATTAGTTGAAAAGACATTTCCTATCCGTTGCTTGGGATGCCCTTTATTCTTAGGGCGTGGCAAAAAAGACTATTTTGTTAATTTGTGCCAAATGGTGACTTTGAAAGTTTTAAGATGGCAGAACAGATTTCTTTCTATTGGAGGTAGGCTTATCTTAATTAAACATGTTTTATCCTCAATGCCTTTACATGTCCTGACTGCTACATGTCCCCCTAATGGCATATTGAATAACTTGGAAAATTTTTTTTCTAGATTTCTTTGGGGGTGGAAGGAGAGGGTTTAAAACGGCATTGGATTCGATGGAAGTTTCTATGTTATCCTTTTGAAGAAGGAGGAGTGGGTTTAAGGTTCTTAAGTGATGTGTATAATGCCTTTTCTTTGAAGCTTTGGTGGAGATTTAGGGAATGTAAATCCCTATGGGCAAAATTTTTATATGCAAAATATTGTAGCATCTTGCATCCAAGTATTGTGGGAACCTCCAGGACGGACTCGGCAATGTGGAAGAGAATGGTTTCTTGTTGAGATATGGCAGAAGAACACATTTCTTAGCAGCTTAGAGAGGGCCATATCAGTTTCTTATATGATACTTGGTTGGGTGATGTAGCAATATATAAGCAAACTAATGGTCAGGGTGATTTTCGGGTTAAGCACTTCACCACTAAGAATGGGTGGAATGAAGAAGCATTGCAAGGTATGTTGCCTCGTTATTAGAGATGGCAAATGGGCGGGATGGGCGGGATTTGGGCGGGATTTAATTGGGACTGTGAAATATGGGTCATACCCAAACAGTCCCATATTTGTCATGGGATCAATATGGGTGAGACTAAAATGGGCTAGTCCCATTTGATACCGCCCAAAAACCCAATTTATCCCATTTTATTATTTTTCTAAATTATATTTTCCTTATTAATCAATTGTTATTTTTTTAGATTACTTTTTTTTTTAGTTTAACATGAATATTTATTTTTTATATCATTTATTTTTTTAATTTATTAACCTCAATAAATTTCTAACTTTTTTTTTGTTTTTATATTATTATTTTTTTAGATCTCATTTATTAATACTTTTTAATATTTTAATTATAAACTATAGTTTTTCAATTGTTACATGTAAAGAGGATAGATTGAAGATGTGCAGATATTTAATTTATCTACACATAAAAAAAATCAATTTAGATAGTATCTTATTAAAACTCCTGATACTAAAATCCATTACTAAAGTAATGAAGCAAATTAAAAATTAAAATAAATCAACATCTCATTTGTTCATGGACATTACAAACTTTGATGAAACTAGAATATAAAGACTAATTTTATCGAGAATAAGGTTGAACTGAAATTAAAGCACTCAATATATAAAATTCACATGAATTTTTTTAATATAAAGATCATTTTAACCACATAAAATTGATGTCAATAGATAAAATTTAACATAATATTTATAGTAAAAATAGATGAATCGAAGAGGGCAAAATAAAGAAGCTAAGAATGAAAAATAAATTTCCAACTTGTCCATCATTAAAAAAATGGGTATTCCATTATTATTGAAAAAAATGTTAAAAAACAAAAATAAATAAAAAATGAAAGATGTTTTGTTAATGCAGCTTAAAATGAATGATTTTTTCAAAAGAAAGTATATAAGAGGTGGATCTGATAAAAAACAAATTATTTCAAGGTTTGCCTATATTTGGGTATGGGAATCCCAATCATTTCCCAACCATACCCATATTTAAATGGGTGTTAATGGGTATAATCCCAAATAAGCCCAATCCCATATTATGGATACCCATCCCGCCCAAATAAAATATGGACATGGGATCCCAATGGGGCTTGGGACTGATTGCCAGCATTACTCGTTATATGGTGCAAGATATCTTATCTATTCCCCCTCCTTTTTCTACTAATGAAAATGATAGGATAATTTGGAGGCTTACTCCATCGGGTACATTCACCACAAAGTTAGCATTTGAGTGTATAAGAGAAGGAAAAGTTGCTGGTTTTTTCTTTAAAAGAATTTGGGACAGTGTTATTCCTATTAAAATATCTTTCTTTGTGCTGCGATTACTTATTCAGAGAATACCTATTGCAGAAATTCTTGAAAGGATTGGAATTCATGGTCCTTCAAGATGCTATTGTTGCTCTTCTCCATCCTTAGAAACTGTGGAACATATTTTTGTGACTGGTGAGATACCACAAAAAGTGTGGGATATTTTTGCTAACCCAATTGGTATGCATAATACTTGCTTTACCATTAGACAAAGATTGATGGATTGGTGGTTGCTTCCCGCTAAGTCTTCCTTCCTTATCTTCTTGCACATTATTTCTCCGATCCTTATTTTATGGAATTTGTGGAAGGCAAGGAATGAATCTATTTTTGCAGGTCAAAATCGCTCTTGGGAAGCTATTGCCCACCGCACATTTACAGATATCAAACTTGCATATGAACTGAAATTTTCTTCTCAATTTGGTGAAGTGGTGTGGCCGGACTTTTACATGCAAATTGTCAAAAAAAAAAAAAACGCAAGTTGAATGTGATATGGTTCGATGGATCTCTTCCATCGATTTTGTCAAACTAAACACAGATGGTTGCTCAAAAGGAAATCCTGGAATATGTGGAGCTGGTGGTCTGGTAAGGGATACAAAAGGTAAAGTAATTTTGGCTTTACATGTCCATTGGGTTATGGCACAAGTATAGAAGCAGAATTCAAAGCTTTACTTTATGGTGTGAAATTGTGTTTGAAGCAGGAAATTGTTAAATTTTATGTAGAATCTGATTCCTTATCACTTGTTAATATTATCAATGGGAACAATGAATGCCCTTGGTACCTCAGTTATCTTTTGGATGAGTTGGCTAAATTTTGTTAGCATATTATTACCTTTGGTCACTGCTTGAGACAGGCAAACAAACCCGCTAATGCTTTGGCTAATGAAGGATTGCAGAATTCTAAAGATCAATAGTTTTATAGCTTTGGAAGTCTTCCTCGAGAAGTTCGGGGTGCTGTCAGAATGGACCAATTAGGATTTCCGTCTTTTCATTTTATTTTTAAATAATCATGTAATGGTCTTTCTTCCCCTATTTTTCTTTAAATTTGTAAGGGAGGTAGTACTCCTTATTTCTTCCAAGTATCTTTCTTATTTATATTGTACATAAAAAGAGGTAAGGCTGATATCCCCCTCTTTCATGTAATTTTAAAATTTATTAATAAAATCTGGGGTGGCATCCCTCCCCGTGCACGGGGTTTTGCCAAAAAAAAAGAGAGAGAGAGAGAGAGAAAAGAGAATGAGGGAAAAGAAAGACAAAGAGTTAATGCTTATGCTACCAAGAATGAAATCGAAGAAGTGTTGATGGCTAAGCAACAAGTGCTTATAGTTTTGTACAAAGATGTTTTCTTTTCCATTAATGATATTGATCATTCTCTTTCTAGTGTGGTTGTTTCTTTACTACAGGATTTTAAGGACTTATTCCTTGAAGAAATACCACGTGGCTTACCACCATTGAGGGGTATTGAGCACCAAATTGACTTCATACCTGGTGCAAGTATTCCAAATCGCCCTGCATATCGAGCAAATCCTGAGGAAACAAAGGAAATTCAACGCCAAGTGGATGAGCTCGTTGATAAAGGGTTTGTTCGAGAGAGCCTAAGTCCATGCTTCGTACCTGTGATACTTGTTCCAAAGAAAGATGGTACGTGGAGGATGTGTGTGGATTGTAGAGCCATCAATAAAATAACAGTAAAGTATCGTCATCCTATTCCTAGATTAAATGACATGCTAGATGAGTTGTATGGTTCTACTATCTTTTCAAAAATTGATCTCAAAAGTGGCTACTACCAAATTAGAATGAAAGAATGGGATGAATAGAAAACTGCTTTTAAGACTAAGTATGGGTTATATGAGTGGTTAGTTATGCCTTTTGGATTAACTAATGCTCCTGGTACCTTTATGCGTCTTATGAATCATGTATTTCGTTCTTTCATCGGTAAATTTGTATTAGTATATTTTGATAATATCCTAGTGTATAGTAAGTCCCTAGAAGAGCATGTTAATCATTTGCATGAAGTCTTTCTTGTTCTTAGGGAAAATAAACTATATGCTAATTTGTCTAAGTGTAACTTTTGCATGGAGTCTGTGGTTTTTCTTGGTTTTGTAGTAAGTTCACAAGGCATTAAGGTGGACGACTCCAAGGTACAAGCCATAAGAGATTGGCCGACTCCCACTAATGCAAACGATGTGAGATCTTTTCATGGTCTTGCAAGTTTTTATAGGAGGCTTGTGCGTAATTTTAGTACTATTGCTGCACCTCTTAATGAACTTGTCAAGAAGAATGTAGTGTTTAAGTGGGAAGGTAAGCATGCAGAAGCTTTTAATTTATTAAAGGAAAAACTAACTCATGCTCCTTTGTTAGGTTTGCCAAATTTTGACAAGTGTTTGAAGTAGAGTGTGATGCTTCTGGGGTTGGAATTGGTGCTGTTCTTATGCAAGAATCAAAGCCTATTGCTTACTTTAGTGAGAAATTACAAGGTACAACATTGAATTATCCAACTTATGATAAAGAGCTCTACGCATTGGTGAGAACCTTGCAAACATGGCAACACTACTTGCTACCTAGGGAATTTGTCATTCATTCCGACCACGAGAGCTTGAAGTTCTTGAAGTCTCAAGGTTAATTGAATAAAAGGCATGCTAAGTGGTTAGAATTTATTGAGACTTTTTCCTACATCATCAAATACAAGCAAGGTAAGGAGAACATTGTAGCCGATGCACTCTCAAGGAGGTATACTCTTCTTACCACTTTACATGCTAAATTGCTTGGTTTTGAACTTGTTAAGGGCTTGTATGAGAATGATGTTGATTTTTCTCACCTTTGAAAACTTTGTGAAAAACGAGCTCATGAGGGATACTTTAGGCATGATGGTTGTTTGTTTAAGGGTGATAAATTGTGTGTGCCTAATTGTTCTCTTCGTGAGTTGCTTGTTAGGAAAACACATGGGGGAGGTGTTATGGGACACTTTGGAATTAAAAAGACTTTGTCTATTTTAAATGAGCATTTTTATTGGCCAAACATGCAACATGATGTTCAATTTGTGTGTGATAAATGCATTACATGTAGGCAAGTAAAGTCAAAGGTTAAACCACATGGTTTATATTCTCCTCTATCCGTCCCTCATCAACCTTGGGTAGACATATCTATGGACTTTGTTTTAGGTTTACCAAGGTCATCTAGTGGTAAAGATAGCATATTTGTTGTAGTTGATAGGTTTAGCAAAATGGCTCACTTTATTGCATGTGCTAAAACCAATGATATTACACATATTGCTGACTTGTTCTTTAAGGAAATTGTATGTTTGAATGGCATGCCAAGAACAATTGTGGGTGATCATGATGTTAAATTCCTTTGTCACTTCTAGTGCACATTGTGGAGTAAGTTGGGTACAAAATTGTTACTTTCTACTGTTGCACATCCACAAACTAATGGTCAAACTAAGGTTGTTAATAGAACACTCACTGCTTTGTTACATGCAATAATACAACATAACTTAAAGAATTGGAAAAAATGCCTTCCACACATTGAATTTGCTTACAATCATGTGACTCATTCTACTACTTCCTGCTCACCTTTTGAGATTGTTTATGGGTTTAATCCTTTAACACCTTTAGATATTCTTCCTTTGCCTACTAACGAACGTGTAGATTTGGATGGCAAGAAGAAGGCTGATTTTGTTAGGGAATTACATGCTAAGGTGAGAGCTAATATTGAGAAAAGGAATGAGTATTATGCACGAGTTGCCAACAAAGGGCGTGTGAAGATGGTTTTTGAACTTGGTGATTGGGTGTGGGTGCACATGAGGAAAGAGAGGTTTCCTACTCAAAGGAAATCCAAACTTGGCCCACGTGGAGATGGTCCCTTCTAAGTGCTTAAACGCATAGGAGACAATGCCTATAAGATTGACCTACCAAGTGAGTATGGGGCTATAAGTGCTACTTTTAATGTTTCTGATCTTACTCTTTATGATGTAGGTGATTCGAAGGCGAATCCTTTCGAGGAAGAAGGGAATGATATGGATCAAGGAGACTCTATGAATGAATTGAAGATGACAAGTACCAAGGATCCTTTGCAAGGCTTAGATGGACCAATGATGCATACTAAATCAAGCAGAATGAAGGAAGCATTGCATGGATTGATTATGGACTTGCATGAGAAAGAGGTTGCTTGGGCCAATAATTCACCATCACCAATACTTGTGAATGTGATTATGGCTGAAGAAAATGATTATGAAGCTGTCCAAAGTTGCCATAAAGATTGAAGCATTGAGATGAACGACCAAAGCCTATGTAGGGCATTCGGCCAGCCCATGAGGCTTTTAAGTTATTGTTTCCTTATTGTTTTAATAAAGTTCTAGAACTCTAGTTGTTTTTTGAGTAGTTTCCTTATTGTTTCAAAGTTGTTTTAGTTAGGAATTCTATTCAGTCAAGTATTAGTTTTTGGTAGTTGTTAAAGACTTGAATTCTAGAACTATCTTGTAAAGCCTATTTAAAGGCCTTTTTACTATTACTAATTTAGCAAGAATTTTCAAAAAAATTTCGTGGGTTTGAGAGCTCAATTGAGAGTTTTCTTGGTTCTTGGAATAGAACTACTCTTAGTCTTATCAAGTTATCCTTGTGGCGACCTAAACCCTAGCTTGAGTATTTCTTTCGTGTTTGATCAAGTTCTTAGAGTTTTAGATTAGACATATTGAACTCGCTCACATTGGTCTAGTTTAGAGCCTTAGGTTCTTAGTTCTTCATTGAAGAAGCATTCGAAACTATTATACTTGGATCATTCAAGCGGTCTTGGCAATGTCGCTACCCTTGCGCACATCAGGACGAGCTTGGGCTAAAGACAAGGAAGCATCCTAAGCCCTATCGTCTGCAATGGGTGAGGGATAGTGGCGAACTTAGGGTGTTCAAGCAAGTTAAAGTTGAGTTCGCCCTTGAAGCCTACAATGATACAGTTTTGTGTGATGTGGCACTAATGGGGGCATGTCATCTGTTGTTGGGGCATTCGTGGCAGTTTGATCGCAAAGTGCTATATGACGGGTTTAAGAACCAATTTTCATTTGTGTGGCATGGAAAGGACATCACATTGGTTCCATTGTCACCGTTGGAAGTCCACAAGGACCATGTAAAGTTGTCCAAGAAGCTCGAGGCAAGTAAAGAGAAGAAGAAGCAAGAAAGGACCAATTCCACTAACTTTCCTTCTGTTCTTTCAAATGGTTCTTCTTTGCAGGATGCTAACATTTCTATTGGTGAAGACATGAAGAAGTTAGATTCGAGGACGAATCTTCTTGAATAGGAAGGGAATGATACACATCAAAGGGTCAAAGCTCAAGTTGACCAAGGTGTTCGCGTGATCTCAAGAACACCGCCCAAGCAAAGGCCACCACCGATCCCTAATGGAGGCTTAGAGGCACCCAAGAGAGGCAAGAAGGGCCAAGAGAAGAGGTCTTTCATGGCTGGGAAGAGTTTGCATGCAAGTGGGAGGCAGAAGAAGGCCAGAGTAACCTTTTGACCCTATCCGTGAGGTGTATCCGCGCACGGATAGGTCCACGGATAGAAGCAGAAATGGATGACATTGAATCAAAGTTTCTAATGTTATCCGCTCCTATTATCCGCACACGGATAGCCAACGTGGATACGGGCAGAAGTTTCGTTTTGTTTCCGTTTTACAAATTTTAATTTGATCTTTCAATTATAATAGGCTATTTAACTTTCCATAATAGTTTTTAGGGTGTTTTACATATATATATATATATGTCTTTCTTTTATCATTAAAAATGATCAAGTTGGAAGATTAATCATAATATCACACGAGGGTTTTTCCTCTTTTCTCTCTTGTTGAGAGTTTTGAATTCTTCGAGTGATTCATTGGATTTCTTTGATATCTTGAGTTCTAGCCAACACATGGGGTTAGGGTTTGGGATCCTCTTCAAATTAGTTTCAATTCTTGGGTAGAATTGGTGTTAGATTGTCATTAGATACACAAGAACGATCTTTGAGAAGGATTATCCTGTAGTTGCATTCATTCAAGGTTTCCCATTAGGTGATTAACGAGGAGTCTTTGGGGCGGATGGCATCAATCTTATTTTGCCTCACTGGTTTTGGTCTCCACATCTTCCCAGTACTCCTTAAAGCCTTGGCTAAACCTATCATTGGTGGCCATTTACCTTCCTTTGTCAACAATGGGCCCTTCACAGTGCTTTTTCAAGGACTCTCACTTATCGTAAGTTTCGTGCATAGAGTTTGAGAATCCACGAAGGCCTTATTTCCAACAAATTTTGCACTAAAATTTGCACTTTTTCCTTGATGTGTCCCTACATCACTTAAACATACTCCAAGAGAGGTACGATAATTTATAACTAGACTCTAACCGTGAGTTAGTTCAACTGTATCAAGAGCAAAGATATTATCAATAATAGAGGATTTCTTAACCATTTCATCCAAATTAAATTCTACCTCCTCATCCCCTATTTGAAATTTTAATTTTCGTTGTTTAACATCAATTATAGCTCCAACTGTAGCTAAGAAAGGACGACAAAAAATAATAGGTATATTAACATTCTCTTCAATGAAGGACGACAAAAAATAATAGGTATATTAACATCCTCTTCAATGTCTAAAACCACAAACTCAAAGGGGACTATAAATTTATCTATTTTGACCAAAATATTTTCTAAGGTCTCCCAAGGATGCCTAATAGTCCTATTAGCCAATTGTAACACTATGTTGGTTTTACGTAACTCTGTTAAGCCTAGTTTTCTAGCCATAGATAGGGAAATCAATGAAACACTCGCACCTAGGTCACATAAAGCACGAGAAAACTTACAATTGCCCATGACGCATGGAAACGAAAAGCTACTCGGATCCTATAATTTGGGTGGCAACTTGTTCTGCACCCAGGCGATGCACTCCTCTGATAAAGCAATCGCCTTGTAATCGATGAGTTTCCTCTTCCTTGATATTAAATCCTTCAAGAATCGTGCATACTAAAGAATCTGCAAAATAGCATCTATCAGAGGTATGTTAATGTGTAAGTTCTTAAAAACATTCAAGAATTTATAAAATTGGGAGTCCTCATTCTCCCTCTTAAGCCTTTGTGGAAAAGGCACTAGTGGTATGGACTACATCTGAGGGTCTTTTTGCTTCAACTTCATACTTGGGTGGCTCGTATTCCCTTAGAGGCTCCTCACCCATTTCCTTATAACTTTTCTAATTATCTCCCACTGCGCAGAAACACTGCATTGACATGCTCCCTTATATTAATCTTCGGTTGGCTTGGCAGCTCATTCTTGTTCCTTTGTCTTATTGCCTCTACCAACTGCCCAATCTTTGTATCCACATGTCTCTGCATAGTGGTGAACCGTCTATCCATCTCTTGAGACAGCTTCTCAAAGGCCACTTCCCACTCTGGCTTGGTTGCCCCTAGAATTTGTCTTTGTTGAAAACTTGGTGGGTTTGGCGGTCTTTGCTAAGCCTCTTGGTTCTTCCATCCTAAATTAGGATAATTTCTCCACTCTAGGTTGTGCACATTTGAATACGAGTTATTCTGGGGTGGGCAGCCATGGTTGTTCACATATTGTACTTTCTCAGAGATAGGACATATATTAGTCTAATGAAACATACCACACATGATACAACATGCAATACTAACCTGCTGCGTCTATGAACTACGACCAACTTTGTAATTTAAAAGGGCTAATACCTGTTGCATTTGTGCACTTAAATTATACAGGGAATCCCTATCAGAGATAAACATACCCGCTGCCCTTTTGAAGTTACCTCTCTCGTTGTCCCACTAGTAGTTGTTTGCAGCCATCTCCTCTATCAATTATTGAGCATCTTCAGCAGATTTTCCCATCAAAGCTCCACCTGTAGCTGCACCTACATTCAATTTAGCAGCATAGGTCAAGCCATTGTAGAATGTTTGAACAATTAACCATTCAGGAAGTCCATGATGCGGACATTTCCTGAGTAGTTCTTTAAATTGTTCCCACGATTCATACAATGATTCTTCCTCAATCTGACTAAAACCAGTAATATCCTTTCAAAGCTTAGCAGTTTTAGAAGGGGAAAAATACTTATTTAAAAATGCTCCAGATAAATCTGCCCAAGTGGTAAAGGAATTAGGAGGAAAAGAGTGCAACCATACCTTCGCTTGGCCTCTCAAAGTAAAAGGAAGACAGAGTTTAATTGCATTATCATTTACTCTGTTCATCTTCAACATGCCGCAAATCTCTAAGAAATGGCTAGATGTGCGTTTGGATCCTCTATTTCCCTCCAAACAGCTCTTGTTGGATCATCTGGTTCAAGTCTGGCTTGATCTCGAAATTATTTGCATTGATGGCTGGCCTTGCGATACTTGTTTGTGCATCCTCTTATTAGGTAAGGCATAATCTCTCAATGCTCTCCTTTTTTGTTGATCTTGAGGCAATTGGGGATTCCCAGGTGCTTGAGGTAGATCAGCCATTTCAGTTGGGATCGTCTCCTCCAAATTATCCCCTATGCTTTCCTCTTGTTGGTCTTGTGTTCATCTTTGTTGACGAAGTCTTCTTGCGGTCCTCTCGATCTCAGGATCAAAAAGAACCACAAGGCGACAAGACCTGTGCATACAACTATCAAACCAATATCAACTCAAGAAAAAGTAAAAACTAAAAACAAGAAAAATAATAAAACAAATGAAAATAACGTCTAAATTAATAGAGTATATTTAGTTCTAATATTCAAGACATCGTTACCCGGCAACAGTGCCAAAAACTTGATAGGGTGTAATTAGGCTAAAAATAAATTAATTAAAATCAATTAAATATCGACCAATTATCAAGTTATAAGCCTAATTACCCTATTATCTGCAACAGGATAGATCGTGTAGCAGTATAGGGTAACATGGTCGAACCCACAAAGAACGGCCTCAAAGTACTAAGACTATTGATTTGCTCTATTATTTAAACAATAAGTTGACTAAACTAAAGAATGGAACTAACCTAAAACATAGAATAACAATGATTGAGAGAAAAAGTATGCAAAGTATCTAGAATTAAGATTCCACTAGTGACTTGGGGTGATGTTGATTGACTCAATTTATGCCTTAGTCTCGTATTGTTTAGAGCCCAATCTCAAGTGTACTTAACTTTCACTCTTGTGACAAATTAATGACTGCCTATCTACTAGTTCTTTCCTACTCTCGTGGTAAAAACACTAGTATTGGTTCATTAGCCCTATGGATTGCCTAGTTGACCCACCTAGGAGCACCACTACTCTTGTCTGACATGCAACCTAGATTTCATCTATTCCAATTCCCCATTATTACCAACTCTTGTGCTATAATAATGATTTAGAATCTACAATTGATGACCAGTCAATCATAAATCCTAACATGCAAAATAGTGAATAAACAATACAAGTTTAAGCATGAATCTTTAAGGCAATTAACACATATTCCCTTCAATCACTAGTTTCCTCTAAATCCTAGACAAACAATTTAGTTACTCATGGAAAGGCACACGATAAAAATCAAATATTTACAATAATAATACATGACAAAACAAGAATAGAAGGAAAAGAGAAGTAAAACAAAGATTATTCTTATTGATGGATAAATAATCTTCCAAAAGACTGCACTTTTTTGCTCTTGAGTTGTTACAAGAATTCTCTTCAATACCTTTGCAATTCTCTCTCTACCCTACTCTCCATAGAAAACCCTAACTAAACTACTATCTAGTTCAATTAAAAAAAAAAGAGCTGACTCCCAGGGAAAACCCCAAGCCAAGTGTTTTATTCCCTTCAAAAAGGCCTGTTCACGTCTGCTACACACTAGAAGGTTTTTGGTTCCCGCAACGCATATCCGTGACTAGATACATTCGCGGATACACCCTTCCCGCGACGTGTTAAGCTCGCGGCTGAGAAAATATCGGCGAGCTTAACACATTGCGAGCTCGGGGTATTTGCAAATGGATACCCTTGTGGATACTGCTCCTTCTTTGATTTTGTCCTTTTTCGCTTGTCTTCACTTCTACTTTTGTGTCCAACTTCTACCAGCACCAATCCATTCCAAATCCTTAGCAACACTCCTAATAAATGATCTCAAATGATGATGAAATGCTCAATTTCCTACAAAAACATGAGAATAGCATAAATATGTACTCAATAAATAACAACTTAAAAGTAGAGAAAAAGCCATCATAACCTAACCTAATTCCCTAAAGTCACAAATAAAATGCTACTTAACCATCCTAAAATATGATTCTGCCTAAGCACCTATCACTGCCATTTCTTCAATTAGATTTTCAGCTTCTTCGGCTGACTTCCCCATAAGTGCTCTACCTGCAGCTGCATCAATATTTATCTCTGTGGGATAGTTAAGCCGGTTATAGAATGTTTGAATCTTTTTAATAGTTCTTTAAATCTTTCCCATGCTTCATATAATGATTCTCCTTCGCTTTGGGTAAAACTGATTATGTCCATTCTCAATCGTGTAGTCTTCCCTAATGGAAAATATTTGTTCAAGAATGCACGGGATAAATCAGCCCAAGTTGTGAAAGTAATAGATCCGTATGAATCAAGCCATTGTCTTACTTTGTCCTTTAGTGAATGTGGAAACAATCTTAACTTATGCATCATCAGTTACCCCATTATACTTAAATGTATCACAAATTTCCAAAAAGATAGCCAAATGTAAATTAGGATATTCTGTTGCATTACCTCCGAATTATTCTTGTCTTAACATTTGAATTAAGGTTGGCTTAAGTTTAAAGTTATTAGCATTAACTAGTGGTTGTGCAACGCTTGTTTGAGAACCTGTGTTATCAAGTAAAGTATAATCACGTGAAACTCTAGGATTTACCTCCGTCGTGATTTCGACCAAAGTTCTAACCTTGGAAGTGTCTCCTATCGTGTCCTCCAGCCTTGCTTGATGAAGTTGAGCTTTACTCCTAGCTTTCCTTGCAGTTGTTTCGATTTCTAGATCAAACGGCACCAAAACCCCCAAGGATCTATGCATACACTACAACAAACCAACATGAAAATGAAATAACTAACAAAATAAAGAAAGCTTAGATTAGGAAAGTTTGTTTTTACTCTAATATTGCCGTGGTTCCCCATCAACTGCGCCAAAAATTAATGCGGTGTAGATTAGGTATAGGAAATTAAAGAAATATACACACTTTTTTTTGGCAAACCCTGTACACAAGAGTGGGATGCTATCGCAAATTTTATTAAAAATTAAAATAAAGCAATACATAAAAGGAGGGGGACATGTAACTGACTTCCAAAAATACATGAATAAATCTCAACATCTAAAAGATGGAATTCCTAATCTATCCAATTTAAACTCTCGCAAAACTAATCTAGGCAAATCATTAGGAGAAAAATACAAAGAAGTTCATTTGGCCTCAAACCTATATTAGCTATCAAATCTCCTACTTTATTAGACTACCTAAAACAATGAAAAATGGACTTAAATTTAAAGTCTTCAATTGATCAATTTTAGACATAATAGACCAAGGATAATCTGCACCTTTTCCCAAAATGTCAGCCTAAATCATAGAGTCCAACTGAATTATTATATCAACAAATCCATGCTGCATACAAAGTTGCAAACCATAAAGCAATGCCTTCACCTCTGCTTGAACACTTGTTGAGTATCCAAAATAGCAGGAGAATGCCAACTTCAGATTGCCTTGATCATCATGTAAGATACCTCCGCCAGAGTCTGCCATCACTCTGACCAAGGTTACCTTTTGAGCATCCATTAGTGTTGAGCAAAAGATTCCCTTGAGTAGGCCTTCACCCATCCAATCCACCTTCCCGCCTTGTGAACATTCATAACCGAAATTACCTCAAAAATTCGTTCCACTCCA
Organism: Mitragyna speciosa; assembly: GCA_024721245.1. NCBI lineage: Eukaryota > Viridiplantae > Streptophyta > Magnoliopsida > Gentianales > Rubiaceae > Mitragyna > Mitragyna speciosa. Next base: position 8,755,240 of record CM045562.1, read on the forward strand.
TATATATTGGAAGCACCTTCGGGAATTTAAGAGAGAACAACACTTTGATGTCCCTCATCATTGAAACACAGATGTTCCTCCACTGCATCACAGCACCCGTGAAAAATGTTGCAATTCAAGCCTTCCAAATGTGCCAAAAAATGAGAAGTAATGTCACCTATAACACAAATCCTCATACTTGGTCTTTGGTGATTTAAACCACCAAGAGGCCAAGCAAAACCTAATAGACATATGATCATAAGAAATATCAAATGAATTCTCAAACCAATCCCAAAATTTAGACGTTGTTTCTCCAGCTAAAAATAAAAAAAAAAGATTCAAACTTTGCAACATCACAACAATAACACTTTGAAGGACCCGAATAACCCATCTTCCACAACACATGCTACATTGGAATTGTATTTTGCACCAATTTCAACATAAAAAATGAAAATTTTAAAGGAACTTGAGGTATTCTCAACCTGTCATAAATCCATGAACGACATTGAATCCTCCTAGCCAATTGAAAAGCTGAAGAAACTGTAAAATTACCTTTTGCGGTAAGGGACCAAATGCATACATTCGGAGAAGAGAGCTTTGGAGTAGCAAACTGTAAGATCTCCTATAAAATATCTGAGGACAACCAATCCTATAACATTTCATAATCCCACCTGCCATTATCCACAAAATCAACCACCCTATGATCTGCATAAATGTGAGATCTCCAACATAAAGGGCCTGAACCAAGCCAGTTGTTATACCAAAAGCTACATTGCCCATTACTCAAAATCCAGTATATGTAAATTTAGCTCTATCCCTCACCCGTAACATGCACTTCTATGTGATAGAAGAAAAAATTGAAGGCTTCACCATGATAGGATGACAATTAGCACAATACTTCTTCATCATAAATTTTGCCCACAAAGATCTTTGAGATCTAAAATGCCACCATAGCTTAAATGAGAAGGAAGAATAAACTTCTGCCAAAACCCTTATACCAACCCCACCTTCATTTTTGGAAGACAAAGATCCTTCCATTGAAGCCAATAGTGATGTTTATTCTCCAAAGACCCTGACCATAAAAATTTAGCAAACAACCTTTCAATCAAAGTAAAAACTCCCTTGGTAGGATTGGCAGTTGCCAACACATGAATAGAAAAAATGCCAAAACATTTTTAATCAAAACCACTCTACCTCCTATTGACAGAAAATTATTCTTCCAAGACGTAATTCGTGAAATCACAGCTTGAGAAAGATTAGAATAAAATTCAGCTTTCCTTCTACCCACATAAAGAGGACATCCCAAGTATTTGACTAGAAATTATCTCTATGAAAAGCCAGTAATTTCTACCACCCTATGTCTTTGATGTAAAGACAACTTCTGATGAACCAAAAAGCAACTTTTAGATTTATTAATAAGCTACCCCGACACCTGTTCATATCCCTCCAAACATGACATAACCACCCACAAAGACTTAACTAAAGCCCCAGAAAAAATCAGAACATTATCAGCACAAGCTAAATATGTAATTTGCGGGCACCTCCTTGGAACTTTAAATCCCTTAAATGCTGCACTGTTCACCAACCCATTCAAAGAGCGGGATAACACCTCAGCCCTAATAATAAAAATGCCAGGAAATAATGGATCACCTTGCCTTAAACCATGTGATGACTGGAAGAAACCAAACGAAGCACCATTAATAATGACAGAAAACCAAATATTAGAGATGATTATCCAAATCATGTCAATCCATCTCTCCCCGAGCCCAAAAACTCTAAGACCTTTGTTAAAAATAGCCACGACAACTTATCATATGCTTTTGCCATGTCTAATTTCAGTGTCACATTCCCTCCATAATTCTTCCTCCCAATCCCTGCTAACATCTCCTGAGCAAGCAAAAAATTGTTTGAAATATGGTGCCCCTTCATAAATCCACTTTGTCGAGGAGAGATGATCTTAGGTAGCACAAAAGATAATCGCTCAGCCATAATTCTTGAAAAATTTTTGTTGATGAATTTACACAAGCTAATTGGACGAAACTCCAAAAACCTTTGTTGATATTATACCTTGGGCAAAAGAACAAGTGAAGTCGAAGTAATACTCCTTGACAATTCAGCACCAGTAAAAAAACTAAGGACAACATTGTACACATCATCCCCAATTATCTCCCATCCCACCTTAAAAGATTCCCCTTTAAGCCCATTAGGACCTACAGCACTCTCACCATTCATGTTGGCAATTGTCTTGTACACCTCCTCCTTTGAAGGGAAAGCCTCAAGCATGGAATTATCATCATCTATAATAAGCTTCAAGATGACATTTCACATATCAAAATTATTAGGCATACCATTAGTAGTGAATAACTTAGTAAAAACTGTGAAAGCCTCGTCTCCAATCAAATTATCAGAAGATATCCACTGATTCGAATCATCTCTTATTCTGTGTATAATATCCTGAATCCTTCTTTGATTGACAGAAGAATGAAAATACCTTGTATTACGATCCCCAACCTTTAACCATTTGATATGTGACTTCTATTTCCATAACCTTTCTTCTACAACAAGTTGGTTTTGTAGCTCATTTTGAGCTCTCAATAGCTTACACATCATCTCTTCTAAAGCATCCTTCTCCACTTCCCTCTCCACTTCGTTGAGGTTTTATTTTGCCAATCGCAACTTCTAAAATACATTCCCAAAGCTCTCTTTATTCCATTTGCTAAGGACACTCCGCAGTCACTTCTTCTTCAAATTCAACATTGTCATAGGACTCCCATGGCAACTTTCATCCCTTGAACCCTTTACCACCTGCAAAAATTAGTCATGCTCCATCCAAACATTAAGGAATCTAAAAGGATGAGGTTTATAGTATGATTTTGTTGACATTGTCATCAACAAAGGCAAGTGGTCAAATTGATGTCTAGCTAAATGAAACACCAAAGTTACCAATCCCAACTCCATCCAATCATCACTGATCAAAAGTCTATCAAGCCTTTTCCATATTCTCACACCTCCATCACGGTTGCCATGCGATTTCTGTCCAAAGATTCAAGTCAAAGAAACCTTGAGAGAAACCAAGGACTTGTTTGAAGTAAACCACGTGCAGTTTCTCTGCGAATTTTGAAATTTCTAAAAAAATGCAAACTTTTCTTCTTTCACTCTTTCTGTCTTTTCTCTCACATACCAAAACCCTCTCAACCCCCCCTAATCCTTCAACTTTTTCACCATTTTCTTGCCAAAATCACTACACACGCACATCCCGCATTCACTAAGATTAAAGCCATCTTTTGTAAATTTTTCTTAGATTTATTCAAGAAATTGGGGCCAAAATTAGAGTCTAAGAAAGATAAGAAATTTAGGAAAACTTTTAAATCTTTTGGTTGATTGTTGGCTTTCATTGGAGTTCTTCATCATCCTTGAGTTCTTTAGATCATCTTTGAGATATGTATTTAACTGAATCCTACCTTTTGTTTATTTCCAATTCAATTAAATTATTTTATTTTGGGCACGTCTTATGAAAATTGAATTGGTAGATTTTCATCGATTAATTCAAGTGTGGGTTAGTGAAATTGCATGATAATGATTGAATTAGAAGTATGGGTTAGTCAATTACTTGCTTAATTTGGATCAGTTGTACCTCAATGCGTAATTTGTGACAATAGGGATTATGGCCATTGTGTACTTGATTTAGTTAATTTCTCGTGTTAATTTGAATTGCTATTAGTCCTTGTTGAGAGATTAATTGTCAATATGCTTCAAGGGTATCACTTCATGATGTTTTGCATATGTTTGACTAAAGCTAAATTTGAGTATAAATCATACCAAAGATTATTGATTGTTTGACTTGTTTACTATGACGAGTCTAGCGAGAGTTGAGCTTAGCATATTCTTAAGTGAATAATGTGGTGAAAATTTCATAATCTTGTAGTTATTTGCTTAAATGTGTGTCTAGTGGTAAATTCTATGGTGACTAAGTATAGGGTAATGGTTGTGAGTTTGTTTGATAAGTGAAACATGTCATTTTTGCCAATGCTTGGGTTTAATGGTGTACTTATGTCAATATCAGGTAAAAATGGCAATGGTTCCTTCTAGCTCATCAGGAAGAGGAGAAATACTGGCTCTTCAAGTGGGTTGAGTGCAACACAAGAATATGATGAGACAGGTTCACCTTCTTGGCAAACCAATAGTGTTGTGAGAAAAGGAAAGGGAAGTACATTATCAAGGAGAAGAATGTTGTGTAGGAGATTGAGAACTACTTTCAAATCTCAGAGCATCTTACCAGGATTGGGTAGGATCCATCCTAAGGCCTCCTCAATTCATGTACCCAGAGTTAGTGAAAGAATTCTATGCGAATGTTGTAGAAAAAAACAAGTATAGTGGTAACTTCATCGAATCCACTGTGAGGAGTATGCGGATGCAGATTTATAGGGAGACCATAACCGAGGCACTTTCTTGCTGGAACAATGTGAAGCTAAAAAGTCATTTTACACTCCAGAGACTAGACCCTTGATCATTGACGTGGTGTAGATTAGGTTATGAAATATAAAGTAAAACACACACAATTCAAGCCATAAAACCTAATCTCCTATTTAATTCATAAGTATACCGGTCGATTGAGATATTTGGAGTATTAGGTATCATGTCCCACGGGAAATCAAATCAATGCAAATACTAGAGCTCTATGGCTAAGTCTATTATCTAAATAATCATAAATCTAGGATAATGATAGATGATATATAACAACAGAATAGATAAATGATAGAGACAACTTGTTGGACTTCTGATACATGCGGAAGTAGTGAATGCCAAGAAAGTCCTAAAAATTCTAGGTTGAACAACTCGAATGCTTCACTCCTTTGAAACCCTATTCAAAGACTCCAAGAATCACGAATTGGTTGCTTTGATTTTATCCAACTTCGTTGAATGTTCTCCTTTTAGAATTCACTCTAGACCCCTAACCAACTTGTGGTGTAGATTCCTAAGTAGACAAACCTAAAAGACTAACAACAAACCGATTGAATAAACTCTAAGCGAAAAGTTGAACTTAACAAAATCTCTTCGTTAAGAACAAGGGTAGTTCTTAATCACCAAAGAACTAAGAAGATCTCATCACGAGAAAAACACACAAAGTGCTGAAAATTATCAATAATCATCATAATAATTCGGATGAACAGTAACATGCTTATTTATAGGCATACAAAGAAAAGTCTAGAAGCTTAAAACAGAGTAAACTACTAAAACTAGTTGTAACCTATTACAATTGGGTAACAAACTAAAAGTTACAACTTGTAAAGACTTAGGAACTAATAAAAAACATAAAAATTCGTCCAAAATCAGTTCATGGGCTGGACGTTCCTTCCTAAGTTCCATTGGGCCTTTGTTTAGCAACTTCAAGGGCTCTCCAAGCAAGTCCAAGTGACCAGCCCCTTGTAAAATTATTTTGGATAGCTTAATATCTTCAATTGGGCCATCTTTGTATGTTGACTTGATCCACAACCAATACTTTATCCCTTGGCCCAAGGTACAAGCATGATCAATGTGAGCTTCAAGCTTGTAAACAAGCCCAAATTCATAGGTGCCCAAAAACCAGCAATGATGTATAGACATTCCAACTATGATCATCACCAATATGAGATCATCTTGATCCTTATAGGCTTCCTCTCCAAGCTCACCATGTTTAAGTCCAAGTCTAATAAGTGTGAGTGCTCCTTGGATTATATCAACTTCAATATGCAAAGAACTCAGAACATAGAATCCACTAATAAATCATGAGTTGCATGAATAATTAGCTAAATTTTACCTTGACTTATTAGGAATCCAATATCATAAAAGTTGTAACTAGTTCTCACTATGAAATGACAAGATTCCAACTATTTTCATGATGAAATCTTATGAAAACATGAATTGTATTGATTCGCTTAAGCATTCATTATCTTTATATGAACAACTTAACCATCACTTGTCCGTTTTCTATTGTTAAATGAGTGTCACGTTCCCCTAATTTGAGACGATTGAAAAAGATGATTAGAAGTTTTAATTTGCAACTTGTAGCTATTTGTGAACCCAAAATTGGAGTAGAGAGGTTTGATCAGATTAAATTGAAACTAGGGATGGAGAATGGTTTGTATAATTCCTCAGGATCTATGTGGGTATTTTTTAGAAGCTCTATGACTTGTTCTTTGGTTGGAGAAAGTGAGCAACACATTTCTATGGCTGTCCATAATGTGGTGTTTCCATTACCTTGTAAATTGGCTTTCTTGCATGCAAGTTGTGATGGGGAAGACAGGTCTAGATTGTGGAATGTATTGAGGGTTGAGAATGATCATATATCTCCATGGCTAGTTGGGGGGGATTTCAATGTAGTTACTCAGGCGGAGGAGAAAAAAGGGGGGAGACCTTTTCAAATAAATGAAGCGCTTGATTTTCTACATTTTTTGCAAGATGTGGAGCTTTTTGATGCAGGGTTTTCTGTCTCTCCATTTACTTGGTGTAACAACAGAAATGGTCGTGTAAGGATCTGGAAATGGCTTGATAGAGTTGTGATTAATCAATCTTTTTCTGGTGAGAGGTTTAATTTTTCTGTGCAGCATTTGGCGCGGGATCCTTCTGATCATTCTCCTTTGCTGTTGTCTGGGAAGACTAGATTGGATGATAAACCAAGGCCATTTAGATTTCTATAATTTTGGACTTCTTATGAGTCTTTTATGGATTTGGTTTGGCAAAATTGGAAAACTATGTGGGTTATCCTATGAAGATTTTAGCAGAAAAGTTGAAAAATGTAAAGAAGGCTCTTCAAAGTTGGTCTCGCCAAACCTACAGGGATATTTTTCAAAATGTTAAAAGGCTAGAGAAAAAGGCTACTAAGGCTGAGCAGATGTTTGATATTGAGGGATCTGGGCAAGCATTGGAAAGTGTACGGCAAGCTAGGATGGAATTGGGCAAAGCCCTTTGTGTGGAAGATAATTATTGGAGCCAAAAAGCTAGAGTAAAATGGTGGAGGAAAGGGGAAAAGAACACCAAATGTTTCCACTCAGTTATGGCAGAACGAAGATTGAAGGTTGTGATCCATCGCATCAAGGGATCTAATGGGGAATGGCTATCTGATGAGAATGGTATTGCAGAGGAATCATGTAAATTCTTTTCATCTTTGTTCACTCAGGAAGAGGTATGTTCTAATAAAATTGTTAGTTATATTCCTAAGTTGCTTGCTAATGAAGATATTGAGTTTTTGGAAGGATTTCCAACCTTGGAAGAGGTTCGAGCCATTGTGTTCTCAATGGATGGGGAAAGTGCACCTGGGCCTGATGGTTTTACGGGAAAATTTTAAGGCAGGCATGGGAAGTGGTGTCGGAGGATGTGTTTCAAGCAGTGACTAGTTTCTTTTGTGGTGAAGAATTGTCAAAGAGTATTTCCTCTACTTTGGTAGTTCTAATCCCTAAGGTAACTTGCCCACAAACCTTTGCTCAGTTTCAACTGATTAGCTAATGCAATTTTTTCAATAAAATTGTGTCAAGAATTTTGGCTGATAGGTTGGCAGGTATTCTCTCTCAAATTATTTCCATGTAGCAAAGTGGTTTTGTAAAAGGGAGATTGATGATTGAGAATTTCTTGCTTGCCCAGGAATTAGTTGGTGGAATGAGGAAAAAAAATAGGGGAGGTAATACAATTCTAAAGTTAGATATGGCTAAGGCTTATGACCGGGTGTCTTGGTGTCACTTGTTGAAGGTGCTTAGATCTTTTGGTTTTGGAGAGAGATGGATAGACATGGTGTGGCAGTTGGTTTCGAATTGCTGGTTTTCTGTCATCATTAATGGTGCCCCTAGAGGTTTTTTCAAGTCTTCTAGGGGACTTCGCCAAGGGGACCCACTTTCACCTGCTCTTTTTGTGATTGCAGCAGAGGCTTTATCTAAGGCACTAAATTCTCTTCTAGATAATAGGAGGTTTTTTGCTTTTAGTGCTCCATCAAGGTGTCTCCTGATAACCCATTTATCTTTTGCTGATGATGTTATTATTTTATCAGGTGCTACCAGGTGGTCCTTGCAGTTAATCATGGATACTTTAAGAAGCTATGAGAGGTGCTCGGGCCAGCAAATTAATATTCAGAAAAGTGGTTTTCTATGTCATCCGAATTCTCCAAGCTCACGGAAAGGGACTATAAAACAAATTACAGGTTTTTCTGAGAGACATTTTCCTGTGAGGTATTTGAGCTGCCCATTATATGTTGGGAGAGGTAGAAGAGAATATTTTTCTGATCTTGTTCAAGGTATCTCTAGAAAAGTGTTGCTTTGGCAAAATCATTTTTTGTCTATTGGTGGACGTTTAATACTTATTAAACATGTTTTAACTTCTATTCCTTTACATATATTGACAGTTGTGACACCACCTAAAGGTGTTTTGTGTCAACTGAAGAGAATTTTTCTAGGTTTTTATGGGGTGCAGACGCAGTGGGGATGAAGTATCATTGGATTAAATGGCGGGAACTTTGTTTTCCAACTGAGGAAGGAGGGATTGGTCTCAAATCTCATGAGGATGTGAACCAAGCTTTCTCTGTCAAGTTGTGGTGGAGATTCAGAGAGTAGAATTCCCTATGGGCAAAATTCATGAAATCTATGAAGACCTTATGGTCTCACATCATCTTAGTTTTGATGATTAACAAACTAATGATAATGTTTACTAATGTTTTATTGAGTTATCTTTGCAGTAAAATCATTAGGAATCAAAAGAAGATGAAAAATGCAAAGAAAAACTCATCCGAACGACCATGCAGAGGCACCAGAAAAGATGCGAACGTCCGGACAACTGAAAAGGCTCAAAATGAGTTGGACAGAGACCATCCGGATGACCATCCGGACGTCTGCATGATCCGGATGACCATCCGAATGAGCATCCGGATACAGTAACGGCTAGTTTTTCAACATTACGTTTTTTACCGTTAGAGCCATTTTTAACCCCTTTTCTCACCCCTATATATACCAATATGTATAGAATTGATAAGTGACCTTGCCTACTTAGTTTACAAGTGTTTAAAGAGTGATTTTGAGGAAAAATACTCTTGTGTGAGTGTGTGCTTGTAGTTCTAAGTGAGGTAATTAGTTGAGATAGCGTAGTTCTTTATTGGGTGAGTGAAAGCATTCAATTGTAGCATAGTGTGGGGGTTGTAAGTGGTGTAAAACTCTCGGTTAGTCTTGGTAGAGCTTAGTGTGAGCAAAGTGGGGACTTTGGCTCAACTAAAGCTAGGAAGAGAGAGCAAGAGTGATCCTCCCATATGTAAAAGTTAGTTTGCTTCACCAACAATTAAAGAAGCTACTAGTGGATTGAATTCCAAGTGGTTTACTTGGGAGTGAATGTAGGTACCGAATTTGGTACCGAACCACTATAAAAATTCCAGTGTGATCTTTTCTTTACTTTACTTTTATTCTTGTTATTATTTTGAGCTTTACATTTGATTATCTTTAATATTGTCTATTGTTCATTGGTTGCATTATTTTTGGGGCCAACAATTGGTATCAGAGCTTGATCTCCCATTTGGTAGCTTAACTAGCTAGGGAGTAAAGATGGCAACCAGTAATGTTATGTTTATAGAGGGGCAATCAATTGATAGACCTCCTAGGTTTAATAGTGCTAGTTATGATTGTTGGAGGTTAAGAATGAAAATATTTTTGAATTCAATAAATATAGAATTGTGGCATATTGTTAATGATGAACCTTTTGAGGTCACAATTTTTTATGAAAAATTGGGTATTGTTAGACAAAAGACTAGAAGTGAACTTAGCATACAAGATAGAGTATATCTTTCTTAAATGCTAGAGCTATTAGTATTTTATATAATGCTTTGAGTGATGATGATATTAGTAGAATAAAAGGGTGCATATTGGCAAAGGAAATATGGAATAAATTGAAGGAAATGCACAAGGATGGCAATGATGAAAAAGTTCATATGGAGGAAACAAAAGGAGACAAAGAACAAGTCTTCAACAACCTCCATACTACATGGGATGATAGCTATTCAAATGGAGATATTGATGAAGAATGTGAACCGGAAAGAATGGCATTTATGGCCATTGGAGATAATGAGGTATCATTTAGCCACTCCTATCATGATGATGATTGTAGTGATGATGAATTTGTTATAAGATTACATGATAATTTAAAAAAATCTTTTGCCAAAAATAAAGAACTTGTTGTCAAAATAAATTCTTTATTGAAAGAAAATTCAAAACTTTTGCAAGAAAACAATATTTTGAAAAAGGAAAATGAAGTTTTCAAAAACAAATTTGAATTTTATTGCAAAAAGGATGACTTGAAAAGAAAATTGGATGAGAAATCCAAATTTTATGAGAAAATCAAAGGGGAGCAAGTTTTGTTGAGAAAAAGAATTGATGAACTTGCAAAATTCCTTTCAAATGAAAAACAAAAAGTTTTTGAAAAGAAAAAGGTTTCTAATACTTTTGTTTCCAAAAGATTCACAACTTTTAGAAAAGAACTGATTCGTTTTGTCAAACCTATATTTGTTCAAAATCCCAATGTTACTTGTTTTTATTGTCATCAACATGGCCACATACATAGAGAATGCTATGTTAAAAAGAATATTGAATTAGGCATGAAAGCCATTTGGTTAGAGAAAAGGTGTTGCTAACTCCTTTGGACCCAAAAAAAATATGTGTACCAAAAATTGTCTCTTATTCTTGTAGGATTGATGATCAAAACAAAGAAGTCAAGATGGTACATGAATAACATTGAGTGAGGAGTAAGCTAGTTGTTTATTCTCTTTATGACTTATTTGAAAATGATTCTTGTTATGTGATATACCTTGTTTTATGAATATGTGATTTAGTAATATGATTGAAAATTTTATTTATGTGAATAAGTAAAAAATGTGTTTTATGTGCATTTATTTGCTTAGAATATATATGATATATAATAATTGAATATTAAATTTGAAAATACTTGCTAAAAATGATTTTCTTAAATCTTTTATTAGTACAAATGTAAAGCTTGAAATGATTGATGATTTTAGTAAAGCTCTAGGCACTTGTATATCTTGAATATTTTTAGTGTTAACTATGTGATGTGCATGATTATGTGATTTATTTTGGGGATTACACTTGGATGCATTTGCCACCAAAAAAAAAAAAATTGTGGTGCACACTTTTAGAATCATAGTTTTTGCTTTTAAACATACTTGATGATAATATGATTGTGTGATGAAAATATGATTGTGTTTATATTAGTTTGAGGAGCAACACTCTCACTTTTTAATATGACCCTATTTCATTACCTCACTATTTTTTTATTCAAAAGGAGAGTATGTTTCTTAAAAAAAAGTTTTATTACCAATTATGCTTTCAAAAATATCTTTGAGACATGCATTGTGTTTTTAAGCCTAAAAATAAGTTTTTGTTATATAGCATATGCATTTGTTGAGGGGGAGCTTTGTTCATAAATCTTTAAACACACCTCTCAATTCTATTTTTGATGATGTCAAAAGGGGGAGAAATGTTAGTATGTCCTTGAAAATGAGTATTTTTGAATATGTATATACTAAGGGGGAGTCGTTTCTATATCTTTTTACTTATTTTCCTCATTAGTTTGTCATCATCAAAAAGGGGGAGATTGAAGACCTTATGGTCTCACATCATCTTAGTTTTGATGATTAACAAACTAATGATAATGTTTACTAATGTTTTATTGAGTTATCTTTGCAGTAAAATCATTAGGAATCAAAAGAAGATGAAAAATGCAAAGAAAAACTCATCCGGACGACCATGCAGACGCACCAGAAAAGATGCGAACGTCCGAACAGCTGAACAGGCTCAAAATGAGTTGGACAGAGATCATGCGGATGACCATCCGGACGACCATCCGGACGTCCGCATGATCCGGATGACCATCCGAATGAGCATCCGGATGCAGTAACGGCTAGTTTTTCAACATTACGTTTTTTACCGTTAGAGCCATTTTTAACCCCTTTTCTCACCCCTATATATACCAATATGTATAGAATTGATAAGTGACCTTGCCTACTTAGTTTACAAGTGTTTAAAGAGTGATTTTGAGGAAAAATACTCTTGTGTGAGTGTGTGCTTGTAGTTCTAAGTGAGGTAATTAGTTGAGATAGCGTAGTTCTTTATTGGGTGAGTGAAAGCATTCAATTGTAGCATAGTGTGGTGGTTGTAAGTGGTGTAAAACTCTTGGTTAGTCTTGGTAGAGCTTAGTGTGAGCAAAGTGGGGACTTTGGCTCAACTAAAGCTAGGAAGAGAGAGCAAGAGTGATCCTCCCATATGTAAAAGTTAGTTTGCTTCACCAACAATTAAAGAAGCTACTAGTGGATTGAATTCCAATTGGTTTACTTGGGAGTGAATGTAGGTACCGAATTTGGTACTGAACCACTATAAAAATTCCAGTGTGATCTTTTCTTTACTTTACTTTTATTCTTGTTATTATTTTGAGCTTTACATTTGATTATCTTTAATATTGTCTATTGTTCATTGGTTGCATTATTTTTGGGGCCAACAATCCAAATATTGTAGAGGCTCTTCTATTCCTGAGCATATTCATCAGACAGATTCAATGATCTAGAAGAGAATGATAGGGGTGAAGGAGTTGACAGAGAGAAATATTTGTACTCTGGATCATGATCCTGATAGACCTATCGGGAAGTTGACGTCATTAGGTTTGTTTTCTATAGCTTCTGCATTTAATTGTGTGCGCCAATGTAGAGCAATTGGTTTTATGTTTCGAAGGATTTGGGATACTTTTATACCGGGGAAGATTTCTTTTTTCATGTTGAGATTGTTGAGAAGGCAACTACCAGTAGTTGACATTATTCAAAATTTTGGTTTCCATGGTCCCTCAATGTGTTTTTGTTGTGCATCTCCTTCTTTGGAGTCTGTTGATCATATTTTTAGTTTTGGGGATATTCCAAGTTACATTTGGGATTATTTTGGGGCTTCCGTGGGTTTGATTTCCAAGAAATGTCATTTTCACAGACATTTAATGGAATGGTGGCTTGTATCTTCATCAAGTTCATATGTTGATTTTGTTCATGGGATTTCCTTGATTTTAATTCTATGGCATCTGTGGAAGGCAAGAATGAGTTCTGTTTTGCAAGTAGTGTGCAGTCTTGGGAACCTATTGCTCACAAGATTTTTGTAGATATACAGATGATATATGAGCTAAAATTTGGTCCACACTCTAATGCTTGGACGTGGCCTAAATTTTACAGTTGCATTGGAAGCCGGAAGAAGGACGTTACTGTGACAATGGTGAGATGGCATCCTCCAATAAACTATTTTAAATTAAATACCGATGGGTGTTCAAAGGAAAACCCGGGCTTGTGTGGAGGAGGAGGAATCCTTAGGGATGCTCGGGGTAAGATCATCTTTGGCTTTGCAAGCCCTTTAGGTTTTGGTTCCAATTTGGAGGTAGAATTTCTTACTTTAATTCGTGGGATTCACCTATGTTGTCAGAGATGTTATCGAATGATTTATTTGGAGTTAGATTCGCTTACCTTGGTCAATATTTTCAATGGTCATATGTCTTGTCCCTGGTCTTTGCGCCACTTACTTGATAGGTTAAAGAGCTTTGGTCATTCTATTATCAACCTTACACACTGTTACAGACAAGCTAATCATCCAGCAAATATTCTATCAAATGAGGGTCTTCAAGTGAGTTTAGATGTTTTTTATGATAGTTTCTCAGATCTTCCAGCAGCAGCCCGTGGGGCGGTTAGACTAGATCAACTTGGATTTCCTTCTTTTAGGTTTAAAAAAAAGATGATTTCATTTTCTTCATTTTGTAAAGGGAGGTAGTACTCCTTATTTATTTTCAATGAATTTTTTTTTTATGTTCTTGGATTAATAAGTGAGGTAAGGTTTATGTCCCTCTCAACTTTGTATCATTTTATTTGACATTAATAAAATTTTGGGGTGGCGGCCCTCCCCTGTGTACGGGGTTTTTGCCAAAAAAAAAAAAAAACAACTACATGATTTGTGACATGGTGTAGATTAGGTATAGCCAATATGAACAAATACACACAATTCAAGTAATAAAAATCTAATCTCCCAATTTATTCCGCAAGTGCACGGGTTAGTTGTTGAATCCCATGAGGAATCAAATATGTGCAACTACTAAGGTTTTTTAACTAACTTTTATCATCTAAACGCAATCAAAACAAGAGTTATATGGGGTCCTTTCAATAGAATCGGTAAATGATTGAGAACTTGTATGGAATTCAATGCTAAGAAACCTGGAACATAGAATCCATTAATGAATTATGTATGAATGATTTGCCAAGTGTTACCATGCCTTATTTAGAATCCAATTTCATAAGTCTCATAACTAGATCTCTCTATGAAATGACAAGACTTCAACTATTCTCATGATGAAATCTTATGAAAACATGAATTATTTTGATTCACTTAAGCATTCATTATTCTCATATGAATCACTTAAGCATTACTTTTTCATTTTCCATTATTACATGCATTTCTCAATGTTATGTAACAACTAAATGACTTGTTTAAGTTGGCCATGCAAAAACAAGTTTTAAATCTTGAACAAGTAAACAAACAAATGCAAGCTTAGCAAGTGCAAATAGATTAAATCATATTTGTTGATACATTAGCTTCATCTATGGTCTAGATGAAGCTTTTAGTTCAACATGGTTAGTGTAACCACTAAAAGTTTAATATCAAAGCAACAATTCATATCAACAAATGATAAGTAAAGAGAAAGAGTTAAGAAATGTTCAACCAAAGTTGTAACAAACTTCTCTTCTTATTCACCTTCAAAAGTTGAACTTACAAAGCTCTCTTATAATGTTCCTCACTGTTCTATTGAAGGATGAAGAGAATTCTATTAATTCTCTACCAAATTTAATGTAAAACTACATTAACTCTATTTTCTTCTACCAAAACTTGTTACATTTGTGTTACAAATGACTTATATTTATCGACAAATATTCTTCAAGTCATTTTCCAACTTGCACGTGCAATAAATACGTGGAAATGATAAAGATTTGCATGGAGATTCCAAATGAGCATAAAAGTCTTTATTTATATTTCCAATGTATTCTCCAACTTGAAATATCTTGTCTTCATCAGAAAGTGTCTACAAAAAATAGCTGGAAGAAGATGCAAGTTGCAAGCTGTAGAAATTCCAATCGACTTACCACCCGCAGATCACACTTTGTGGTCTCCACTTGATTTTTTTATATTTTATTGACCTGAAATCCACAATTGTAGGCCTTTTCCACGTATTCCCACATATTTTTGGTGTAGAATTAGGTTTTCCAAATATTTTTGCACAATTATTTCTTCAAATTGCTCATCCAAACTTAACCCTTTGAATCACCTTTGAATTTGCTTTTCACTAACTCCAATTGATCCAAAATGAGTTTAAGTATGATGAACCTACAAATATGTACAAGAATTCTACATTAATTGGTCAAAATAATAATTCTGGCTTAAAAACTCTAATTTCAGAAAAAATCCTAATTCCATAAAAAGTTAAAAAAAATGAGTCATTTGCAACCAAAATTACTATAGTTATGCTAAAATAACATATAAAACATATAATAAGACATATAATAATATTGTAACAATATTGTTAAATTTATCACTTATCAACTTGTTCATGTTGGCTATGTGAAAATAAGTGTTAAAAGTTGAACAAGAAAACAAACAAGTGCAAGTTTGGCAAATTAAAGTTGGTTAAATCATGCTTGAAGATTCATTAGCTTCATCTATATTCTAGGTGAAGCTTTTAGTTCAACGTGGCAAATGAAACAACAAAAAATTCAATTTCAATGCAAGAATTTGTAATAAACAATGAAAGTAAAGAGATAGAATTAAGAAATGCTCATTTAAGTATTGAACAAGGCTTCAAACTTCTATTTCTCCTTCAAATGATGAACTAAAAGTGTCTTTGAACAAAAACCTTACTATTCAATTGAATTGTTAAGAGAATTCTATTGACTCTCTTCACTAACAACTACTAATTCCCATCTAAAACTTCTCTAAACATGCTACAAATGACTTTTATTTATAAACAATGATTCTACAAGTCATTTTCCAACTTGCAAATACATTGAATGCATGAAATGATGAAGATGCTTTCTTGAGATTCCAAATAAGCATCAAAGTCTTCATTTGTGTGCTTAATAGAATCTACAGTTGCAAAAACCCTATCTTTGCCAGAAAATTTACAAAAACAACTGGAAGATGAACCAAGTTGTGAGCAACCAAAATTTAAACGTCGGTTACGATCTGTGGGCTAACCACTTGTGGATCGCACCCGCGGATCACTAAACTCATGGGCCACTTGATTTTCTAACTTTTGCTGAGCTGGCTTCCATGTCTCCATACATTTTTCATGTATTTTAATGTGTTTTTGCTAAATAATTAGGTCTCCCAAATATTTGCACAATTTATTCTTCAATTATTTAACCAACTTAATCACTTGAATCTACTTTGATTTTGATTCAGCTTGACTCCAATTGATCCAAATTGAGATTAAGTATGATGAATCTGCAAAAATGTACACAAATTGTGCATTCAAAATAACAATTCTGCCTCAAAATCCTAATCTAGGAGAAAACCTTAACTTGTTGGAAAATGAATCATTTAAAGCCAAACTTACTATAATTATGCTAGAAACATATCAAATACAAACTAAAAAAATTAAATAATATTGGTAAATTTATCACTCATCAATCATGCTGCCAGGTGCTTTAATGTTAAGGCAGTTTAGTTTAGGAAAGACAGGAACACAAAATACTTGGCAAACAAATTTCAATCATTGTAGCATCTAATTCTTCATATCTTTGGGTGCAACGTTATCCGAAGAAGGAGTAGCAAGAATAAAGCGTGCTCAAGTGACTTGTACTTCTTGCAGATGATGTTCTATGGGAGCAACAAAGACCAAGCAAATCTACCTTTGCCAAGTGTACTAATTTCTTACCTATGGATGGTAGCGAGAGGGAAGAAGGGATATAATTGTTTTGGACTTCCTCGCCTACTCACCCTCCTATTCTAGGCAGTCCATGTTGATTTTAGGGTGTAGAAGTTGTGGACATGATGGTGAGTGACTTCATCAATGCTCGCACCCTAGTGAAGCTAGGATAGAAAGAGCTATTAATCTCAACAGCCATGGGGCGTCCAGTACCAGATGATGAGATAAGAGATGAAGAGGATGATGATGAAGAGGATCATAAGAAGGAGAAGGGCATAGATGTTCCAAAGGCAGGCCCCTCTTCTTTGAGGCCATTCACATCCTGGAGATGTGCATCTTCTGCCATGGTAACATTTGACTGAGATAGATTGCAGCGGGCTCTAGCATTGGTTGAGATCCAATTGATGGGTCGAGTAGATATCAAGGAGGCTAGCATGAGGAGCCAAATGATGGGGATGGAGGCTCAACTTATAGGGACATTAAATAGGTAGATAGAGCTTATTAGAGGACTCCAGAGTCACCTGAGCCTTTCACAACCACAGCCCCCACCTAAGGGGAGCCATGGACTGGGCAGAGATTTTGGAGGAGATATTGGAAGCAACTTTGGGTTTCCATGACCAGTTCTTGACTACTTTGACTGTTATCATTTGACTAGCTTCCTTCTCATTTATTTGACTATTTTATATTTATCACTTGGATTTTCTTGTCTTTATTCAAGTCTATAATATAAACTATTTAGAGTACTTTTATGCACTTCTTATTTTTATCTTTTGGCACTACTTAGACCACCACTTAGACTATGTTTCCATATGTTTGGATAATATGTCATTTGTTTATAATTTGACTACAATTGAACACTTCTCTTCATTTGTTTACAATTTTTATGAAGACATCAAAATCCAGTTCTCACATCTTCATAGTCAAAATTCCAAATTACTAAAGAACAAAGCTCTCCCGACCACCTCTCAGTATTTTGGCCATATCTTTGCATCCAAAGGTCCAAATGACCTAATTCTTGTGGTGTTGGAAATTTAACTCGAAGGATACAACTTCCATGTTTTGAGAAAGAGCAAATTTGATCCACGGTTTGGATCTGCGGGTCAACTAACTCACGGATGACATACGGATCAGGATCAACAAGTTGCATGTCGGCCCTTTTCAACTTGCAGCTTATCTTCTAGCCCCTTTTGATGACTTTTTGAAGATTCTTTGCACCTACACTACCCAAGGAAACATTGCAAAATTCAAGGAAAATCTTTTTGTGATTTCAAAACAACTTTTCTTGCAAATTGTCATGCAAGTTATCTAGATGATTAGAGTGAATTTGTCTATAAATGGGAAGCTCTTGCAAGACATTTAAAAGAAGTCTTGGGGGGAGGAGCACTCCCAAGTAGTTTTAGTTTAGTGCTTTCTTTATAGTTTATATAGGAAACTCAGTACTTGTAAGAAAAACTCTTAAGGAATTCCTATGTACCAATCCATTTTCAAGGGAGAAATAGAAGATAATTGGAGCCTTGTTCATCATTTGAATAATATTTCTTCATCCTATCTCTTATTTACTTACTTTGTTATGATTTTGTGTATTGATTTCATGATTCCCATGCTATATTTTTCATTATGATCTAAATACTAGTTTAAGGTCTTCAATTAACTAATTGAAGACCTTAGGGTCTCACATCATCTTAGTTTTGATGATTAACAAACTAATGATAATGTTTACTAATGTTTTATTGAGTTATCTTTGCAATAAAATCATTAGGAATCAAAAGAAGATGTAAAATGCAAAGAAAAACTCATCCGGACGACCACGTAGACGCACCAGAAGAGATGTGGATGTCCGGATAGTTGGAAGGGCTCAAAATGAGTTGGATAGGGACCATGCGGATGACCGTCCGGACGATCATCCGGACGTTCGTATGAGTATCCGGATGACCATCCAGATGAGCATCCGGATGCAGCAACGGCTAGTTTTCAGCATTCTATTTTTTACCGTTTGAGCTCTTTTTAACCCCTTTTCTCACCCTATATATCAAATGTATAGAATTGATCAAAGACTTTTGCCTACTTAGTTTACAAGTGTTTTAAGAGTGATTTTGAGGGAAAATACTCTTGTGTGAGTGTGTGCTCGTAGTTCTAAGTGATATAATTGGTTGGGATAGAGTAGTTCTTAATTGGGTGAGTGGAAGCATTCAATTATAGCATAGTGTAGGGGTTGTGAGTAGTGTAAAACTCTTGACTAGTCTCAGTAGAGCTTAGTGTGAGCAAAGTGGTGACTTTGGCTCAACTAGAGCTAGGAAGAGAGAGCAAGAGTGATCCTCCCTTATGTACAAATTGGTTTGCTTCACCAACAATAGAAGAAGCTACCAGTGGATTGAATTCCAAGTAGTTATACTTGGGAGTGGATGTAAGTAGGGAGTTCAGTACCGAACCACTATAAAAATTCCGGTGTGTTCTTTTCTTTACTTTACTTTTCTTTTATTGTTGTTATTGCTTTTGAACTTTACATTCGATTATCTTTATTATTGTATATTGTTCATTGGTTACATTGTGTTTGGGGCTAACACTAATGATATGTATTGAATAAAGACTTATCTTGACATGCCTTGCTCTTGCTTATTTATTTGCTTGGTTTTCAAATTTGTAGTTAATTAATCTCAATTGAAAATCATCTTGATTTTCTTATTCTTTAAGCATGTTTCTAAATTTTCTTGATTTTTTTGGGAGACGATTACTATTTTTTCTGTAAATACTACGTTCAAGGGCAAAATTATTATTTTATAGATTAAATTCATTTTTCATCAATTTTTGAGTCATAAATGCATTTTCTAGTTTTTTAAGCTTATTTTTAATTTTTGGTAATTTTTCGAGGCTAATAGCTATTTTTCTGTGAATTTTCATTATCCAAGGGCAAAATCGTTATTTTACAGTTTAAATTCATTTTTTGTCAATTTTTTGAGTCATAAATGCATTTTCTAGTGTTGTAAGCTTATTTTTAATTTTTTGTAATTTTTTTAGGCTAATAGCCATTTTTTGTGTATTTTCGTTGTCTAGGGGCAAAATCGTCATTTCACACCCCGAGCGCGTTTTTTATCAGCTTTAAGCTTTAGCTTTTACTTTTGAAATCTACTCTGAATTCTTCTTGAAAATTTTAGAGATTTCTGTCATTTCTTTGTATTAATTTTTAATTTTTAGGGTTAAAAAATATTCTTTTAAATAAAATTAGTATTTTTATGACCGGTGGTGTTTTTGTTATTTTGTAGTATTCTTGGTGACCAAGACAACGAGCCCTATAAATACCCCTTTAGTCAGAAAAATCCAAAATAGAGAAGAAGAAAACCCTAAAAAAACACTTTTTACTTTTAGTGCTCTAAGATCAAAACACACACTATTTCACCTAAAAACACACACTAAGGTCGTTCTTCATCAAAAGACTATTGTTCATCCTTCTTCAAGCTTAAAAGTAAGTACCGGGTCTTCAAAGAGGGAGGTATCCCTATTTCTCGTTAATTCACCTTTATGTGCCCAATGTGCCTTTATGTGATTTTTTATGCAATTTTTTATATTTCTTATTTTTTATATTTTTTGCTTATTTATTTACTTTGTGTTATTTAATTCTCAAATCTTATTATTTGGTAAATATTTTGTATTTAACTAGTCAATGTAATAGTTAGTTTATTTTTCTCATATATTCTTGTAAAACTTTATATTTAGATAGCAAGTGTAATAGATAGGGCATTTCAAATTCCCCCCTTTTTAATTGTAGTTAAATTCCCCCAATGTAATAGTTTATTTGTTTTTATGTGCTTATGTGCTTATATGTTTTACAGCTTTCTTTAAGATTTTGCATCTAGATATCATGCTTACATATTATGTGCTCCTATGTGATCTTATGTGTCTTTTTATATTTATTTGCTTTCAATTGATACTTTATTGCTTTGATTCAGGTTTTAACAAGCTTTATTTCGTCACCACACTAGTCCAATGCTAGTTGTGGCTTTATCGCTTTCCCGCTAGTCCAACGCTAGTGGAGAATTCTTAGAAAGGGCTAGTCCAACGCTAAACCCTTAGAGCATTTTAGTGTTAGGTGCACTCGTGTTCATTTTACATCCCACTTCACACATTTTTAGTTTTCTTTCCATTTTGCATGATTTTTATTATTATTATCATTTATTTATTTATTTTGACACGTCTTCAAGTGCATGACATTTAAGTTGCATTTCAGTTAGAAATTAGGACATTTATGTGATTCGACTAGAAATAATTGTCTACTCCCGTGGGAAGCGGTAGCGTACAGGCCGTTCCCCCTCCGTGAGTAGAAACATTCAGTCACGAGATATTAGTTCTCCATACCCGTCATGTTGCATACCCACTTTCTTTCTTCACTTACTATATATTATTCTTTTTCTTTTCTTTTTGCATCGCATTTTGCACCGCATTTTGCACAAATACTCGTGACTCCCTCGAGGTCTCGACTCGGGTTTTTGCAATTAATGCGATAATCCGATCAAGCCTCGACGGAACATTTCGACCCTCTTGATACTCACATTTTAGATTTAGGATTTGCATTCATTTAGATACATCCGAGCGCGATAGAACTTAAGGTTAATTTAGAAAATTTTGATTAAACCTCGCAACTAGCCTCGGCTAGGTAGAAAGGGTGCCTTAGGCGTGAGCCTTTGTCTTCCCTTTCTTCAAATGTAACTCCTAGACCTTTTTCTTTTGTTTTCGTAAATCGGAGTCGAAAAAGGGTTTTCAATATTTTTCTAAAATTTTTGTTTTGTTTTACTAAAAGATTTCGGGTGACTTGGTACACCCTAATTCCATACCAAGTGGTGACTCCATTATTAAATAAAACCCCTTTTCAAAATTAGTTGGCCAAAATTGTCACACATTTAGTATCGGCCTTGTTTTCTTTTAAAGTACCATTTTTCACTAAATAATACTTTTTCACTAAAACATAATTATTCTCACACATGCACGATTTTTTTAAAACTCTATCTTTTCAAAAGGGGTCTCCAGACCGGACTATCTTTTCGGGACGCGACAATCACAACCCCACTTGTACCCCTTTTTCTTACGATTTTTTAGGACGCGACAAGATTTTAGCCACTCTACTGGGGTTCACTAGTGAGTCCGAGCACATGGCTTAATGACCTTTTCCTTCTTTAACTCTTCTATTCCATCACGTTTGGATATTAGAATTGCATTTTTTTTCTAGGTTTTTAGGTTTTTTCTTTTGCATCTCACACACTTCCCATCTCTCGGCTACTTATGTGATGTATGTATGTTTCATTTACTTTTGCTTTATTCGATCGCGCTTGCATTTGGGGAAGGGGTCAGTTACCCTTAGAGCCCACGCGTATTACTTTTACATTCCTCCTTTCATAAGAAGCACTCCATACGTGCATTCTATATTTTTTATCCTTTTTTCTCTTTTGGTGGTTGTCACCCGCCTGTCCCGATTAGGAATAGGATTGATCTACCTAGGCATGTGAGCGGGGCACAATGTGCACGTAATCATGTTTGGGAGATCACCCGAACTCTCAGCTTAAGTCCATAAGTCTAGAGATTCGGGGACTTTTAAGATCCACTTGGACATGTGGCCGGGGCACGATATGCACGTAGTAGTGTCCGGGGGATCACTTGAGCCACCGACCAAGGGCTTTGGGATTAATGACCTTATCCTTAGGTCTGAAGGCTTGGAAACTGACAGCCTAATTGAGTCTAGAAGCATTAGTGAGCCCAACCTCATGCATCTATGTAGAATAATCTAAAGTAGAGTCAGCCTTACCCTGTCACGTACACTAAGGCAAGAGAGGAGGAAACCAACCTCATTTATTTTTCCTTGTTATGCCATCTATGTGTATTATTTGTTTTTGCCAATGTGTTGTGTGTTATTTGTTGAATAAACTAACGCAATTTCTTTCCTTTTTGATTGCATTCACAACCATAGAATAAAGAGCCCTGACACGGTGCTCTTGTAAGGGAACTAACCCATTTTCTGTATAAGTATATTTTATCGTCTTGCAAATTCATTGTTTTGAGACATTTATAAATTTTTGTGATTTTACGAACCAAAATACCCGAGGGTCCCATAATTGTAATTTCTATGAACCCACCAAAAAAAAAATTCACTTTTTTTAAGATTTCAACCCCGGCTTTTTCTTTTAAAAGTGTTTTATAGTACAGACATATTTTAAAAAAAAAAGTCAAACACATAATTTTGAAGTCAATAACTCTTTGTATAGTTCATAACTCGTTTTCTTCAAATAAAGTCATGTACCATTTAATTGGATTAAATTTTTATGACAAATTTTTTAAATTTTTACATATTGTATCATGCTTTAATAAACTGTCATCATACATTAGCCTTAGAAGGGGACGCCATTTAGGGAACCCCATGGTAGGAATAAGCCAACCTTGCCTCCCGTGGGTACATAACCCTTTTCATGAGAAATTGCACAGTTTACATTTCTTTAAAACTCGAGAAGTAGGGCCTATAGGTAAGGTATCTGACATGGTGATGTGCATCAGATGGACAGTCCACGACGCATCTATCAGATGTTAGCAGTCCCACCAGAAGTCAGAAAATGGCCGGCACTTCTCTCCTTCAGTGAAATCAATCAAGTGGCTAGCTTTTCTAGGACCCGTTGGTGACTTTAAAGACATAGAGGTAGATGGACGCCTGGTAGAAGCTTTGGTTCACCTTATAGGGATTCTAGTTGTTCAACATTTAGGATTGGAAGATCGAGAGATGAACTATTACTATTGAGGAGGTGGCTGGGTTGTTAAACTTGACAACTAGAACATACAAGTGCCAGTGTTTCCAACAATTTCAAGAAAGACCGAATTCTGTCATTTTGCTGGGTTAAAGGAATTCGTAATGCAAGGGTCAGATCAAGCATAAGATGTGAAATTTCTATTCGATCGGTTCGCAGCAAAAGATGGGTTCAACCAACACATGGAGGATTTCACATTTTCATCCAAGACGATATGGGAGCATAAGAGACCGATGGTAGTATGGGTTCGTGATGGCCGGCATTTATTTTTTCCTAGGAGAGACAAAAAGATCGGGTTCAAGACCACCAAGCTTATGACTGACTTATTTTTCGGGATTGGAGGTCAAAGAGCATCTATAGTACCGACTGTATTAGTAGATATATTTGTCTCTTGTACAAATTGTCAAAGAGGGGAAAGTTTCTTTCATGGATCAAATCAGATTTTATACATATGGGCTATAGGAACACTTCAAGAGGCACTTGCCCACTCCTAATAGTCTGTCATTGGTTGGATATAACTGGATAGTCACTCATCACAAGAGGACTGATAAGAACGACAGACCGAATGAATGCATCTGATTATTTGGGTTTCTTAGAGACATTGCCAGACCAGAAGGTCATATGGGTATTAGATTGGACCGATTGTCTAAATCCAGCTCTACGTACCAAGTCGTCAGACTTTATACCTTTGTTAGGGACTTAGGGCACTACTGCTTACACACCGAAAATGTTTCTCAGACAGTTTGGACGTATTCAAGGTCTGCCACCCACTGCCAGATCTAGCCAGTTTCAACATAAGCTTCGATAAAGGGGTTTGTCCGGACCCTTATTCTAATGAAGACCCAAATCATTCAAGGCTTGGGACACACTGTTCAATGATGACAACATTATCTATGATTCACAATCTAAGCAAAAGAGTTTGGTGACCCCTCAGTACGAAGATTGGTTTCAAAGTCGCAAAGAGAATAGACCGCAAGTAGCACAATCCGAGGAGGTAAGGAAGTTAATAGCTATCATCGAAGGCGAAGGATAAGGAAAACTTGCAATTGAGGCAATCAGTGAAATAGAGCAAGGAGATGGCTAGAACAAACAAAGAGTTGTATGAAGATGTTAGAGAGAAGAATCAGGAGCTAAAGAGAAAATGTAGTGAATTGTACGATCAAGCAGAACGCATGAAGAACCCGTACTTTAGAGAATCAAAAGATGCTATGATAGATAGGTTGAAAAGGTTTAATGATCTTGTACAAAGTCGTCTTCGAGAGATGATGTAGACAATGTATTTAAATTTTGACTTTATCAATGAAAGTGTTTGTTTCAAGACGTTATGTTCAAAAACACAGGTTTGGTATACAGGCCCTACTTCGAGGGTGTTGCATCATGCTAGGCCTACCCTTGGCATAATAAGGGCTCCCTCCTAGGACATGCATTCGAATTATTTATACACTTGCTGACTTTAATTTTTTTTCTTTTTCTTTTGAAGTAATAAAATTGACGGTGCTAATAATGAAATGACGGCTGAATCATGTTCCTCTCCAATATGAATTTCAGGTACGTTAAACCATAACTTCATTTCAAAGAAGCCCCATCGTTAACCAAGGTCTCGAAGTCAAGCCTTGAAGCTGTGCGAACATGAGTTCAAATCAGAAAGTGTCTGAAAGAACAGTCTCAGGCCATGCCAGTGGATTTTTCTGCATTAGGAGCTCAGCTGAGTGAGGTGTTGGGCAAGTTCAATGATTTAAGTGCAGAAATGGCATCACAGAGGCGTGTCATTAACGAACTCGTTACGAACAATAGTGGCAGTGCTCCGACCAATCCTGTGCCAGGTAGTTGACCACCCCATTGAACAAGTCAATCAATTGCCTCTCACATCTAATGTGCAAACTGTTTCACTCTCACCTTTAACCAACCCAATTGAAGGACTCTCTGCCCACTTCATCCATGACCTTCTGCATATGCGTCCGAACGTTGCTCATACAAACCTGCCCAATTATCCCATTCCTCAATCCCATCCATCGATAAATCCAAACATCCTACCCAATCCTCAAGTATCTCATCACCCCGCAGCAGAACCTTTTGTTTGGGACGTCGCTTCTTAGGGAAGACCTGCTATAGATGAAATTGTTACACCTGTAGACAAGGATTTGCTTAAGAGGCTGGATCGATTTGAAGAGTTCATGAAGAAAAGTCAAGGACTACACAAATATGGACGGATTGGATTATGATGATCTTTGTCCTCTTCCCTGACGTCCAATTGCCATTAGGGTTTCAAGGCGTCCAAGTTTACTAAATACGATGAACCTGGTAATCCCAAAACTCATCTCAAGATGTTTGCTAACAAACTTGGCAAGCCAGTCGATGATGAAAACTTGCCCTATGCGTTTATTTCCTGAGAGCCTGGAAGGAGACACAGTTAGACTGGTATTCTAATCTGAAACCTCAAGAGATAAGGACCTGGTTGGATTTGTCAACAGTTTTTGTGAAGCAATATGAGTTTAAATGCGAGTTGCACAACGCGAACTACCCTGGAGATCACCAAGAGGAAACCTTCAGAAGATTATAAGACCTATGCTAAACATTGGAGAAAGCTAGCTGCTAAGGTGGAACCTCCATGAATGAAGAGGAGATCGTTCGTACCTTTACTTAAGGCACATGATCCGCCAGTACTTTGAGGAAATCTTTCGCATGACTGGGAGCTCATTTGCCGCCATCATTAATAAATTAGAAGAGTATGATGAATTTGTCAAGGCAGGCAAGATAGTTAATGTAACGGCTTTGAAACTACAGTTGGAGGCTTTACAAAACCAAAATCAGAACAATAATGGGAAGAAGGCCCCATTCAAGAAGAAAGAGGGGGAGACTGCTTTTGTCTGGGATTAAGGCCCATCGTTTAGACCCAAAATTCAGAATCGTCCCTCATATGCTACTTTTTATCCACAACTTGCAAATCCTCAGTCAGTTTACCACACTAATACATTGCCTCATTATCCTCAATCTGGCTATCCAAACTATCCACTTCCATTCTCAGCACCTCGGCCAACCTTTCAAAATTACCCTCGTCCCCACTATAATCCGAGACTGCCACAACAAAACAACATCCACATCACACAAAACCTATTTCAAGCCAACAGAGACCAGGTCCAAAGGTCACCTCGAACTTACACCAATCTGGGCTGTCCCATTGACCAATTGTATGAGCAACTGAAAGGTGCTGGCAAAATTGAAGTGATTCCAACAAAAGTTTACAATACGAATTTGCCTGCAGGATAAATTCTCAAGCTATTTGTGCATACCATTCAGGGAGTTCGGGATATTTCACAGCTAATTGTTGGGCCTTAAAGAATCAAATTCAAGATATTGTTGAATCTGGAGAGATTTTTCTTAGAAGGCGAGGAGAGTAGGGACCAAATATAAACAAGAATCTTCTCCCAGAACACGAAAATACTGTGGGAGCAATCACTATTGATGATGAATTTGATGATCTTGCATCATATATTGTGGATGAGTATGAGATTGAGAACATAATGGAAACTAATCTAATCAAGATAAGAAGAGAGTCGAATGCTGAAGATTTAGTAGTGAAGAACGGAGATGCTATTTTAAAAGACGAATTGAAACAATCAGTGTTCGAGAAAGATGAGCCTTTCATGTTAGAAGGATGTTTTGACCCTTTCGTTTTGGACTTACCGCCTTTTGAGTGGGATGCACCAGATTCTATTGTGCTTGAATTTCCTGAACAGATGCTTGTGAACAGTTTACAAGAAGTGCCATGAAATTATGAGGAGTCTGTGCTATTGATTGGAGATAAGAAACTGTTGAAGGAAGAAGTAAGCACCGTCACTAGGTTTGGGAGAGTTCTAGGAGATCATGAGAAGAATGTTTCACTCAAAACCTAAGGAAATTCTGTGCCACCAAAGCAACCCGTGTTTGAAAAAAATGCTTTGGATCTCTTGAGATTCATTAAGAGAAGTGAATATAAGATAGTTGAACCGTTGGATAAGGCGCCTGCTCATATTTCTTTTCTGAACCTGCTTCTGACCTCTGAGCTGCATCGAGAAGCTTTGCTCAAAGTGCTTAACGAGGCTCAAATCCCTAAGGATGTCCCGATCGACAAGTTCTCTGGAATGGTGGGCAACATTTTAGCTTCCAACTGTGTTAGTTTTTCGGATGATGATTTACCGCCGAGGAGATTTGACACAACAAAGTACTATATATATCAGTACGTTGTAATGAAAAATTGCTGTTGAGGGTTTTGGTAGACAATGGATCAGTTTTAAACATTTGCCCATGGGGCACTCTTATCAAGTTAAGGGTTATCTGATAGTAAACTTCGTCCATCCACTGTTGTGGTAAGAGATTTTGACGGAACAAAGAGGGAGCCAATGGGAGAAATTTTTTAGTTTTAGAGGTGGGACTAGCCCAGTTTCAAATTTCTTGTCAAGTTATAGATTTTTCCAGTGCCTACAACGTGCTTTTAGGAAGATAGTGGATACATACGTTCAATTTGGTGCCTTTTTCATTGTATCAAGTATTAAAATTTGTTATGAACAATCAGTTGATCACTGTATTTGCTAAAGATGATTGTGCAATGATGATCAATGCCAACTCAAAAGGAAGGATAGTGGAAAAATCTCAGTTTCTGCTCACCGGGTTGAAATATTGTCTCTACAGGATGGATTTCTAAAAATGAATCATTTGTGCCCAAAGCCAGTGTCATGATGGCTAAAGAGATGATCCAAGGGGGATATGAGATATGAAAAGGTCTTGGACAAAATTTGCAAGGACTATTGGAACCAATAGAGCTCCCAATGCAAAAGGACACATTTGGACTAGATTTTCTTCCAACTGCTAGGGATCAAAAGGAGATGAAAGCTCGAAAGACTGCTGAAAAAGAAGGAAGGCTGACCAAATTGCATATTCTGCCACTGCACTATTCTTTCACTCGCCCATCAAGGGTAATGATATCCGATTTGGATGACAATGATTCTGCTGATGAAATTCTGTTGGATATGTCTCAATTGTTCGTAGGGATCATTTGTGATACTGAGCCATCTGAGTCTTCTGAGTTCCCGACAATTCCTAAAGATGGCATTCAGAATTGGATTGCTAGTTATCTTCCCTCTCGAAGGGAATTTTGATAAATTTAGGAGATTGTCTTTCACTCGAATCTATATTTAGATAGGGTCTCATGTAGAGTTTTTTTGTTGGGTATTTATGTTACTTTTGGGTCTTGTCACTTTGTTCTGTTAACATTTTGTGTTAAAGTGTCTTTTGAGCATTAATGTGATCTTTTAATTTGTTAGTTATTTTAAATTCAATGAAATGAAAGACTCCCCTTATCGATTTTCGACTGTTTTTAGTTTTTTATTGTATGTGTTTGTTTTCTCTTTTTCTTAGATGGCTATCAATAAAATCATTTTCTTAGATGTCACTATTCTAGAAGTCGATGATTGCAATCTCGATATCTCTCACGAATTTGAAATCATGCAATTTGGCACTCAAAATGAGAGTGATACCGAAGAAGAATATGAGTCTTTGTCAAAAATTTTCAAACAACATAAAGAGAAACCTAAACCGAACTTAGAAGAAACAGAAGTTATTAACATTGGTACTAAAATGGAGGTCAAAGAAATCAAGGTCAGCATGCATTTGAATAAGAAACAAAAGCAAGAAATGGTGAAATTTTTTACTACATTTCAAGATGTCTTTGCTTGATCTTATGATGATGTGACTAGAATTTTCACGGACATAGTGGTTCACAGATTGCCAACTGATCCGAATATCCCACCTATGAAGCAAAAACCTCGCAAGTTTAAACCGAATATGAGTCCTAAAATTAAGGAACAAATTGTAAAACAGCTCAATGCCGAGATTATCATGGTATCTCATTATCCTGTGTGGCTATCAAATCCAGTACCCGTCCCAAAGAAAAACGGAGAGGTACGATTCTACGTTGATTATAGAGACCTTAATAAAGCAAGTCCAAAAGATAATTTGCTGTTGCCAAACATTCATATTCTTTTGGATAATACCGCAGGACATGAGATCGTATCCTTTGGAGATTGTTTCTCAGGTATCATCAGATTCTAATGGTGGAATAAGATAGAGTAAAGGCTGCATTTGTCACTTCGTGGGGAACTTTTGACTATAAAGTGATGCCTTTTGGATTAAAAAATGTTGGAGTAACCTACCAAAGAATGATGACTACACTATTTCATGATATGATCCACAAGGAGATGGAGGTTTACGTGGATGACATCATAATCAAATCTAGAATGGTGGAAGATCATTTGGTTGATTTGTAAAAATTGTTTGAAAGATTGAGAAAATATAATTTGAAATTGAACCCTGCCAAGTGTGCTTTTGGAGCCCCGGCCAGCAGGTTGTCTAGTTTCATTGTTAGTAAGAAAGGCATAGAAGTAGACCCTACCAAAATTAGGGCAATTCAAGATATGTCGATTCTGAGGACTCAAAAAGATATGAAGAGTTTTTTGAGAAAAATCAATTTTATCGGTAGGTTTATCACTCAGTTGACTTCTACTTGCGAACCTTCGTTTAAGTTGCTAAGAAAAAATGTGCCAACGGAATGGAATGATCATCGCTAGCATGCTTTTGATAAGATCAAGAACTACTTGCTAAATCCTCTGGTTTTAGTGCCATTCCACCCTGGAAAACCTTTGATTATGTATCTATCCGTACTTGATGAAGCCGTTGTATGTGTTTTAGGTCAACATGATAATTCAGGGAAAAATGAGCAGGCAATTTATTATTTAAGTAAGAAGTTTACGGCTTATGAGATGAATTATTCATTCTTGGAAAGGTTGTGTTGTGTACTAGCTTGGGCTACTCAAAAACTCCGACATTATTTTCTTGATCACACTATTTACCTCATTTCTCGCTCTGATCCTTTAAGATATTTGTTAGAAAAATCAATATCCACTGGACGCATGGCCAAATGGCAAATGATCCTTTCAGAGTTCGATATTGTCTTCACCACACAAAAGGCATTAAAAGGACAGGTCATAGCAGATCACTTAGTAGAAAATCCAATAGATGATGGTTATCAACCACTTAACACTTATCTAGCAGACAAAGAGATCCTATTTATTGGGGCCGTTGAAGACATGAATGAGTAGTACACAGAGTGGAGATTATTCTTTAATGGAGTTTCGAATTCTTTCGGGACTAGAATTGGGACCGTTTTGGTATCATCAGAAGGGAAGCATTATCCTACAACTGTCAAATTATGTTTTCCTTGTACCAACAATATGGCCAAGTATGAAACTTGTATATTATGGTTAAAAATGACTTTGGAGATGGAGATTAAGGATTTGCTAGTATTTAGTAATTCTGATTTGCTGATACATCATACACTTAAACATTGGGCGACTTGGGTTCTAAAATCATTTTGTATCATTGTAGCCTACTCAATTTAGCTGCCAAGTTTAGGAATCTGGAGTTTCGGCATATTCTGCAGACTCATAATGTCTTTGCAGATGCTTTGGCCATAATATCTTCCATGATTAAACACCCTGATGAGTTAATAATTGAGCCTATCCAAATTTGACTTCAGGAGGATCCGGCTCACTGTTTGCGCATCGAGCTAGAATTTGATGGTCTTCCCTGGTTTCATGATTTGAAGGAATATCTAAGGAACAAATTTTATCCCCTAGGTGCTAGTATAGTGTCTAAGAATTTTCTCTGAAGAATGTCTACGAGATTTTTTCTAAATGGAGAAGTTCTATACAAAAGGTCAAATGATTTGGAATGCCTAAAATGTGTCGATGAGAAAGAAGTAGAGTATTTGATGAAGGAGGTACATAGTGGTGTATGCGGACCACATATGAATGGACACTTGCTGGGCAAGAAAACATGAGAATAGGATATTTTTGGCTCACCATGGAGCATGACTGTGTTGTATTCGTCAGAAAGTGCATTAAATATCAAGTACATGGTGATGTAATATATGCCCCTTCTTCAAAACGTCACAGTATGACTGCTCCTTGGCCGTGCTCAATGTGGGGAATAGATGTGATTGGAGTCATCGATCCTCCAGCTTCAAACGGACATAAATTCATCCTGGTGGTGATTGAGTATTTCACCAAATGAGTAGAAGCAAAATCTTACAAGCAAATGACCAAAAAGATGGTAACAGATTTTCTTAAGAACCATATCATTTGTCATTTTGGTGTGCCCAAAACTTTGATCACTGACAATGTAAAGAACCTCAATAACGACATGGTAGATGGATTGTGTGGTCTATTCAAGATCAAGCATAGAAACTCCGCTATCTACAGGCCTAAGACTAATGGTGCCGTCGAAGCTGCCAATAAGAATCTGAAGAAAATCATTCGAAAAATGATTGATACTTATTGAGATTGGCACGAAAAGATGCCCTTTGCACTTTTGGCCTATAGAACAGCAATTAGAACTTCAACTAGGGCAACCCCTTATTCTCTTATGTATGGAATGGAGGCAGTTTTACTTGTAGAGGTAGAAATTCCTTCTTTACGCATTTTGATGGAAGCTCAATTAGAAGAGGCCGAGTGGTTAAGGGAACGTCACGAACAATTGGCACTCATTGATGAGAAGAGGTTAAACACTGTTTGTCATCGACAATGTTACCAACGACAAATGGCTCGTGCTTATAATAAAAAAGTCAAGTTGCGTCCATTTGAGGTGAGGGATAAAGTCCTGAAACAGATCCTTCCAAATCAAGAAGAGACTAAGGGCAAGTTTGCCCCAAATTGGCAAGGTCCATTTATTGTGAAAGAGGTACTATCAAGAGGGGGCCTTATTCTGACAAAAATGGATGGTAAAGACTTTCCTCAAATCATCAATTTAGGCATAGTGAAAAAGTTTTATATTTGATTTGTAAGTTTTTCTTTTAAAATTATTACAAAAAAGGACGAGTTAAAGGCAGGTTTCTTTCTTTTCCATTGAAAAGTTTCTTCCCCTAGCTTTTCCCTTTTTGAGCCTTCAGATTCTAAAAGTTTCATTCCATAACCCACTTGATGGTTGCACCCCACACTGGGGCAAAATTTATTTATTTTTTCTTATAGACTGTTGGTTAAAAAATACAAAAAAAAAAGTAAAAATGAGAAGAAAAGAAAACCCCATGAGAAAGCAATAAACTGGGGCAAATTCAATTCAAAAAAATGAAAGGAAATCCCAAAAAAGAAAGAAATGAAAGTTGGGATAAGGCATTTTTAAAATGCGACCTCAAGATGATCAATCTTTTCACAAATTCTGCTTTCTAGCCTTAACCTTTCGAGCACCTTACCTGACCCCGTTACAAAAGCCAAGAATGTTACCGACCTCTATCTTTATTTTGTGATAATTTTGAGATAAAAATTTGCAAGTCAAATATGGAATATGATGTTAATATAATTATCCCTAATCAATCAAGAGGAGATTGTCCTACTGATGCCAAATGACTTAGTGCCAATCTGATCTGATGAAAAGGGAATGACCGTTCAAGACTTGAATGATTGTTGCTCCTTTGAAAAGGTGAAAACCCGAAAGGGCGCTGAAAAAAAAAAGAAGAAAAAAATAAAAAAACAAAAAAAAACAACAATAAAAAAAAAAGAAAAGAAAAAAAAAGAGAAAAATGGGCGGGGAAAAACTTTAGTGAAAACCAGAAGGGGCGCTAAGGTGGGAATCTTGTGCACATAAACGAAGCCGGATAAAGGAGGGGTGACAAAGTTGAAAAAACTGGTGACTATGTTCGCTTGGGTCTTTCTCTTCATGGTTGTTTTTCTTCTGGCAATATCGAACTTCTGATCGATAATATCCAAAAGGGTCAAGTGTGATATTCTTGGTCAAAAGCCTGACTTCAATAGTATATTTAAGTCCTTTGGTTATCTTTGAAATTCTTAATTTATCTTTAGCAAAAGTTATTTTACATTTATTT
The DNA here is from genome assembly GCA_024721245.1 of Mitragyna speciosa. Classification (NCBI taxonomy): domain Eukaryota; kingdom Viridiplantae; phylum Streptophyta; class Magnoliopsida; order Gentianales; family Rubiaceae; genus Mitragyna; species Mitragyna speciosa. The sequence continues at coordinate 8,788,858 of CM045562.1, forward strand.
TTGTGCTGTGTTGTTTTTCATTTGGTAGGCGTTGGTTTCAATTACGTGAAATATGACGTTTGCATTAAATAAATAAATAAATAAAAGATGATGGAATTAAATAAAGTTGTTTTTGCATTGTTCCCTTCATATAGATTTGTGTTAAAAGACAATCCTCGTAATTTATCATGAAGGATCATAGCAAGTGATAATGTTTATAAGGCATAGCAAGAGGTCAACTAAAAGATACTGATGAACGGTAAAATCAGGAATAGCTCGCAAGAGTAGACTACGGATTGGATTTTTGACTCTCAGAACTCATGTTTATACGCTTCTCAAGGCCTGATAGACCTCACGGTGTCGGCACATTATTTAATCATGCTTCACTTCCCATCTACAGGTAAAGCTGCGAGCTCATTATTGACACTTTGTCAAAAGGGTCAAGCTAGGGCAAAAATTTGAATGAAAAATTTGAAAAAAAAAATTTATTTGATTCCGATTTACACTGGGGCAAATTTTAGAAGGACTGATTTCAAATGGGTTTTGATGCTTTGAACAAGGCCAAAATTTGAAAGGAATGATTTCAAATTGATTTGAGTTTCATATATTGGGGCAAATTTTTTAATGAAAAATTTGGCTTTCAAAGTGATCTCGATGCTTTATGTAGCACCCTAGAAAATGCACATATAAGAGACATTTTTTTTCTTATTTAGGGTTAAGTGTTAATCCTTGATTTATTAGTTGGGAGATTTCTTGAGTTAATTAGGTTAATTAGCTAAGATTTTCATTTTGAAGCAAGAACACTTAAGTACTAAAGTTAGAATAATTTTACTTGACCATTTAATTTATATTGGTGTTTAAATTTTGATTAGCTCATTTTACTATTTTCTAGTCTTTCGACTACTTGAATTTTAGCTCAATTTTACTCAAAAATTTCACTTATTTTCTTGCTTTATTTTCTTTTCCCTTGGCTGAAATTTTTTCTCTCTTTTCTTTTCTTTTTTTTTTTGGTCGAAATTTCTTTTCTTTTCTTTCTTCTTGTGGCCGGTTCTCTCTCTCCCTATTTTACTCTCTTTTTGCTTTAATAATTTATGTCTTATTATTGCTTATATTAAGTGATAAGAGTTAATAATCTCCACCAATCAAATTAACCCAAGTTACTACTCTTGCATTAAAAGCTCACCTTTTTGCTTTACTCTTATGAGGTTTTAATTGGCTAACCATTTTCCCACCTTTTCTTCATTTCTTTTCCAATTTTCCTAGACTATTTCTTTCTCTTTCTTCTCCCTCTTGGCCGGCCATCTTCTTTCTTCTTCTTCTCTCATTTTTGCTCTCAACTTCTTGGACTTTTCTCTCTTAATTTTGGGTAAACCCACCATAGGAAGTGAGTTTCTTTCCTTTCTAAGCAAAGTTCTAAGCATATCTAAGGTATTTACTATGAACTTTTCTTATTGATTTCATGTTTTAATTAGTTTTTATGCAAGTTTAAGACCAAGTTTCTTGTTGTTACTACTTGGAGAAATTAGTTAGAATTTGAGATTTACTTGCTATATAAAGTGTTCTTGTGGTTAGATAGACTAGTATATGGCCTTTAAACCTTGAAAATTTATGTTTTATATGTGGTTTAGTTGAAGATACTTGGAGTAAAATTCATGGAAATTGATGGAATTTTGATTGAATTTGAACTTGAGTTGAATACAAAAGTTGTAGAACTTGTTGAATTGGGTTGGGTTGTTGAATTTTCTTGCAGGAAAAAAATTTTGGTTAATCCGATTTAAGGGAAAATGCTGCCGAAATTTCGGTAGAATTAAAAGAAGAAAAATGGATAAGTGAAATTTTAAGCTTAGAATGTGTTCAATTGAGGGAAATTTAGGTGCAGGAATTTTTAGAAATGATCTAGTGATAGATTAAGTTTCTTAGAATAAGTAAAAACCCTAAACCCTAGAAACCCTAAAAACCAAAACCCTAGAAGTAAGTGGGGTATCTTCTTGACTTTTTCTTACTAAATTTACTAGGATTTTAATTGAGTTTTTATGTTATTATTTCTTTTAAATTGCAGGGTCCGAAAACACATCACGACCATTTCACGAGATATTTTCTTAGGCTTTCAAGGTGAGTGTCCTTATGTGTGCATGATGCATGAAATGTGATATTTTATTTGATAAATATTATGCTAAGATTGAAATCACTATGTGAGTACATGTGCTACTTGAGGAAAGATGTGTACTTTATCACATCTATTCTGTAATGTGTTACTTGCTTTCATTGACCAATGTGTTAATTGTGTGTGAGACTACCATGACTAACTTCATCGTTATTTCACGGATAGTCAACCCGGCTGCCCGTGGGAGGACATAAGGTGCTGGGTGTTTTAGGGTGTGATGTTCTTTTCCTTTTGAGTTGTGAATCCTCAAAGAGGCCAACTCCGGATTGAACTTTCTTGATTGCTTGTTGGCCCTCCAGGGTTGAGATTTTCTCCCCTGGATATGGTAGCTTGTACGGAGGTTATAAGGTGATTGGCAGTTAGGGTTTGTGCTTGATAAAACTGATATGTTCTTTGATAAAGACCTGAGCTATTATCTCGGTCCAAATATCGTGGCTACATGATCAGTACTTGCTTTTCTGCTTTTCTGCGGTTGAGCTTGCTCCCGTAGTTGAGCCTTGTATCCTCCTTTGACTACATGTTAAATTAAATTGTTCATATCTTGATTTATTAATTAATTGCTCGATTATTTCAATTACTAAAATAATGAGTTCTTGATATGATTGCATGACTTGGACATTCACTGGGCTATTATAGCTCATTCCATTTTATTTGTTTTCCTTTACTCAGGTTACCTGAAAAATTAAAGCTAGATCAACTGGTTTTTGATTATTATAGATGTTTCAGTTATTGTAATAGCCGAACTGTATTAGGCTATTTTTGTGAAAATCATGTATATTATGACACGTAAACTTTTGATGTGAATTGTACCTTATGTTAAATAAAATGAGTGTATGTTATTTATTCCATTTTATTTTAGCTTATTTTATTTTAAGTTAAGTACGCTCGGACGTTTGCGTGAGTGAGTGAATCGAGACTTGGCGAGAGCTAGGCAGGCAGTTCGCTAAGCCCTTTGGTGCGCCTCTGGGTAAGGTGGGGCTGTCACACTTTATGCCTTAAACAGAATTTTAGAAAGACTGATTTACACTAGGGCAATTGTTTGGAAGGATTAATTTCAAAAGGGACTTTGATGCCTTCTAACATGCCATATTTTGATTGGAATGATCTCAACTTGGTTTGACTATCGAGGTAAATTTTGAAAAAATTATTTTTTGACAATGATTGAACACTGAGAGAAAATAGGGATTTATACTTGATGCAAGTGCTGACATTGTGGCAAAACAAAATGTTTTATGGATTGCTTTGAACATTTTTTAATCTTTTTCACTTATTTGTCCAACAAACTAGACGTTTTCACATTTCTTTGTAGATTGCTTTCAACATTTTAATCATTTTCACGAATTTGTCCAGCAAACTGGACGTTTTCATATTGCATTGTAGAATGCTTTCAACATTTTTAATTTTTTCACGAATTTGTCCAGCAAACTAGACATTTTCACATTGCTTTGTGGGCTGCCTTTCGACATTAAAAAAAAAAAGAAGAAAAAAAAACTTTTTTCATGCATGTCTAGCAAACTGAACCTTCACGTTTAATTTTCTTGTACTCACCCCAACAAATTGGGTGCATATCCAGCAAACTAGACCTTCACGTTTAATTTTTTTTTACCCGCCCTAGCAAATTGGGTGTATGTCCAGCAAACTGGACCTTCATGTTTATTTTTCAAGTTTGGCAAAACAAACTTTGCATTGCATCTCATCCTAGCAAACTAGATGCATGTCCAACGAACTGGACCTTCACGTTTATTTTTCAAGTTTGGCAAACCAAACTTTGTACTGCATTTCATCCCAGCAAACTGGGTGCATATCCAGCAAACTGAACCTTTACATTTAATTTTCTCGTACTCGTCCCAGTAAACTGGGTGCATGTCCAGCAAACTAGACCTTCACGTTTATTTTTCAAGTTTGGCAAACTAAACTTTACATTACATCTCACCCCAGCAAACTAGGTGCATGTCCAGCAAACTGGAACTTCACGTTTATTTTTCAAGTTTGGCAAACCAAATTTTGCATTGCATCTTATCCCAACAAACTAGGTGCACGTCCAGCGAACTAAAACTTCACGTTTTTTTTTCAAGTTTGGCAAACCAAACTTTGCATTGCATTTCATCCCAACAAACTGGGTGCATATCCAGCAAACTGGACTTTCACGTTTAATTTTCTCGTACTCATCCCAGCAAACTAGGTGTATGTCCAGCAAACTGGACCTTCATGTTTATTTTTCAAGTTTGGCAAACCAAATTTTGCATTGCATCTCACCCCAACAAACTGGATGCATGTTAAGCAAACTAGACCTTCACGTTTATTTTTCAGGTTTGGCAAACCAAACTTTACATTACATCTCACCCCAACAAACTAGTGCATGTCCAGTAAAATGGACCTTCACGTTTAATTTTCTCGTACTTATCTCAGCAAACTGGACCTTTACGTTTATTTTTCAAGTTTGGCAAATCAAACTTTGCGTTGTATCTCACCCTAGCAAACTGGGTGCATGTCCAACAAACTGGACTTTCACGTTTATTTTTCAAGTTTGGCAAATCAAATTTTGCATTACATCTCGTCCCAGCAAACTGGATGCATGTCCAATAAACTAGACCTTCACGTTTAATTTTTCTTGTACTCACCCCAGCAAACTGGGATCGTATTTGTCCAGCAAACTAGATTTTTTTCATTGCATTTTACCAATCCTGGCAAACTAGGGCCACACATCTCTTCAGCAAACTGGACATTTTATATTTTGCTTTAACTTTATTTTTCAAGTCAGGCAACCCAAATTTATTACTTTTATTGTTGGAACTACCTTTGACCTGATTCCTTTCACTCGGATATGTAGGCAGCTCCTAGAGAGATCGGTCACATTTTTTACATATTCATTGGTTTGTCTTTCATTTGGATGTTTGCCACAGTCTGCACTTGTATTTATTTTCACATTAAGGTAAGTCAAAATTTGATATCGCTTTCGTCTTTGTTTGAATCTCTACGAAATTCCCAACAAAGAGGGCCAAACTGTAGACACTAAATTTTGACACACCATTTATTTTAAACATTGGGGGACATGTATGCATTTTTTGGGTCAAATTTTCATTTTTAATAATCTTGGGGGCAAAATAGTAATCTGTAAATATTTTTTTATCAACTTTTGGGGGTTTTAAATTCATATTTTTACTTTCTTGGGAATTTGTTAATTTTTTATGATTTTTCTGGATTTAATTGGTATTCTTCTATATTTTTATCAACACAAGGGCAAAATGGTAATTTCGCCTCGCGAAGGCTATTTTAGCTCATTTTAGGTTCCAAATTCATTTTTTTAATTCTTTAAGCATGTTTCTAAATTTTTTTTATTTTTTTGGGAGACGATTACTATTTTTTCTGTAAATACTGCGTTTAAGGGCAAAATCGTAATTTTACATATTAAATTCATTTTTCGTCAATTTTTGAGTCATAAATGCATTTTCTAGTGTTTTAAGCTTATTTTAATTTTTAGTAATTTTTCGAGGTTAACAGCTATTTTTCTGTGAATTTTCATTGTCTCGGGGTAAAATCGTCATTTTACAGTTTAAATTCATTTTTTGTCAATTTTTGAGTCATAAATGCATTTTCTAGTGTTTTAAGCTTATTTTTAATTTTTGGTAATTTTTTGAGGCTAATAGCTATTTTTCTGTGAATTTTCATTGTCCAAGGACAAAATCGTCATTTTACAGTTTAAATTGATTTTTTGTCATTTTTTTGAGTCATAAATGCATTTTCTAATGTTTTCAGCTTATTTGTAATTTTTGATAATTTTTTTGAGGATAATAGCCATTTTTGTGTATTTTCGTTGTCTAGGGGCAAAATCGCCATTTCACACTTCGAGCGCGTTTTTTATCAGCTTTAAGCTCTAGCTTTTATTTTTTAAATCTACTTTGAATTATTTTTGAAAATTTTAGAGATTGGTGTCATTTCTTTGTATTAATTTTTAATTTTTGGGGTTAAGAAATATTTTTTAAATAAAATTAGTATTTTTATTATCGGTAACGTTTTTGTTATTTTGTAGTATTCTTGGTGACCAAGACAATTGGCCCTATAAATACCCCCTTTAGTCAGAAAAAACCAAAAAAGAGAAGAAGAAAATCCTAAAAAACACTTTTTACTTTTAGTGCTCTAATATCAAAACACGCACTATTTCACCTAAAAAACACACACTAAGGCCGTTCTTCGTCAAAAGGCTACAGTTCATCCTTCTTCAAGTTTAAAAGTAAGTATTGGGTCTTCAAAGAGGTATCCCTATTTCTCATTAATTCACCTTTATGTGCCCAATGTGCCTTTATGTGATTTTTTAGTTAGATTATTGTTCTCATATATTCTTGTAAAACTTTGTATTTAAATAGCAAGTGTAATAGATAGGGCATTTCAAATTTCCCCCTTTTTAATTGTAGTTAAACCCCCCCGGTGTAATAATTAAGGCTTATTTGTTTTTATGTGCTTATGTGCTTATATGTTTTACCGCTTTCTTTAAGATTTTGAATTTAGATATCATGCTTACATGTTATGTGCTCCTATGTAATCTTATCTGTCTTTTATGTTTATTTGCTTTCAATTTATGCTTTATTGCTTTGATTCATGTTTTAACAAGCTTTATTTCGTCACCGCACAAGTCCAACGCTAGTTGTGGCTTTATTGCTTTCCTGCTAGTCCAACACTAGTGGAGAATTCCTAGAAAGGGATAGTTCAACGATAGACCCTTAGAGCATTTTAGTGTTAGGTGCACTTGTGTGCATTTTATATCTCACTTCACACATTTTTAGTTTTCTTTCCATTTTGCATGATTTTTATTATTATTATCATTTATTTATTTATTTTGACACGTCTTCAAGTGCGTGACATTTAAGTTGCATTTCTTAGAAATTAGGATATTTGTGTGATTTGACTAGAAATAGTCGTCTATTCACATGGGAAGAAGTAGTGTACAGGCCGTTTCCCCCTCCGTGAGTAGAAACATTTAGTCACGAGATATTAGTTCCTCGTACCCGTCTTGTTGTATACCCACTTTCTTTCTTCACTTATTATATATTATTATTTTCTTTTCTTTTGCATCGCATTTTGCACAGACACTCGTGACTCTCTTGAGGTCTCAATTCCGATTTCGCAATTAATGCGATAATTTCTACTAAGCCTCGACGGAACATTTCGACCCTCCCAATATTCACATTTAGACTTAGGATTTACATTCATTTAGATACATCCAAACGCGATAGAATCTATGGTTAATTTAGAAAATTTTGATTAAACCTTACAACTAGTCTTGGCTAAGTTCAAAGGATGCCTTAGACACAAGCCTTTGCCTTCCCTTCCTTCAAATATGACTCTCGGACCCTTTTCTCTCGTTTTTCGGAGATCGGAGTCGGAAAAGGTTTTTAAATAATTTTTCTAAAATTTTACTTTTTGTTTTGTTTAAATGATTTTTTCGGGTGACTTGGTACACCCTGACTTAGTGCCAAGTAGCGACTCCATTTTTCAAAATAAAACCTTTATTCAAAAATTAGTTGGCCAAAACTTTCGCATTTTTTAGTCCCGACTTTATTTTCTTTTAAAATACTATTTTTTTGCTAAATAACATTTTTTCACTAAAACACAATTTTTCTCACACACGCACGGTTTTTTTTAAAACTCTATATTTTCAAAAGGGATCAGCAGACCGGACCGTCTTTTCGGGACGCGATAGTCATGGCCCCACTAGTACCCCTTTTTCTTACGATTTTTTAAGACGCGACAAAAAACTCTCTAGACTTTTTCTTTTTTCTCCTCCCCTTCTCTTTAATCCCAAAAATGGGCTATTTATAATGCATAAAAGACTTGTCTTCTAAGAAATGAGTAAAAGACCAAAAACACTCCTGACAACCAAAAATAGAACTTTACCCCTACGAAAAATTAAAAATCTATGTTCTTTCCCAGAAACACAAAAAATGAAAAAAATTAAGAAAAATGTAAATAATAAATTTATTAATAGCAATTTAACCCAAAAAGTTAGAAAAACTTATAAACATGCTTAAAAATACCTAAAATGAATTTGGAATCCAAAAATGGCGAAAAATGTTCAGAAGGCGAAGTGATTGTTTTGCCCCCATACAGAAAAATACCTATTGGTCTTGATAAATTACCAAAAATTAAAAATGAGCTCAAAACCCTAGAAGATGAATTTAGGACTCAAAAATTGATGAAAAATGCGATCAGGTTGCAAAATAACTATTTTGTCCCTAAAAATAATATTTACAGAAAAAATAGCAATTCTCCCCGAAAAAATAAAAAAAATTCAAAATATTTCTAAAAACAAATTTAAAGCCCGAAGTGAGTGAAAATGGTATTTGCAAAGTGAAATGACCATTTTACCCTTGAACTGACAAAATTTACAAAAACAATAACAATAACAAATCTGAAAAATCACAAAAAATTCACAAATATGTATGAAAGTACAAAATATGCCTTTAGAGCCCTAAAACTAATGAAAAAAAAATTATATGCTTAAGATTACCATTTTGCCTCTCGAACTTATTAATTTTGCCCTTTTTGCTCAAAAATCAAAATTTGAACCAAAAAATAGAAAAATACCCCCAATGTTGGAAAAGATAAATAGTGTGCTAAAATTTAATGTCTATAATCAATAAAATCAAAAAATAATACCGAAATTACCGATTTACCGATTGAATCTCACCCCTAGCCGGTAGTGAGAAAATGCGTATTTCCGTCCTTGAGTTGAAAGCTTTCTATCTTGTCATACTTAACAAAAGTAATTACTCTATTTATGCACTAAAGGATCATTGCATGAATAGCGGGCACTCTGCAGCAGGATTTTCTTATATCAGAACAAAAAAGAGTACAAAATTGAGCTATTTAACCACAACGCACAGAATAAAATTACGAAATAAATAAATAAAGAAATAAGAAAAACCACAACACCAAAGTCTGATGAAACTTCCCATCTGGGAAAATCAATTCTAATTGAATTAATGTACTTAGCCCGAAAGTGTAATGGGGAAATTTAGAAAGGAAAGAGAAAATGAAAAGACGAAGAGGTGGAATACATAAGAGATAAACCAGACAACATGCTTTTTACAGTAGGAGTGACCTCAAGAGATGGATTGGTTACAAAGTTACATACATTTAATCAATTTTATACAATTGTTTGATGTAAGCAGATTGCCTAGCTTTGATAAAATCCAGTACTGTGTAAGCCTCGCCATGGATTACAACCTGCCCTTCTTCCATATAAACGGCACCATCCGCATACTCAAGTTCTTCCAAACGATGGGTTACCCATAAGGCTGTAATATCCCCAGAATTAGCCAAGAGTCTTTTAACCACTTTTATCACCCCAACCTAGCAAGAGTTACCAAATAATCTTGTTCAGAATGATAATCAATTTTGCAAGATACATAATTCAAGAAAAAAAGATGTGTTATCAGTGACATGTTTCTGGAGTAGAAAAGCAAGCAGATTTACCCCATAGTCTCATGGCTATTCTTTTGAAATCATTTTTCTCCATCAAATCTATCTAGTCTCATACAGTGTATTAGAGTATATCATTTTAAATTAGCTCTTTCCACATGACTTCCGGTCTTCTTCATTTTTCAGTGTCAATAATAATTAGATCCAAATATTCCTAACTGATGTCTTCAGTCTTCTTAACAAATGTTAAAACAAATTGAACAAGGTGTAGCTTGCATCATTGTCTGAATACCATCATTTGAAGCTACTTTCTTTCACGTTTTACCACATATCCATCTTGACATTGTCAACTCTACTGCATCATTTCACAAATATTTGGCTTTAGATGTCAAGCATTCTGTCCACAGACTGACCAGATTATCGTTATCTTTTAATACTATCCTTCAATAAACTGACCAGTATTATAGTTATGTTTTTAAGGTTTTCCTTGCAAACTATAAAAGCCTACATCTATCACCTATGATCTCAATGGCAATTTTAAACTTTGCGAATCCAACTATAATAATAAAGTGGGTAACATTGTCAGTACCATCATCCAATTTCCAGTTATGATGTTTTATTATGCACTTTTTACCTACTATTCATATGTATTTCATTTCATTCTTTTCTTTGGAAATAGTAAGATACAGCTTCACCCTAGAGAGAAAATTTCAGCCTACTTGGCAGAGACCACATTAGGACATCAAGGCTTTTGCATCAGGTAAAAAAGGAATGCTCTTTACTCTTCAGAAAGCAGCAGAACATACAAGAAATAACTGTTTTCCCTTTAGCCATACTTATTATGTTTTTGTTTGTGTGAATGGGGAAGCAGCTGGTACATCTGTATCTATTAGGGGTGATACATAATTTAGTTTTACTAGTAGTTCCAAAAGATGCAATTTGTGCAAGTACCTGATCAGTTTCATCCAGAAAAGTTGTCAGCTCATCAAGTAACAATACTTTACATGCCTCTGCCAAAGCACCAGCAATAGCAACCCTTTGTTTCTGACCACCACTAAGAGTTTGAACGGGTCTCTGAGAAGTGAAAAAATAAAGGTAACATCTATTAAAAGCTGCTGCAGTTTACATACTAAAAGAAAGATATGTTGAAGCCATACTTGCAAATAGCCATACATGCCAACAGCATCCAATGCTTTTGCAACTTTAGACCTGATCTCATCATGTGTTAAGTTAAATTTACTGAGGCCAAATGCCACATCATCATTGACAGTAGGCATCACCACCTGCAAACAGAATATATTTGTTGTTTCATAGCCTGAAAGATATCATATACATTCTTTTTTGGTGCCTCCATATGACTAATTATCAACAAAAATTACTTGATCAAATGGCATCAGCTTCTGATAGCATGAGGGTTGAAAACAATTGATTATAGTTGTCTAAAATAAAAAGTGTAACTAACGCCCATGTTCAACGATAAAGAAGAAAAATCAGATACTTAACTCTAACATCCTGTCAAATTAGTCCTCCTCCATTCAGCAGACTAAACTACCATTGACGAAGTAGCTCAAAATCAGCAACTTTAACACATAGAAACTGATTTGAATAAGATATTGTTCCAATTGGATTTATTTGTCATATTTCCTATTCTTTCAGTTTGAGATTCAAGAAAACTAACCCATATTTGTAAAGACATTCAGAGGTAAAACTGTGATGTTCACAAATAATATAAAGGGGTACATAGCAAGCTCATATATATTTTGAAAATCTTGCAGTCATAATGCATTTGATTCCAATAAAATACCATAATGCCCATTTTGTGTGAGCTTCAATTGTGATCAAATACCAGCTACTTTAAAACCTTCTAGAAATCTAAGCTCGTGAATTAGTGTTGTTTGATGAAAAATAGCACATAACAGAAGAAAATGAAAACATCACACATAGGCAGATGATTTTCCCAATTCCCAAGTGTTAGAAATATGCTTGAACTTTGAACAACATACCAACCATGTATACTGCAACTGTATTTGAAAACACCAATTGCAGTCAAATACCAGCTACTTTTAGAAATTTACAGATCTAAGCTCATGAATTAGTGTTGTTTAATGAGAAATAACAGATAACAGAAGAAAATGAAAACACCACACATGAGCAGATGATTTTCCCAAGTGTTCGCAATATGCTAGCACTTTGAACAACTTACCAACCATGCATACTGCAACTGTATTTGAAAACACCAATGTTTATAAAGGCATGTTGGAAAAAGATTACTAAATGGCTTCAAATTGTAGTAGCAAGCTGGTGGCATAGGATAAACATATTTGAGGTGGAAAAACTAAGATTGCAAAGCAGTAAGATTTGCAGATTCAATTTAGGACTGCTTTTTTATTAAATTGAGCCAATCTCAAGAGCCACAAACAAAGCCCTTCTTTTCACTCTAAACAAGTCTTGAGGTCAACTGACAGTGGTAAAACTACACAAATTTACCCTCAACTTACACTATTGAAATCAATACCATGCTATGCTGTCAATTTTCCTGAATGCACTGTAATATCTAATTAAAATTGTTTCAAGAAATATAATATAGCAGCAAAATATCAGCAAGCAAATTGTGAATCTCATAATTCTTGGCCACTATTTCTATCACTTAACTGATTAATCATCATTCTTGCTACTATGAAGCAATGAAGTTCCACAACTAACAAGGACAATCTAAAATTGGAGTTCATCAAAGTGCAAACGATTAGTCCCAAAAGATATGAAAACAATTTCCATTCTCTTTCTACAGAAAAATATCTTTTCTTTCATTCAATGTGTTATTAAAGTGTAATAAAGGTTATTATCTTTTTTATTGCGTTCTTTTCTTTTATTGCATCAAACAGATGTCAAACAAAAAAAGAAAAAATCACAAGATAGAAAACTAGAATTTCACTAACCTGATGGTCAGGATTCTGAAACACAAAACTATTTGGCTTTCTAACACGCAAAAACCCTTCATTTGGTTTCAATAAACCCGCCAAAATCTGGAAAAATTAACAATCCAAAATTAATACACACACACACAAAAAGAAAAAAAGGTGAAAAATGCGGCTTGCTGATAATGGCAAGTACTTTCAAAAGGGTAGATTTTCCAGAGCCATTAGGACCTAGAAGCATCCACAGCTGCCCAGAAGGAATGCTAAGCGAACAATGTTTGAGAACTGGTTTCAACTTCCCTTGTTTTGTAGTGATTGAATAGCACAAATTCTGACATTCAATTGCCAAATTTTCCACTGTCCCACAACTTCTGCATACACCCGAGACACCAAAATCACATTAATGACTTGTAAGGAGAGAGATTTCGTACGGGTACTTTTGGGAAGGCGGGGAGAGTTTACCTGGAGGAGTGAGAACAAGGGATTGGTGGCAGTAAGGGCTGGAATGCAGAGGCGCCCATAAGAGAGAGTTGATCCATTTTGACTCGTCACCGGAGAATTCACAAGATAAATTTTTTCACCCAAAATACGATCGAATTACACGATAAACATTTTTGACGATTGCAATTCTCATCTTAGACTGCATTGGCTCCGTTTGATACGAGTGTTTTTTAAAAATTATTTGAAAAAATTATTTAAATTATTTTTTTGTTGACCTTAAATTAAAAAAGTACTTGAACGTAAAAGTTTTTTTAATGTGATATAATAGTGGTTTAAAGAAGTGGACGTTCGCTTCGTAGTCCGATAAAAGAAGCGGACGTCTGCTGTGACATTTTTCTATCTTAGTAGACATTTTCTTAAAGAAGCGGACATCTGTTTCGTAGTCCGATAAAAAAAGCGGACGTTCGCTATGACATTTTTGTATCTTAACGGACATTCGCTTAAAGAAGGGAACGTCTTCTTCATCATCTACTTAAAGAATCGGATGCCTGCTAAGGTATTATTGTGTTTTAGCGAACGTTCGCTTAAAGAAGCGGACATCCGCTTTGTTGTCTGCTTAAATAAGAGGACGTCCGCTACGTCGTCCACTGCATCGTCCGACTTCTAAACCTATCAAAAATGGATCTCATTTTGTTACTCGTGATTTTTCATTTTTTCTAAACAAATTTTAAGCACAAACATACTTGTTTTTGTGAATAATTATAAAAAAATCTCTAAAACTCATTTGAAATTTTAGATGAAAATTTGTTGAGAAAATTTAGTGAAAAAAATTTGATCAAAAAATTTTTATACTTTTTTTACCTAAAAAATTTTTTCATACCAAACACAATTCTAAAAAAAATTTTCCAAAAATCTCTAAAAAATACTATCCAAACGCAGCCATTTCCTTTTGTTTCGGTATGTGCGGATGGGGCTAGAAGCCTACAAACCAAACCAAATAGCTTCTCATTATAACTAGTTGGAATCTGCTTAATTAGCAGACAAAACCAAGCAAGATTTAACGTCAATAAATCTTTCAAGATTTGGCTCTAACTCACCTCAATAAGCATATATAACTCAATGAGACGATGTAACCAAAGACCAATAATATTTATGAGACTGCTTTAAAGAAACTACTGTTCAAATTTTAAAAAATTAACATAAACTTTCATTTAAAAAGTAGTTCAATAATGTAATGCAACTCGCATGAGTGTATATAGTGTTGTCGTCTGAGTATATTTATTCATCATGACAATAATACCCTTTTAAGTTAAAGTGACTTTCCCTTTAATTCCTTGTACGACCTTCTAACTCTCCCATTTTTTTGCAAGTAACTGCTCACCTTATTTTTAATCACATGCCAACTGCACTGATTATTCCAGTAGCTTTTATTTTTGACGGTTATCATTTTTGAAAAAAGATGCTATGAAATGCTTTCTTCTCCTTCCTATGGACTCTTGATTGACTTAGAACTTCACAAATTTTATGAAACAATCCAATTCTCTTAATCATCTAACACAATCACCATAGTTAGTGATTTTGTTTGAGAAACAACATTAATGTTAAGTAATTAAACTTTTATTATTTTCACATATTATAGAAGTATATGGTTACTTTCATTCTTCTTTTCTTTTTTTTTCTTTTTTTTTATTTGGGGAAGGGGGATGAAGAACTTTTTTCCGGTATAAGTTCTTAGTTCTTATTAACCTAAAATACTACAATATAGAGCCACTTCCAAAACTCATTCAAAAAGTCTATTGGATGTGGAGGAGAGAGTCCTATTGGGATAGGGGAAGATATTCCATCGCACGAGGAGGAGAAGAGAGAGTCGTCAAGAGAGTTGAGACTTGTAAGGCTTGGGGGACAATTATTTTTCAACTGGAGAGTGTTGGCAAAGATGAGACTTGTGAGGCTTGAAAGTTGATAATTTAGAAACTGGACAAGATTAGAGGAGCTACAGACTAAGTTCTCATACTCAAATCGGGTATCAACTCGACTGAACTCAGGGGTCAAGGTCAATGGGTTTGATCATGTTCGACTTAAGGTTGATGACATAGTGTAGATTAGGTGTAAAAAATTATGGCAATATACACACAAAAGCCAAGTAATAAAACCTAATCTTCTAACTTTTACCGCAAGTATACGGATTGTTGTATTATAGGAAATTAGGATCGAATCCCACAAGGAACCAAGTAAGTGCAATTACTAGAGTTTTGTCACTTACTTTTTTATCTAAGCAATGATTAATTGAATAGAGATGGGTTGGTTAGGGTTTAACTAGCAAAGAAAAACTTGTAGAAATGCAAGAATTCTTGTAGAGAAACAATTATGAAATGAGTTCTAGGGTAATAAATCCACTAGTTATCAATATTAAGGTGTAGAGATTAATAACTTGCCAACTTGAACTTACCTTGCTTAGGAATGCAATTCCATTTGTATCAAAACTTGTTTTCACAATGAATTGATTTAACTTGCCTACTACCATGGTAAAGTTGAAGTTGCATGCATGAATTGATTCATTAAACTCTCCTAAGCATAACACCATTTCCATGTATTAGTACTTAAGCTCAAGTACTCATTTTCCATTGTTAAAAACAAACTTAATTTATTCTTAACAACTAAGATGCTTTGCATGTGATGGCTTTTCATGTACAAAGGCTCAAACTTGAATAATTGAAGAAACAAAAACATGAAATGGAAAGTTTAATTAACTACAAGCCTTAATATGGATTCATTAGTTTGATGTCAAGTAATCAAATGAATAGTTACTTTTTCTAACACACCCAAAGCCACCTCTCTCTTGGTCTTCTTCTTCCTTATTTCTTGGAGTTCAAATTTTGAATTTCTGTTGCCTTTTTTGGCAACGGTTCTCCATTGATCCTTCTGCTGGTGGGTTGATCTTGATTGTTCTCGATGGATGATTGAGTGTTTATGGTAGAGACTAGTCAGATGCAAGGGCCTTGCCCTGCTCTCAATCGTTCCTTTGTTGAGGTTCTCTCGAGCCAGACCTTCTCCCCTCTCAAACTCAAGCCTCCTACGATGTTTAAAGGGGCTCTTGCTGTGACTTTCTCACATGAGGAGATCAAGAAACTTGCTGCACCCATTAACTTTGCCCTTGTACGTAAATTCTCCCATAGACGCCCTAACATGGAGATGTTGAGAAAGGCCTTTTTGTCTATTGGTTTTTCTAGAACATATTTGCTGGGATTATTAGATCAAAAGCACGCCCTCATCCGTTTCAATAAAAAAGATGATTTTCTACGTTGCTAGTTAAGAGGCTCTTGAATGATACAAGAGTTTCCTATGAGAGTATTCAAATGGTCTCCAGATTTTAAATTAGATGCTGAAGCAACGATTGCTCCTGTGTAGGTTTCTTTTGAAGGATTACCAGTTCATTATTTTGATAAGTCGGCTCCCTTCATGATTGCCAATGCCATAGGTTTGCCTTTAAAGATTGATGCTGCTACGTCAACTCTATCAAGACCCAATGTGGCAAGAGTTTGTGTTGAAGTGGATTTAACTAAAACACTACCTAACAAGATATTGATTGGAGTCGAAGATGGTGGATTTTGGCAAAGAGTTTGGTATGAAAATTTGCCAAAATATTGTTCCCACTGCTAATGCCAAGGCCATGACAGATTGGCATGCAAGATCTTAAACCTTACTGATGATCTCATCAAAAATCCTGTCGATCAACAACCAGAAAAATGGTTAAACAATATGTCATTAAGAAGAGACAAAATCAACAGCCATCAGAACAGCTAATGCCAAAGCCTCAGGTAGAGATTCCTAATGAACAACACTCTAATGATCAACTTCCTACTATTGAGACAAACAATCAAGCAGGTGGAAATTGTGATAAGGATTAGGTTCAGCTGATAATCTCTTCTACAGTTGAGGAAAGGGGGGGATCGATCTATGACTCTACCTGGGAGTGAAGTTACTCTTTAGATCTCTATAGATAACAAATTTCAAGCGCTGCAAACTGTTGATGAAGAGCATGGCAATCTACAGAATATAGAAAGCTCACAACGCGACTTGGTATTTGAACAGAATTCACTGCAACTAAATGAGGCTAATGATGTGATCCAGAGGGATGATCAAGTGGCTAATCCTGATTGAATAGAGCGTGATCTCATTAAAGAGGTTGGTGTAGTGTTGGAAATTTGTCTCCAAGGGGGAATCAAGTTGAGTTGAGCCTACTAGATGATAATGTTAACAACAGACTGGACTATTGTAATTTGGAAATTAACTAGCAACAGATGGCTCCTAAGACAGAAAAAAAAGAATGTCTTTTGGCCTTGATTTACTTCTGATCAAATTCTTAGATCCCAAATCAAAGCTTCTAGTAAGTCTATACTTCACTCCAACTATGATTAAGTTATTATTCTAGAACATAAGGGGCATTAGCTTCAAACCTGCGAAGGTTGAAGAAGCTAATTAAAGTGTATAAATTAGAAGCTGTGGCTGTGTGTGAACTGAAGATGGATGTGGGTAAGATGGTGGTTATCGGACGTAGACTTGGTATGGAAAAATGTTTTTCAAATACTATGGGCTCAATGTGGTTTTTTTGCTGCAACAGGCTCTCTTGTGAGATTGTTGGAGAAAGTTCTCAACACATTTCTTTGCTAGCTAAGTCAACTATGTTTTTTCAATTCCTTGTAAGTTTTATTTTGCTCATGCAAAGTGTACAATTGAAGAGTGACAGGAGTTATGGAATTCTTTACATGCCGAATTTGTGCTTGGATGCCTGTGGATTCTTGAAGGTGATTTCAATGTGGTTACAAGTCAAGAGGAGAAGTAAGGTGGTAGACCCTTCCATGCGTTTAAAGCAACAGATTTCCTTGCCTATTTGTATGATGTTTAGCTGTTTGAAGTGGATTTTTCTGGCTCTTCTTTCACCTAGGGCAATAATAGACCGGGACAAACTAGAATACGGAAGAAGCTTGATAGAGTTTGGGCAAATCAAGCAATGGAGGAATTAAAGATTACAGTAGCAATCCAACATCTAACTCGATCTCCATCTGATCATGCACTACTGCTGATTGTTGGAAGCTCTGCAAAGGAAAGTTTTCCATGACCTTTTCGTTTCTTAATTTTTTGGTCTAAGCATGCTGAATTCCTAAATGTAGTAAGGCACAATTGGCAAGACCCAATTGTTGGTTCTCCAATACAGGTGCTAGCAATAAAATTTTAAAAATTGAAACCTATTTTTTAAGGACGTGGTCTTGAGAGGCTTTCAGGGACATTTTTTATGCTTTTAAATAGGCAGAGTTATGGGCTTCTGAAATGGAGATATTGCATGCTGTTCAACCTTCGGACCAAAGTTTGGAGGCAATGGGTAAAACAATAGTAGATTTGAATAGAGCACATGTGGTGGAAGAAAGTTTTTGGAGACAAAAATCATGCATTTGTTGGTAGGATGATGGAGATAGGAATATGGAGTTCTGTCATAGAGTGGTGGCTAAGAAGAGAGCGAAGTCTTACATTCATAAAATACGAGCAACTTCTGGTGAATGGCTGAAGAATGATGATGATATTGCTGTGGAAGCTTGCTCATATTTTTTTTCTTTATTCTCTCAAGATAAAATTGGGGATGCTGGTATACTAGAGTTTATTCCTCCTCTTCTTTCTAGTCAAGATGTGGCGATGCTGGAAATGTTTCTTTCTAAGGAGGAGGTGCACATGGTGATGTGTACAATGGATGGTGATAGTGCAGTTGGCCTGGATGACTTTACTGGTAAGTTTTTCACTACAACTTGGGATATTATTGCAGAGGATGTCTATCAAGCTGTGGTGGGATTTTTGTGGTCATGAGTTACCGAAGAGCTTTACTTCTACCTTTATTGTCCTTATTCCTAAAATTGTTGCTTCTCAATATTTTTCTCAATTCAGACCTATAAGTTTGTGTAACTTCATAAATAAAGTCATTTCTCGGATATTGTCTGATAGATTGGCTAAAGTTCTCTCATAGATTATTTCTATGTAATAGAGTGGGTTTGTTAAAGGAAGACTAATCATGGAAAATTTCTTGTTAGCTCAAGAGTTAGTTGGAGAGCTTGGTAGGAGGAATAGAGGGGGAAATATACTCCTGAAATTGGACATGGAAAAAGCATATGATTGAGTCAATATTTTTAATTCGAGTGTTGAGGAAGTTTGGATTTGGAGAGAGATGGGTGGATATGGTGTGGTGTTTAATATCTAATTGTTGGCTCTCTGTGATTATTAATGGAAGTTCGAGAGGTTTCTTTAAGTCATGCAGGGGTATTCGTCAAGGTGATCCTCTCTCACCTGCATTCTTTATTATTGCTGCGGAAGGTTTATCAAGAGCTCTAAATTCTATGAGCTCACAAAGGAATTTTACTCCCTTCAAGGTTCCTCGACATTGCCCTAATACTACAAACCTTGCTTTTGTGAATGACATTGTTATTTTTTTGAGTGCTTATAAAGCATCTCTGAGATTGGTAAAGAAGACTATACAAAGCTATGAAAGATGCTCCCGTCAAAAGGTGAATGTGTCAAAGCATGGTTTCTATTGCGACCCAAGAATGCCTATTACTAGAAGGAATATGATTCACCATGTCCTAGGGTTTCCAAGAAGTCAATTCCCAATGAAGTATTTTGGAGGTTTTCTTGTAGCGGGAAGAAAGAAGAAAGCTTATTTCCAACAAATGGCTAAACCTATCATGAAGAGGATAATGGCTTGGTAAAATAAATTTTTATCTCCAGGTGGTAAGTTAATTCTCATCAAACATGTTTTAACTTCTATTTTGTTACACATCCTTGCTTCCTCTTCTCATCCCAAGGGCGTTCTAGATGAGTTGGAGAGATTATTTGCTAGATTTCTATGGGGAAGCAACGACCAGGTTGCTAGGCATCATTGATTAAGTTGGAAATCTTTATGCCGGCCTTGTGATGAAGGTGGTGTGGGGATCAGAAGTCTTACCGACATCCATAATCCTTTTCTATAAAATTATGGTGGAAGTTTAGAGAGCAAAGATCTCTATGGGCTATTTTTTTGAAAGCAAAATATTGCAAAAGAGATGATCCTAAGAACGTAATGGTGAAATGCACAGATTTAGGAGAGTGGAGGAGACTACTAATGTTTAGAGATATTGCTGAGGACAACATGACATCGGGTCAAAGGAAGGGTGGCTTCCTCTAGAGGATCAAGCTTCAGATTGTTTGATTTGGAAGCCTACGAGCTCAGGTAAATTCTCTCTAGCCTCGTGATCTTGTCAGATCTGGGGCTTCTACAAGTTTTGTATACAAGCAAATATGGAGTGCGAGCATTCCTATCAAAATCTCATTTTTCATGCTGAAACTTAAGCATAGAAGATTGCCAATTGCTGATGTTCTTCAATCCTTTGGCATTTGTGGCCCTTCAAAGTGTCATTGTTGTGATTTTCCAAAGAATGAATTGATTAAACACATTTTTAGCTATGGCACTTTGGCTCAAAAGGTATAGGATTATTTTGAAAGTGGTGCTGGAATTTCTTGTAGTCAATGTCATATACGTGCACATGCTTTGAAATGGTAGCTACATGACACTCCAAATAAGTTGGTATTTATGATATATCAAAGTATGCCTTCCTTGATACTTTGGAATTTGTGGAAATGTCACAATAAGTTTTTTTTTTACAATAAATTAGTATCTTGGGAAGAAGTGGTGCATAAAATATTTTTGGAGATTAAAATTGCTGCTCATAAAAAATTTAAGTGTTCTTCTCAATGTTCTAATTGGACTGCTTTATGGCTTTGGTGAATAATCAAAGAAAGCAAGTTCTTATCAAATTGAAGCGGAGGCCACTTGCTAGGGAATTCATTTTGAATACTAATGGGTGTTTGAATGGTAATCCAGGCTTAAGTGGTGGAAGGGGAGTGTTGCGGGATTCAAGAGGAAAAGTTATGTTTGCCTTTGCTTGTCCTCTTGGAGTTTGTTCAAGTCTAGAAGCTGAATTCCGTTCAGAATTTTTGGGATTAAATTATGTATTGCTAAGGTTTTCAATCGTTTCATTTAGAGCCTGATTCTTCTCTTCTTGTGCTAAATATGAATGGTTTAACTAATTGTCCTTGGAAGTTGAGGTTTTTGTTCCAACAGCTTGAAGATTTGAAGCATCACATTCTCAGTATCTCCCATTGTTATTGTGAAGGGAACATGCTTGCCGATATTTTGTCAAAAGAAGGTGCTTATCTTCATAATGATTGTATTTACTCAAGTTTCTCTATATTGCCAAAGCTTGCTAGAGGTGCAATTCGCATGGATCAACTGGGAATGCCTACATTTTGCTTTCAAGTAGCCCTTTGACAGTTTATTATAGGAAATAAATGTAAAGGGAGTAGTACTCCTTTTTTAATTGTTTTAAGTCTTTCTCATGTATTTTGAGATAAGGTTTATGTCCCCCTCTGTAACTATTAATTTTAATTAATAAAATTTGCGTGGAGTCGCTCCTCGTGTACGAGGTTTTGCCAAAAAAAAAAAAGGATTCATTAGTTTTATCAAAACCCTAGAAGTAGGAATTTAGTTCAACATGGTTGCTTCTAAATCTAAATCAAAACATATAAATTGAAGACAACTAGCCATAACAATCAAGATAGATGAAAGATACAAAGTTAAAGAAAGCTTATTTAATTGAGAAATGGCTTCAAGAAGTTGTATTTCTTCCACAAGAGTTGCTACAAAGGTGGTTGAACAAAAATTTCTCTCTAACTCACAATATCTCTATTATGGCTAAGAGAATTCTAGCAATTCTCTACAATTTCTCGAATTTAGCATCCCCTAAACTTTTTATAAATGACTTATATTTATAGACAAGAATCTTACAAGTCATTTTTCAACTTGCAACTACATTCAATGTATTAGAATGATGAAGATCCTTCTTAATGGTCTATTTTGGCATAAAAGTCTTCATTTGTGTTTCCAATGAAATCTACAACTTGCAAAACCTCGTCTCCAACTCAAAAGTTTGCAAAAAATAGCTGGAAGATGAAGCATGTAGCAACAACCAAAATCTGAAAGTCGATGTCGATCCGTGAGTTAGCTAACTCGCAGATCCTGATCGACTAGCCCCACTTTATCCTGACCTTGCTCATATGTTCTTCCGCGTGTTTTAGACCTTTTTCATTCATTTCCATATATTTTTGCTGAATTTTGCATTTTTTTCCAAATTTTGCACAATTAATTTTTCAATAATTCTCCACTTGTTCAATCCACTTAATCACTTTGATTTTGATCCTCTTTGACTTCCATTGGTCCAAATTGAGATTAAGTGTGGTGAAACTGCAAAGGTGCATAAAAATTGTGCATTAAATAGTTCAAAATAACAAATTAGCATTCAAACCCTAATTCTAGAAAAAAATCCTAATTTATGAAAACAAGTCATTCGAATCTAGAATTACTATAATTCTAATGAGTCCAAAAAATTCATAACAAACTAATAAAGTTTTTTAATTTTTAATATTTTGTTTTGATGGATTTGATGTTGGTATTTTTAGTATATCAATGATAAAATCAAACAATTTTCCAAAAAATAATAAATCAAATAAAAGTTGCTAGGATTTTAATTGGTCAAAGAAGTTGTCATTGCATTAAGCTTTGAAATTTGACCAACATATTTTAACTAAAGAGGATGTGGCCTCGAGTACTTCGAGAAATAAATGATGATTTAGCACCATTTAATGAAGATGCTGCGAGCCATTTAACGAAGATGATTTAGCACTCAAAGTTTGAGTTTCAAATTAAGAGTAACACCACGATGATTTAGCAAAGATGCAGCCAGCCATTCGGGTTTGTTTGGTTACTGAATTTTTCTAGTCAAACCCAGTTTATGACCGGAGCCAGCCATCCACGTTTGTCCAGTTCTTGATTTTTTCCAGTCAAACTTGGTTTTTGATTGGGTTTGACCGGTTTTTTTAGTTTGACGTAGACGAGATACCTAGTTAGTTCTCGGTTCGACTGGCAGGTCCGATTCGAGTCTGAGAACATAGGCTACAGAATAGGCGTCTACTTAATTGGAGAAATCTTCAGGTGAGATAATGTCCAAAGAGGAGATAATCTAGAGAGGCAATAATAACATACAAGGCCTTGGAAGGAAGTGAGCTGATAAACACAAAGGTAAAATGGGATCTAAGGAGGATAAGTCAGCACAATCTAATAAAAAAGGGCAATATTCTCATAACGAGTAAATATGCTCTAACTAGTACTATTTGCTCTGGCAATAACACCAACCACATATGTTGCATCCCAAATAATTTGGTAGGCACGGGTTGGTTCGGCATTGTTGCGCCCTGAAAGGGGTCCGGTCCGGTGACCCTTTTCAAAAAGAAAGTTTTTAAAAAAACCGTGTGTGTGAGAAAAAATCAAGTTTTTAGTGAAAATGTGTTATTTAGAAAAAATGATATTTAAAAATAAAATAAGACTGGAACTTAAAGTGCAACAGTTTTGACCAAATAATTTTGAAAAAGGGTTTATTTTAAAAATAGAGTGGCCACTTGGTATTGAGTTAGTATATACCAACTCACCCGAAATCTTTAACAAAACAAAAGAAAACAAAAATTTTTAGAAGAACATTTAAAAACACTTTTTCGACTCCGGTCTACGAAAAAACGAGAGAAAAATATTCGAGAGTCACATTTGAAGAAAGGGAAGGCAAAGGCTCGCCTCCAAGGCACCCTTTTCACCTAGCCGAGGCTAGTTGCGAGGTCTAATAAAAAATTTCCTAAATTAACCCTAAATTCTATTGTGTTTGGATATGTCTAAATGAATGCAAGTCCTAATCTTGGTGTAGGTAACAAGAGGGTAGAAATGTCCCGTCGAGAACTTAGTCGAGATTATTGCATTGATAGCGAAACCCAAAATGAAGCCTCAAGGGAGTTACGAGTGTGAATGCAAAATGGAATGTAAAAAGAAAAGGAAAATAGTAATATAGGTAATAAGTGATCAAAGAAGGTAGGTATGCAACATAACAGATACGGGAGACTAATAACTCATCACTGTCTATTCCTATTCACAGAGGAGAAAACGGTATGTTACGCTACCGCTTCCCACGTAAGTAGGCGACTATTTCTAGTCAGATCACATAAATGTCCTCAAATTATATGTGAAACGCAATCTAGATGTCATGCACTGAAAATGTGTAAAAATAAGTAATAGTAATAACATATATATACAAAAATCATGCAAAATGGAAAATCCCTAAAAAATAGTGCGTAAAATGATATGAAATGCACATGAGATTTGGAACTAGTACTAAAATGACCTAAGGGCCTAGCATTGGGTTAGGCCTTTCTAGAAATTTCCTGTTAGCGTTGGACTAGTGGGAAAGCGACAAAACCACAACTAACGTTAGACTAGTGTGATGACGTAATATTAAAACATAAATCAAAAGAAAGTAAACATATAAAAATATATAAGAGCACATAGGAGCACATAACATATAAGCATGATATCTAAATGAAAATCTTAAAGAAAGTGGTAAATCAAATAAGCACACAAGCACACAAAAACACATAAACCCTAACTATCACATCGGGAAAATTAGTTACAATTTTAGAGGGAAAGTAAAATAACCTATCCGTTACACTTGCTATCTAAAAATATAAAATTTTGTTAAAAATATGAGAAAAATAATCTAACTATTACATTGACCAGTGAAATACAAAATATGAGCCAAAATAAAAGCAATT
The DNA here is from genome assembly GCA_024721245.1 of Mitragyna speciosa. Lineage (NCBI taxonomy): Eukaryota > Viridiplantae > Streptophyta > Magnoliopsida > Gentianales > Rubiaceae > Mitragyna > Mitragyna speciosa. The sequence goes on from CM045562.1 coordinate 8,813,500, forward strand.
GTGATATAACTATTACATTTTTACCAAATAATAAAAATTTAAAACTAAATAGCATAAAATAAATAAATAAATATGCAAAAAGTATGTAAAATAAGAAACATGTAGATAAAATGCGCAAACAAATCACATAAAAGAAATTAGCAAGTAATGGGGGTATCTTTTTGAAGACCTGGTCCTAATGCTTAAGAACATAAATAAACACGTCAATGTATCACAATGTAACTGAATAAAAGCATAAAATATGTAAATATTGACAAATTGGGGTAAAATGTAAAGTCTAGCAACAAAGATGACTAAAATAAAATTCTATAAAACTTAAGGGGTAAAGATTGGAAATTCACATAAGTCTAAAGGGTGAAGATGCAATTTTAAGGTAACTTGGGGGCAAAACATAAATTCAAACAAACAGGGGATAAATCTACAAATTAAGGACCTAATTCGATAAGTGTAAAGTTTGGGGGCCAATTTGAAAATATCCAGATTGAAATGCAAAAATATAAAAATATTAAGAGGCGTATTGACATTAGTAAAGAAAACCTAAGGAGTGAAATCTAAATAACTATTTTGTAATAAAATAACCAAAAAGACAAAATGTCAAAGCTAAATTAGGAAATAGGATCAACTAACTAAATCAATTAATGTAGCTAGAGCAATTAGTTAACTAACGTAAAAATTAAATGAACACAAAAACCTAAAATTAACTTAAACTAAAACAAAACCAATCAAAAGTAATCCTCAACCCTCTAAATTAATCTCTCAATTTCCCTTTTTTTCTTTCTTTTTTCTCTCCTTTCCCCTTCTCCGTCTTCACCCTGTTTTCTCATTTCTCTCCAGCCCTCTTTTTCCTCTTTCCTTCTTTCTATCTTACTGGTTTCTCTATTTTCGTTTCTCTCCTCTCTTCTTCTTCTCTATCCCTTCACCATCTTCTCTTGTCTCTGCTTCATTCTCTCCTTCTTTCTCTTCTCCGTCTCCTTTCTCTTCTTTCTATAGTCTCTTTTACCCGAAACCCCCCTTTCTGATCTCTCTGTTTTTACTGCATTTTCTCCAGTCACTTACCCCCTTCCCGCTCTCTTTTCCTCTCCTTCTCTCTATCTCAAAATTCTTCTTCAAAAAAAAAAAAAAAACCTCACCTTCTCCCTCGAAAAACCAAGTTGATCTTCTTCTTTGTTAGGAAAACAAAGGACCTCCCTTCCCCCTAATTAATTTCTTCCTAATTCTAAAATCCCTTAGGTCAATAACAACTCTTTCCTCTTAATATCACCCCAATTCAGACAATCTGTATAAAAACTCGTAAATTAAGTGCTATGAAAGGCAAATTGATGAATGAACTAAGAATTACATGGGTCTAGAGGGCAGTGGAGATTGATTGTAATTTGGTGAAACCGATGATCGTGGAAGTGGCAGTGATGGGCTGGGAAATTGACAGAGAGTTGCTGGTATTTGAGACTTCATTTATGGTAGTTTGGCAATGGACTGATGAACTAGCCTTTTGTGGTTCGTTTGCAGCTACGGTAAATTAGCTGGTGGTGGTCGTGCCCTTGGTTGTTCATGGAGGTAGTGATAGCAAAGGTGGCTTAGCACCGGTATGGTGTCTAGTGGTGGTACGATGGTGGTCTAGTGGGCAGTGGGGAGTCTGATTGGACTTGCCTTGGTAACTGGTGGAAGCTAATTATGTCTGCTTTGTGCTAGTTGTTGGCTTGTTGATGTTGTGTTTTGGTAATAGTGGAAGTTCGTGATGACTGAATGGGGAAGGAGACTAGGTGAATTATTGGTTTTGGATTTGGTTGAGCATTTTGGCTGTAGGTGAAGGCTTTCAGGTGGCACCAGGTTGTGGGATTTTGTCTAGTGGCTTTGGTGGTGAGGAGACTGGGAGAGGGTGGCTTGGAGTCTGATTGGGATGCTAGTTGATTTGGTAATTGGGCAGTAGTTTTAGCGGCAGCTGTGGTATTGGATTTTTGTTTGTATTTGTTGGATGATTCGGCTATATGACTGGTTGTGATTTTGGGATTGAATTGGTGAAGATGATGTGCTTTTAGATGACTAATTTTGGTTAGTTATGGAGGTGGTTGAATTGACGGGAAAATGGTTATCGATTGAAGGTTGGTTTGCAGGTTCTGGTGATATTATGGGCATTTATGGGGAGCCTGTGATGAAGGTATTATGATGGTGGTTCAATAGGGGTTGTTTTTGACAAATTTTTGGATGTCTCTACAGGTTGAAATATGGTGGTGATGGAGAAGAAAGGTTGGAGGGATAACTGTTTTATTGGTTCTTGGTTGTTGACTGTAGAATGTAGGTAGTCTAGGGAAGGTGATTGTTTGGAAGTGGTTGCTAGCAATGATTCTAGGTGGCGTTGGTTGAGTCCTGGCTATTTGAGGGTGGAAATTGGAGCTGGGCGATATGGTGGTCTGTGTTATAGCAAGGGCTAAAACTGATGGTCATCTGGTGGAGATTGGATTAAGGGGGTAGCAAGGGTAAGATTGTTTGGCTGAGATAGGGACTGGGTAGTGACAATTTGAGGTTGAGTGAGATTTTGAAAGTGTGGTTTTTTTGAGGAGATATTGTGTAAGTTGGTGAGCTCCGTGTGTATGAGACAGTGGATGAACGTATGTGTATGTAAATTTGTGTGAACCAGTGTGTGTAAGACTATGTGTGAGGGATAATATTTTTGTGAATGTGTGTTAATGTGTGTAGTGTGTGTGAGTTTGGATAACTGGTTATGAGTATGTGAATTTGTGTGTGTGTGTGCATCTGTGTAGATTGTATGGACTGTGTCTGATTGTATGAATTTGTGTGTAAATTGGTGTGAATGTTGTTGTGACAAATTGTGTGTTAGTGTGTTTTTGAATGTTTGATGATGAGTATGTGTGTTTGTGTTAGTGTGTGAGGTGTGTGAATGACCGTGTGTATGTGCGTGAAAGAGAAAGTGTAAGAAGTGGATGGAATAGTGTGTGTAGTGTGTGAGAGCTAAAGTAAATAAGTGTGTGAGATTAGCTAGTGTGTATTCTTGGGATACTAGGTGTAGGGTATAAAGATATACTAGTGTGTGTTCTTGGTGTTCTAGGTATAGGCTTGTAGATGTACTAGTGTGTGTTTTAGGTGTTCTTGGTGTAGGCTTGAGGATGTATTAGTGTGTGTTTTAAGTGTTCTTGGTGTGGGGTTGAATATACACTAGTGTGTATTCCAGATGTTTTTGGTGTAGGAAAATCTAAAATTAAAAAAATCTCTCTAGACTCTTTTTTTTTTTTCTCTCCCTTCCTTTCTTTAATCTCAAAGATGGGCGATTTATAGTGCATAAAAAACTTATCTTTCAAAAAATGAGTAATAGATCAAAATGCCCTTGACAACCAAAATTATAACTTTACCTCTACAAAAAAATTAAAAATCTATGTTCTCTCCTAAAAACACAAAAAATAGAAAAATTTAAAAATATAAATAATAAATTTATTAATAGCAATTCACCTCGAAAAAAGTTAAAAAATCTTAAAAACATGCTTGAAAACCTAAAAATGAATTTGGAACTCAAAAATGGTAAAAAATATTCAGAAGGCAAAATGACTGTTTTGCTCCTGTACTATCAAAATATATAGAAAATATCAGCTAAATTAAAAAAATCACAAAAATTTAAAAATGCTTATGAAAGTACAAAAAATGAATTTAGACTCCCAAAACTAATGAAAAATATTTACAGTTAAATTACTGTTTTGCCCCTCAAAATTACTAACTTTATCATTTTTATTCAAAAATTAGAATTTGACTCCAAATAGTAGAAAAAGGTCCCCCAATATTAGAAAATGAGTGGTGTGTCAAAATTTGGTATCTACAGCTTGCCCCTTTTTGTTGGGAATCTCATAGATATTTTAGATAAAGACGTAAATAATACCAAATTTTGACTCACTTGAATGTGAAAATAAATGCAAGTGCAAAATTGATGAAGTGCAAAAAGATTAAACGTGAAACGTCTAGTTTGTTGGACAAATTCAATCCCAATTTGTTGAGGTATATGCAAGGAAATTAAACGTGAGAGTTCAATTTGCTAGACATGCACCCAGTTTATCGAGGTGAAATGAAATGCAAAGCTTGATTTGCCAAACTTGAAAAATAAATGTGAAAGTCCAGTTTGCTAGACATGCACCCAATTTGCTGGGGAAAATGCAATGCAAAGTTTGGCTTGTCAAACTTCAACAATAAACATGAAAGTCCAGTTTACTAAACATGCACCTAGTTTGCTGAGGTGAAATACAATGTAAAGTTTGGTTTGCCAAAATTGAAAAACAAATGTGAAAGTCCAATTTGCTGGACATACACCTAGTTTGTTGGGGTGAATGTAATGCAAAGTTTGGTATGCCAAACTTAAAAAATAAACGTAAAAGTCCAGTTTGCTGGATAAGTACCCAGTTTCCTGGGGTGAAATGTAAGAAAATTAAACGTGAAGGTCCAATTTTCTAGACATGCATCTAGTTTGCTGGGGTGAAAGTAATGCAAAGTTTGGTTTGCCAAATTTAAAAAATAAATGTAAAGGTCCAGTTTGCTGGATAAATACCCAGTTTCCTGGGGTGAAATGTAAGGAAATTAAACGTGAAGGTCCAATTTTCTAGACATGCATCTAGTTTGCTAGGGTGAAAGTAATGCAAAGTTTGGTTTGCTAAACTTAAAAAATAAACGTAAAGGTCTAATTTGCTAGACATGCACTTAGTTTGCTGAGGTGAATGCAAGAAAATGAAACGTGAAGGTCCAGTTTATTCGACATGCACCTAGTTTATTGGGGTAAATGCAAGAAAACTAAATGTGAATGTCCAATTTGTTGGACATGCACCCAATTTGGTGCGGCGAATGCAAGAAAATTAAATGTGACGGTCCAATTTATTAGACATGCACCCAGTTTATTGAGGTGAAATGCAAGATAATTAAACGTGAAGGTCTAGTTTGCTAGACATACACCTAGTTCGTTGGGGTGAATGCAAGAAATTTAAACATGAAAGTCCATTTTGCTGGACATGCACCCAGTTTGTTCGGGTGAATGCAATGCAAAATTTGGTTTGCCAAACTTGAAAAATAAACGTAAAGGTCTAGTTTGCAGGACATGCACCCAGATTACTGGGATGGATGTAAGGAAATTAAACGTGAAGGTCCAGTTTGTTGGACATGCACCTAGTTTGCTGAGATGAATACAATGCAAAGTTTGATTTGCTAAACTTGAAAAATAAAGTAAACAAATACCGACCGAGCTGCTGAATAGATGCAAAGTTGGGTTGCCAACTTGAAAATATAAGCAAATAGATGCCGACCAAACTACTAAAGGAATGCATGACCTTTGGCTGCCAAGATTGATGAATGCAAAGTTGGCTGCCAATTTGAAAATGTAAATAATCATATGCTGTTCAGGCTGCTAAACAAATGCATGACCTTGGGTTGCTAAAGTTGATGAATGCAATGTTGGACTACCAACTTGAAATGTAAATAAATAGATGTTGACCAGGATGCTGGACAGATGCATGACCTTGGGCTGCCAAAGTTGATGAATGCAAAGTTGGGCTGCCATCTAGAAACGTAAATAAACAGATACCGATTAGACTATTGGACGGATGCCTGATCTTGGACTGTCAAGGTTGATAAATGCAAAGTAAGGTTTTGGCTGCCAAACTTGAAAATGTAGGTAGCAGAAATTGGGTCTAGGCTGTTGGACAAAAATAAATGCAATATAAGTTTTAAAACAAGGGGAAATAAATGTCAAGTAGAGGATGCAATTTAGCTCAAAAATTAAAATTTTTCTCTTTTCTTTCTTTTCTTCTTTTTTTTTTTAAATGAAAGTAAATGAACTAATATGATGATTAATACATGATGACATAAGAAGAAAAAGAATGCTGAAGTAGAATGACTGAGCATGCAATTGAAATGACATGGTATCTAATGTTGCAAACAGAATTAAATGAAAATCGATACCCAATGCTAAGATTGAGTCTATCGAGAACTGAAAAAATAAACACGGTACCCAATGCTGACGATTAAGCCTACCGCAAACTGAAAATTAAAATTGGTACCTAATGCTTGTATTGAGCCTACCGAGAACTGAAAAATAAAGACAGTATCCAATGCTGACGATTGAACCTACCGTAAATTGAAAATTCAAATCAGTACCCAATGCGAGGATTAAGCCTACTGAGAACTGAAAAATAAAGACAGTACTTAATGCTGACGATTGAGTCTATCGTAAACTGAAAATAAAAATCGGCACCGAATGCTAGGATTGAACCTATCCAAAATTGAAAAAATAAAGATGGTATCTAATGCTTACGACTAAGCCTACCACAAACTAAAAATTAAAATAGATATCCAATGCTAAAATTGAGCCTATCGAGAACTGAAAAATAAATATGGTTCCTAATGCTAATGATTGAGTCTATCGCAAAGTGAAAATAAAAATCGGTACCCAATGTTAGGATTGAACCTACTGAGAACTGAAAAATAAAGACGTTACCCAATGCTGACGATTAAGCTTATCGTAAATTGAAAATGAAAATCGATACCCAATGCTAAGATTGAGCCTACCCAAAATTGAAAAATGAAGACAGTACCCAATGCTAATGATTAAGCCTACTGCAAATTGAAAATGAAAATTGTTATCCAATGCTAAGATTGAGCCTATCGAGAACTGAAAATAAAGACGGTACTCAATGTTAACGATTGAACTTACCGCAAACTAAAAATGAAAATCGACACTCAATGTTAGAATTGAGCCTATCGAGAATTGAAAATAAAGATGGTACCCAATGCTGATGGTTGAGCCCACCACGAATTGAAAATGAAAATCAGTACCTAATGCAAGGATTGAGCCAATCGAAAATTGAAAATAAAAATCGTACCTAATGTTGACGACTGAGCCTACCGCGAACTGAAAATAAAAATCGATACCTAATGCAATAATTGAACCTATTGAAAACTGAAAATAAAGATAATACCTAATGCTAATGATTGAGCCTACCACAAACTGAAAATGAAAATTGGTACTTATGTAAATACCAAATTTTGACACACCATTTATTTTCAAACATTGGGAGGTATATTTGCATTTTTTGGGCCAAATTTTAAATTTTCAATAATCCGGGGGTAAAATAGTAATTTTATCTGTAAATATTTTTTATCAGCTTTTGGAGTTTTTAAAATTCATATTTTTACTTTCATGTGAATTTGTCAATTTTTTATGATTTTTCTGGATTTAATTGGTATTCTTTTATATTTTTACCAACACAAAGGTAAAATGGTAATTTCGCCTCGCGAACACCATTTCAGCTCATTTTAGGTTCTAAATTTATTTTTCTAATTCTTTAAGTATGTTTCTAAATTTTCTTATTTTTTTGGAGACGATTGCTATTTTTTTCTGTAATTACTGCGTTCAAGGACAAAATTGTTATTTTACAATTTAAATTTATTTTTTTGTCAATTTTGAGTCATAAATGCATTTTCTACTATTTTAAGCTGATTTTTAATTTTTGGTAATTTTTTTAGGTCAATAGCTATTTTTCTGTGAATTTTCATTGTCCAAGAGCAAAATCGTCATTTTACAGTTTAAATTCATTTTTCGTCAATTTTGGGTCATAAATGCATTTTCTAGTGTTTTAAACTTATTTTTAATTTTTGGTAATTTTTTTAGGCTAATAGCCATTTTTTGTGTATTTTCATTGTTTAGGGGCAAAATCATCATTTCACACCCCGAGCCCGTTTTTATCAACTTTAAGCTCTAGCTTTTATTTTTGAAATCTATTTTGAATTCTTTTTGAGATTTCTATCATTTTTTTGTATTAATTTTTAATTTTTGGGGTCAAAAATATTTTTTTAATAAAATTAGTATTTTTATTACCGGTGGCGTTTTTGTTATTTTATAGCATTCTTGGTGACCACGACAAGTGGCCTATAAATACCCCCTTTAATCAGGAAAAATTAAGAGGAGAAAACAAGGAGAAAACCCTAAAAACACATACATGTTCCTCCATTTTTGGATCAAAACACACATATTCACACCCAAAAACAGACACACGACTACTGTTCATTTTCAATTTCAAAGGCACAATCACTGTTCATCATCTTCACGTTTCAAAGGCTAGCAAGAGGATTCCATTTTCAGGCATTGAAGATTATCATTAGCCTCTAACCTTTCTTCATCAGGTAATATTTTATTCTTTATTCATTTGTTTTCTTTACATGTTTTCCTTTAAATCCGGTTAATTGGTTTAATTTGTTAAAAAAAGTTGGTCTGAAAAATTTTGTTTTTCTGCTTGTGGGATTGAAATTTTGGGGGTTGGGTTACTCTAATTTCATCTCCTCCAACTCCTCCCCTGCAATCTGCAACCCACAGCCATACCCACCAAAGCAGCTTCCCAAATTGCAACCACAGCCTCCCTCAACCTGACGGAAACCATCATGAAATTACAGCCAATAACCCAAATCAGTTACAAAATCAACATAAATCACCATCCAAGCCACCATCTCCTCTGTCATCTTCAACCAGTCAACCATCTCCACCATCAGCAACAACTAAACCTACCATCAGAGAACCACACCATCACAGCCACCGGAAATCACTCAAAAGTAACCTCAATTCGCACCAAACAATAACCCAGCAACACTAATTGTGCCACCACCAACGGCCAAATTGACACCACAAATCTCAACTCCACCAATTTCACCAAAATAATCTTCCAAACCAACAACTATTAGCAAAAACCAAACCCAATCAATCAACAAAAACCAGCGAAAATCACTCCATCGCTGTTACCAAAAATACCAGAACCTCACCACCACCAGTGGCCCGTCACCAGCAACTATCTGACCATCCAGAATCACTACACTGTCACCACATCAATGCCCAAACAACAACGGTAAACAACTTCCCCTGTTTCCATCATCAAACACACCAGCAAGACAACCACAACCATCGTCACAATAACACAGAAATTCACACACAAATCACAAAATTCATACACAATCTCACACCTACAATCAATCCACCATCAGTCACACTCATACATAATCAGATTCATACACATACAGATCATACACACACAATCAATTGCCACACACATAGTCAATCACGCATTACACACATTATACACCGACATAGTCTCACACACAAACACTGTGTCACAGGCATACACACGCGCACACAATGATCGCCATAAACAACCACAATTAGTCACAAAAGCATCACCAAATCGCCCCCTAATCTACAAAACAGTCCTCAAAAACAAAACCACAATCACAGATTCGAAACCCTCCTCCACATCCATCGCCCATGACTACCAAATTCGCACCTAAAACTCTACATTTAATATGCAATTCCTCCCCATCAGCCATGACTTCGCGATCAGGAAGATACAAAGGCCTGAGAGAAACGAAAAAAAAAGAAGAAAGGGAAGAGAAAGTGAAAACGGAGATGAAGAGAATAGAGAGATTGAGGGCGAAAAAGAGAGGAACAAAGACCAAAGGCAGAGCTAGAAGAAAATAATAGAGAGAAAAGAAAGAAGGAAACAGCGAGAAGAAAGGAGAAACAGAGCATGAGAGAGTGAGGGAAATAGAGGGAAGTGGGATGAAGAATAGAGAGAATACGCGAGAGAGAGAGAGAGAGAGAGAGAGAGTGAGAGAGAGAGAGCGAAACTGAAGAGGAAGAACAGAAATGGAAGAGTAGAGAGTGAAAAGAGAAAAGAAAAACAAAGAAAAATGAAAAAAAAAGAGAAAACAGAGAAACGGGAATCAGGAGAAAAATTCAGGGAGAGAGAGAAATAAAAAAGAAAGTAGAGGAAAGGAGAAGAGAGAAGTTGAAGAAGAAAACAAAAATATAGAAAGCAGGGGAGTGGTTTGATAAAATGAGGGAGAGAGAGAGAAATGTGGATATTTGAGAATTTTCTTCCTTTTGTTTTTGTTATTAACATTTTATTGATTTGCTTAACACCAGTTAGTTATTTAATTGATTCTTGATTTTGATTTTGATTTAATTTAGCCTGTAGTTAATTAATTTGGGTTGATTGGGAATTTTGTTAGTTAATTTAATTTTAATTTATTTTGACATGTTCATTGTATTTTTACCGTAAATGTGATATTTAGGTTTTAGTTCTTCCCTTCTTGAGTGTTATTAATTGGCTTCAAAATCCTTTTATGCCATGCAAATAAGTCCTCTATAATTTTAGATTGACCTCCCATATTTTATATTCTTTCAATTAAGTCTTGTATCTTTGCATCATTCCCCATTATATTATTGGAATTTGCATTTTATGCCCCATGCCTGCTGAAATTTTATTTTTGCCCCTTCTTATTTAACTTTAAATTATAGTTGTGCCCCTATGACTATTTGAATTTATGATTTGACCCCTAAGTTTGTTTAAATGACTATTAGTTCCTCTAGTTTGCTAGGATATACATTTTTATTCCCAATTTATTAGTATTTTTATTTTTTCAATATTTTATTCATCCATATTGTGGCACCTTTAATGCGTGTGTTCATTTTGTTAGCATCTAATATCGAGTCTCTAAAGAGATATCCCGACTTCTTGTTATTTTCCTCTTTATGTGCTCCAATGTGATTTTATACATTATTTTTATTATTATTTGTTATTTGTTTGTTTCTTATTTTACATACCTTTTTGCGTATTTACATATTTAATTTATTTAATTTTGAATTTTTTATTATTATTTTGGAAAAATATAAAATTTTGTATTTAGCTAGTCAATGTAATAGTTAGATAATATTTCTCATATTTTAGCAAAAACTTTTGTATTTAGATAGTAAGTGTAATAGATAGGGCATTTTTAATTTTTCCCCTTTAAATTGTAAATTAAGTCCCCGGTATAATAGTTAGGGTTTATTTGCTTTTGCTGCTTATGTGTTTATTTCTTTTACCTGCTTTCCTTAGGATTTTTGCATCTAGAATATTATGCTTATGTGTTATGTGCTCCTATGTGATCTTATATGTTTTTATATGTGTTTAATTTGCTTTTAATTCATGCTTTAATATTTAATTTCATGATTTATGGTATTCCGTCACCACACTAGTCCAACGCTAGTTGTGGCTTCTTTCTTTCCCTGCTAGTTCAATGCTAGTAGGGACTTTTTAGAACGGGCTAGTCCAATGCTAGGCCCTTAGGACATTTAGTATTAGGTGCATTTGTGTGAGTTTTATATCTCATTTCACACACTTCTAGTTTTCTTTCCATTTGGCATGATTTTATTATTATTATTATTATTATTATTATTATTATTATTATTATTATTATTTTAACACATTTTTAAAATGCACGACATTTAGGTTGCATCTCACTTAAAAATTAGGACATTTGTATGATTCAGCTAGAAATAGTTGTCTACTCACGTAGCAAGCAGTGGCGTACAGGCCGTTCCTCTCTCCGTGAGTAGAAACATTCAGTCACGAGTTATTAGTCCCTCGTACCCGTCATGTTGCATACCCACCTTCTTTCTTCACTTACTATATATTATTATTTTCTTTTCTTTTTGCATCACATTTTGCATAAAAACTCGTGACTCCCTCGAGGTCTCGAATCGGGTTTCGCAATTAATGCGATAATTCCAACCAAGCCTCAACGGAACATGACGACCCTCCCAATATTCATATTTAGATTTAGGATTTGCATTCATATAGATACATCCAAACACGATAGAACGAAGGGTTAAATTAGGAAAATTTTGATTAAACCTCGTAACTAGCCTCGGCTAGGTTGAAAGGGTGCCTTAGGCGTAAGCCTTTGCCTTCCCTTTCTTCAAATGTGACTCCCGAACCTTTTTCTCTCGTTTTTCATAGACCGAAGTTAAAAAAGGGTTTTAAATGATTTTTCTAAAATTTTTATTTTTTGTTTTGTTAAATGATTTTTCGGGTGACTTGGTACACCCTAACTCAGTACCAAGTGGCGACTCCATTTTTTAAATAAAACCCTTTTTCAAAATTAGTTGGCCAAAACTGTCGCATTTTTTAGTCCCGGCCTTATTTTCTTTTAAAATACCATTTTCGACTAAATAACACTTTTTCACTAAAATACGATTTTTGCTCACACACGCACATTTTTTCAAAACTCTATCCTTTCAAAAAGGGTCTCAGACTAGACCGTCTCTTTGGGATGCGATAGTCTGATGTGTGCACGGTTGCGTTACCAAGAAAGTCTTGGATTTCAGGTATGCAACTCGTTGAACTCAAGACCTCGTTTGATTCGTAAATCAAGGAACCCTTGATGCGGAGTTGTTTTGCCTTAAATCTCCCTTGAGAAGATGAAACACGCCTAAGAATAACTAGACTAGACCAAGTTGAGGGAGTTCAATCATCTAACCTAATTAACCCTAAGACTTGATAAAAAACACAAGAAAAACTCTAAGCGAAGTTGGTGGTCGCCACAAGCAAGCTTGATAAGACCAAGAGTAGTTTTTAATAAAATTATCACAATAGAGAAAACACACGATTTTTCTGTATAATTCTTGTTCAAAATTCGTAACTAATGAGAGGCCTAAAAATAGGCTTACATAGAACATTCTAGAATTGAAGAATTAAGCAACTACTAAGTCTATACCTATGCTAACACTAATACTTAGCTAAAAACACAAATATAGAAGAATTCTAATAAGTTAAACTAACTAAAAACATAAAAACTATACAAATTCGTCCAAAAATATTTTATGTGCCAGACATCCTTCATTAAGCTCCAGTGGGCCTCCATTTAGCAATTTCAAGGGCCCTCCAAGCAAGTCCAAGTAACCAGTCCCTTATGTGATTGTTTTTGGACAACTTAGCAATTTCTTTTGGGCTGTCTTTGTAGATGAACTTGATCCACAACCAATGCTTGAACCCTTGGCCCAATGTGAAAGCTTGAATATTGTGAACTTTAAGCTTGTGACTAAATTCAAAATCATGTAACTTTGCAATCCAGCCACCATGTTCAAACATTCCATGTATGATTATCACTTCTTCAAGCTCTTCTTGATCCATATAAATGGCCTCTTCAAGTCCACCAAGTATAAGTCCAAGTCCAACAAATATATGCACTCCTTGGATCACATCAATCCCTCCTTCCTCGAAAAGATGCGTCCTCGAATGTTCTACATCATCTAAAAGATCACAAGCAACTAGAGGAATGATAAATAAGCAAGTATAACCATCAAGAATATTAAGCACACAAAAATCGGATGGCATATTGGAAGAATGAACACAACTAGATAAAGACTCATTACTCTTGCAATATGAAATAAAATAAAACTCAAAAACACACACAAAAGATGCAAAGATAAATTGAAGTTTAAGAGCAACAAACATGTCTAGATGAACATTCTCCTTAAAAACATGCAAAAGAATGAACACATGAAGGCTATTAACAAGAAAAACATGAGGTTCAGCACCTATATATCTAAGAATATAGTCAAAATAACACTCACTAACAAGATAAAAATCATGGTCAAATAAAGATGTATGACAAGAATCTAAGTAGAAACTACTAACTAGAAGTAAGTGTAGAAAACGTGAATCATGTAGATAACATGCAATAATTCTAAATGAACTATGCAAAATAAACCCTAGAACATGGAAAATATTATCATTCAACTCACTAGAATAATTCAAACGATGTAACAAAAACACATGTATATTGTCACAAACTACAACACTAGAACATTTAAAATGAACTAACTTATGAAAAAAACGAATTTTAGAGGTAAAACACTAAAGATAAACACATTGAAATTTATTTATATGACTCCCTATAATTCATGTATATGGACAACACAAAACATAAACATTACCACTAACTAGAACAACAAAATGACTTACATGATGCAATATAGACTCAAGAATCTGATAATTATCAAAAACTAAACCACCAAAACGTATAGGACAGCATGTATAAACAAATACAAGATCCCTAATACAAGTATTATGGCATGGAAAATCACATAAAACATGTTGAAATTCATCCAAACATTGATGCAAAAACAGAGGAGAACTTCTAAGCCAGATTGCACTAGATGAAGTAAAACAACTTAGATGCAAAACATAACTACCTACCCTAATAGAATAAACCCATAAGATAGAACTAAGATGCAATTTAAAGCTATTAAAATATAAAAACTTATGCCACAAATCAGTTGGATTCATCAAACTATTTGAACTTGCGCTTGAATAATGTTGTAATTCCTTCTCCACAATTTGATGCTTTTTGCTCATTGAAGGAATCTGAACATTAAGACAACAAGTATGTGGCGTTTTTCCTTGAGCACTAGCCTGCAATAACACCACAAAAACACTAGGAAAAGAATGGTTAAGAGAGTTAGCAAAATACACTTCTTCTCTAGAGTGCATGGACATAAGAGTTAGAAGCATAACATTCTTGCTCTTTTCTCTCTTCTCACTATCTTGGATGGCTATTGCTTTCTCCTTAGTTATGCCACTTTGCACCCCTTCAAGGTTAGTTTGTGATTTTTCTTCTTCATTGGTGCATACACCACTTGCTAGTTGGCTTTTTTCCTCCCTTGCTTTGAAGTCTTTTGCAATCCTCACTTGGTCAACATGTGCTTCAGATGGTGCAATAGAGCCCAAAGTCACCTTTCGTCCATTCCACATGAAAGAGTACCTATTTTTAAAGCCATCATAGGTCACCCTCCTATTGAATTGCCATGGACGCCCAAGAAGAATATGGCATGCTTGCATAGGAACCACATCACACCATACTTCATCCTTGTACTTGTTGATGGAGAATGGCACCAACACTTGCTTGGTCACCTTCATGTCTCCAATTTCAGCTAACCAATGCAATGTATATGGCTTGGGATGTCTCTTTGTTTCAAGCCCTAATTTATCTACAAACAAAGTAGAAGCAACATTAGTACATGAACCACTATCAATAATCATGCTACATACCTTGTTTTGCACAGTACACCTAGTGTGGAAGATATGATCTCTTTGAATGTTCTCCTCATCCTCCATAGGTGCAACACTAAGTGCTCTTCTAGTCAATAGAACCTCTCCATGGTCACCTCCCCAAGGAGCTTCCTCATTATTACTTCCTCCCTCCAATGGAGGCATCTCCTCATAGATCTCATCTCTCATAATAGGCATATTTCTCTCAAAATCACCAACAATGGCTTCCCTAAGCAATTTAAGATCATTATTCACCTCTTGTGGAGTCGCAATTATGCCTTAAAAACCTACAAGAAAATAGTTAAAAATGACAAAGAAAATAGACAAGAATATGTGAAACACTCCCTTAGTGTTTGGCACTCGATTCCCTCAAGTAGATTGGCTTTTACCCTCAAATGAGCTCACAACTAAGCCTTTTTCCACTCAAAGAATCTTCTTGTAGGCTCTTTGATGAAGAACCAGCTCAATCAATCCCACCAAGGGCCTATAGCAACCTCAACTTGTAAAGAGTAAATGTAGAGGCCAAGAAAAATTAGCTTCGAGTGTTTATGATCAAGAGAATAAATCAAAGAATATATAAGAATCAAGAATTGATGCAAAATTAGACACCCTAATGTGTGGTATAAATGTGTAAAAATTCTTGATTTTTAATGTTCTCTTGAAAAATAATAATATTCTTGTGCAAAAAGTAAAACTCCAACAGTCCAATTCACTTTCCAAAATGAATTCTTGAACTAATAGCAACTAAAACCAAGCACAACCAATTTGGAAACAATAAAACACGGCCCAAACACTCCTTCCAAGTCTAAAAACTCGGCCAACAGCCTCCCCTAGGTGAAATCACAGACAGCAATAAGAAAAAGGAAATAAGGAACCGCCACTTGCCAAGAAGAAAAGGAAACTACCAGTTTTTTTTGTAGAATAAGTTTCCAAATCCCCTTTGTAACTACTTTCCCTTTCCCAATTGGCTTCCCAAAGCCAAATAACTTCTATATAAACCAAACTAACACCCTTTTAACCCCTTTTATCACCAAAAATTTCTAGAAAATCGCAGCAGAAATTCGTCCAGCAAAAGGCCACAAATTCAGCAACAATTTATGTAGGAAAACCCTAACAAACCCTAGTTGATGAACAAGACCCTTTGACCATTACTTTTTGGCTTCAAGATCTTCAATATTTAACCAGAAAAGTTCAAGAAATCAGTCCAGAAAAATTCCAGCAACTCACAAACTTCAAGAACTCAACTTACAAACCAAGAAGTGCAAGAAACTTATCAAGAACTTCAAGATACTTATCAAGAACTTCAAGAAACCTATCAAGAACTTCAAGAAAGCTCAAGAACTTGTTCAAGAACCTCAAGAAATTGAACAAAAAAATTCCAGAAATTCAAGAACTCAAGAGCACACTTGGACAGATTTAAAGATTCCAAGAATCACACCAAGTAAGTCCAAGAACTTCAAGAACTTGTATCCAAACACCAAGAAACTTCAAGAAACTTTGAATAAATGTTTGTGCATGGTTTTTACCTTGTTGTGCACTTCTTTTTTATTCTCTTTTTCCTCATTTTTCTTTGTGCTTTTGGCTCTTTCTTTTTAGCACACAATCTGCCTTTTTTTTCTTTTTTTTTTAAACGATTTTTCTGCCTTTTTTTTTCCTTCAAGAACAATACAAGAATGACTCAAAACTTCAAGAAAGTTGATTTGTGAATGTCTTAAGTTCAAGAATCTTCTTTACTTGAGAGTTTTTAACACAAGAAAATCAAGAAAACACCAAAAACAGTCAAGAATCACAAAATACCACACAATACCTAGAATTCTTGATTGAGAAGCAACCAAGAACAACTCTAAAGAACCTAGGGCACGATTTTCACAAGGAAAACAACCAGAAAAATATAGTAGAATTTTTTTTTCAAGAAACGAAAGTAACAAAACACAAGAAAACAACTTGTTGTCCAGGCTCGAAGCTCTTTGACAACGACTCAAAGAAAGAAAAATAAATAAAACACAAGTGTGAAAAAACTCTATGTACGGCGGGACCAGATGGATTTGGAGGAGGAGATAAAAGAGGTGGTGTTTTCCATGGATACTAATAGTACGGCGGGACCAGATGGATTTGGAGCAAAATTTTATCAAGTGTGCTGGGATATAATTCATCTCGATTTATTGGAAGCTGTGGTAGATTTTTTCCAAGGAGGACACTTTCCGAGGGGATTCAACAGCACTATGATTATTCTCATTCCTAAAAAACCAGGAGCACATCAATGGAGAGATTTTCGGCCTATCAGTTTATGTAATGTAAGTTCCAAAATCATCTCCAAAATTTTTTCTTCTCGCATTAATAAGTTACTACCTACTATTATTGCTAGATGGCAGACAGGTTTTGTTCTAGGGAGGGGTATCATGGATAATGTGTTGACTGCTCAGGAATTGGTCACTGAGATTGATAGGAAATTAAAGGACCCTAACTTGATTTTGAAGTTAGATATGGAGAAGGCATATGATAGGGTTAATTGGTCCTTCATTATGGGCATGATGAGATGTTTGGGTTTCGATGAGCGAGTGGTGGATTTGGTGTATCAACACTTAGCAAACAATTGGTTTTCTGTCATGATAAATGGTGAACCAGCTGGTTTTTTTAAATCCTTTCATGGGGTGAGACAAGGGGATCCCCTATCTCCAACTCTCTTTCTATTGGCTGCGGAATATTTGGGACGTGGAATGGAACAATTATTCACAGATCATCCGAGGCTATTTTATGCTTCAAAAGGTGGTAAGGTCCCTTATTTAGCTTTTGCTGATGATACAATTATTTTTACGAGGTGTGCTAATAAGGGATTGACCTTGATAAAGGAATTCTTGCAAAAGTATCAATTAATTTCTGGACAAAAAGTGAATGTGGCAAAGAGCTCTTTCATATGTTCCTCTCAAGTTCCACCAGGGGTGACTCACAATATCAAGCAAATTCTTGGGTTTAAGCAAGAACATTTCCCTTTTCAATACTTGGGGGTACCATTATATAAGGGTAGAGCGAGGAAGATTTTATTTGATGGTATTATTGGGAAAATACGAAGTAAATTATTTCTCTGGAATTCTAAATTTCTATCGGCTGGAGGGAAATTAATTTTAATTCGACATGTTCTTGCATCTTTCCCATTTTACCTGATCCAGGTGCTGGCACCTCCTAAAGGTGTGATAAACATGATGGAAAGGATTTTTAATGCTTTTCTATGGGACAGTAGAGAAGGTCGTCAAATACATTAGTGTTCCTGGGATAAGATTTGCTTTCCAGTATCTGAGGGAGGATTGGGTATTCGAGCTATCTCAGATATGGTAGATGCTTGCTCATTGAAGCTATGGTGGAAATTAAGAAAACGAGATTCCTTTTGGGCAGATTTTATGTTCACAAAATACGTTCAGGAGAATCATCCAATGTGGGTGATGAGAAGTGGATCACGAGTATGGAAAAGACTTATAGAGATCAGATCACAGGCTGAAATGCAGATCAGATGGAGTCTTGGGAAGGGGTTGCTGGATTTTTGGCATGACTGTTGGGTGGGTGAGGAAAATTTGGCTACTTTATGTCATAAGCCTAACCCTCCTCATACTCTAGTAGCTGAATTTTTTAATGCAGGTGGTTGGAACAAGGAAAGACTGCTCGGAGAATATTGTGAAGAATATAATGGAGATCCAATTTTGCATGGAGGAACCTAATACAATTATTTGGGTGGCCTCAGCAGATGGGAATTTTTCCATAACCTCGGCATGGGAGATTATAAGGAGAAAAAAAAAATATTTCAACAGTCTTCACAAGTTTGTGGTCCTCAGGTCTGCCAGTTAAATTGAATTTTCTCACTTGGAGGCTACTTTATAATTTTTTGCCGATAGAATCTGTTTTGCAGTCAAGGGGTTTTAGTTTAGCATCTAAATGTGTTTGTTGTGATGACATTGAAGATATTATGCATGTTTTCTTTTATGGTAAACTTGCATCGCAAGTATGGGATTTTTTCTTTGGTGCTTGTGGGATTCGTAAGTTGTCATTCACTTGCATCTCTTCCCTTATAATGCATTGGTTTATGCACACACCAACAAAGGCTGGTCCTAATATTTGGTATATCATTCCTATAGTAGTTCTTTGGTTTTTGTGGAGAGCACGGAATGAAGGAAGATATGAGGATGTTAGACTATTGAAGGAGAAGGTTCTTCATAATATTGATGGGTTTTTGCAAAGGTTTGGTGCGTCGGTTGTGTTCAATAGGAGGGAAGGCTTTGGAGACTCAATTCTGCTTAAGTATTTCAGATTTTGTGATCCTCCCAAACAACGGATTCTACCAATTGCATGGGAAAAACCTCCGAATGGGCTCTACAAATTAAACACTGATGCGTTTGTGGATAACCATAAATGTACAGGAGGAGGGGTTTTACGTGATGATACCGGGAAAGTGATCTTTGCATTTTATAAGGAATTTGGTGAACTTACCATATTAGAGGCAGAGACAAGAGTACTGTTAACTGGGTTGAAGATGGTCGCAGCACAAGGATTATCTAATATCTTAGTTGAAGTGGATTCACTTTCACTAGTGTCTCTAGTTAAGAGTCAACAGAAAGGAAGTTGGGGTTTATGTACTTCAGTTTCACGTATTCGACACTTACTGACTACTCTTCAGGCATCCATTTTGCATACATATCGTCAAGCTAATAAAGTTGCTGATAGTCTTGCATCATTACCTCTTACAGGTTTCCACGTTTTTACACAGACTCAATTACCCTCTGAGGTTAATAGACTAGTAGCATTAGATAGAAGTGGTTTTCCTTCCTTCAGATGCGTCATTGTAAAGGAGTAGTACTCCTATCTTCCTTTGCTTTACTTTATATGACATCTATATATTCTACTTGGAGGTCAAGTTTGGCCCTCCTCCAATTCTTGTACATATCTTTTAATTATTAATAAAATTTGAGGAGTGGCGCCCTTCCCCGTGTACGGGGTTAGCCAATAAAAAAAAAAAGCAGGCTTAAAGCTTTTTGATAAAAAAAAAAAGAAAAAGAAAAAAGGGATATATCCAAATTTTTCAAAGGAAAAATTGGATTGGAAAAACCTGAAAAATCCAAGAAGATGGCTCTGATACCACTTGATGTGCGCACAGTTGCGTTGCCAAGAAAGTCTTGGATTTCAGGTATGCAACTCATTAAACTCAAGACCTCGTTTGATTCGTAAACCAAGGAACATTTGACGTGGAGTTGTTTTGCCTTGAATCTCCCTTGAGAAGATGAAACACGCCTAAGAATAACTAGACTAGACCAAGTTGAGCGAGTTCAATCATCTAACCTAATTAACCCTAAGACTTGATAAAAAACACAAGAAAAACTCTAAGCGAAGTTGGTGGTCGCCACAAGCAAGCTTGATAAGATCAAGAGTAGTTCTTAATAAAATTATCACAATAGAGAAAACACACGATTTTTCTAAATAATTCTTGTTCAAAATTCGTAACTAATGAGAGGCCTAAAAATAGGCTTACATAGAACATTCTAGAATTGAAGAATTAAGCAACTACTAAGTCTATACCTATGCTAACACTAATACTTAGCTAAAAACACAAATATAGAAGAATTCTAATAAGTTAAACTAACTAAAAACATAAAAACTATACAAATTCGTCCAAAAATATTTTATGGGCCGGACATCCTTCATTAAGCTCCATTGGGCCTCCATTTAGCAATTTCAAGGGCCCTCCAAGCAAGTCCAAGTAACTAGTCCCTTATGTGATTGTTTTTGGACAACTTAGCAATTTCTTTTGGGCTTTCTTTGTAGATGAACTTGATCCATAACCAATACTTGAACCCTTGGCCCAATGCGAAAGCTTGAATATTGTGAACTTTAAGCTTGTGACTAAATTCAAAATCATGTAACTTTGCAATCCAGCCACCATGTTCAAACATTCCATGTATGATTATCACTTCTGCAAGCTCTTCTTGATCCATATAAATGGCCTCTTCAAGTCCGCCAAGTATAAGTCCAAGTCCACCAAGTATAAGTCCAAATCCAACAAATGTATGCGCTCCTTGGATCACATCATAGTCAACGACCCCACTAGCTCCTTTACTCTAACGATTTTCAGGACGTGACAACTCAATGCAAGGATTGAGCCTACTGAGAATTAAAAATAAAAAAGGTATCCAATGCTGACGATTGAGCTTACTGCGAACTAAAAATGAAAATCGGCACCCAATGAAAAGATTGAGCATACCGAAAATTGAAAATAAAAACGGTATTCAATGCAAAGATTGAGCCTATTGCAACTGAAAATAAAGATTTGCTAAAGTGGGAACACAATATGCGAACTACTAGACACATTAAATACTATGCAGTATGCTAGACAATTATTAGATGCATGCAAATTTGAAAAAGTAAAACATACTACTAGAAACAATATGCAAATTTGCAGTATGCTAGACACTTTATCCCTAAGTTGATTGAACGGAATCTCTTCCCAACTCAAAACCCCTAGTAGCTGCAATTGAATCAATGGATTTTATCTCACAAATGAATTCACATCCAATTAGTAGAACTTATGGAATCCTATTTCTAGCGATTCATGTAAGTTCTTTCACTTAATAGTTGTTCTTAATTAATCAAGTGATTTCTCAATTACCCAACCAATATGAACTGTCAGGATTGAATTTGTGCACAAAAATCCAATCTAATTTATCAATAAACTCACAAACAAATCAATTAAAGATAAAACCTTCCCATTAAATAACGAATCAAAACATGATAAGCAAAGGTTAGGGTTCAACCCTTCTAAGTCTTACACAAATCTACTCCATAGTTAAAATGAAAGTTCAATAGACATCAAAGAAAGCATAGAAAAACTCATTCTCACATAATGTTTCTGCACTCTTGTTTTGTTGCAAAAATTTTCCCTTTTATTGCTGCAATTCCTCTTCTCTCTTCAATTCTTGAGTCCTTTTCTTTGTTGTTCCTCTTCCGGTCCCTATTCTTTTTGCTCTAGAAGAGTCTTTTATATTTTCTAATTTGTTTCCCTCAAACTTGGGTTGGTTCTCCTCAAATTCGCCTTGAAAATAGACTGATATCGTAGTATTACGCCACTCATCCGCGACCTCATTTGCAACACGGCCGAGGGGGCTGACAACCCTGGCAACATCCGCGATGTGGGTGACACCATGGCTGGGATCAAAAACTCTATCTCCACACGGCCAAGCTATTGTTCTCACCCGCGGTCCCATCTGCGTCGCGGATGGGAATAGAAACAACATTTTTCTTCAAACTTCATTTTACACTCGCAAAATCTCTTCCCCATCTCAACATACACTCAATCGTACTTTGGAGTTTGGCAATCAAAGGCAGAAAAACCTATAAAAGCATGAAAAACAAGCCAAATGAATAGCTCTCATATAAAATTTACTCAAGAATCCAAAAGAAAGAAAAATCGCAATTATCAAGTAAAACTTGTGGAAAAAAACCAAGTAAATCCTAGTCTAAGCATACCTAAAAACCTAGTTACTTCAGCCATCATCAACTCCCCCACACTTAAACCATTGCTTGTCCTCAAGTAATAAACTTTATTGATCAGATAATGGTTTAAACCAAGGAAAACCACACATGCAAACTTAACAACCAAGAGAAATATTCTGCATATAGTTACTCTTACTTTGATTACTTATCATAATAGGCAAAATAGAGGTAAGTATACGTCAACCTTGTCAATTTGAATCCATTCCCTTCATACACGATCTTCTTAAGTAATCAGCTTTCATAGTTAGTGGATAAATCCATATACCTATGATTAGTTCAATTAATCAACAAGGGGACTTTTCTCTCTCTCTCTCTCTCTCTCTCTCTCTCTCCCTCTCTCCCTCTCTCCCTCTCTCTCTCTCTCCCTCTCTCTCTCTCTCTTTGAAAGTAGCTCAGCCTTTCCTTGAGACATGAAGTTATCTTTTGATGTGAAGAACGACATTAGTGATGAAGATCTCCGGTTACTCAACACTTCGTATGCTCAAGTAGCTATTCTTACTCATAATTTTAGTAACCTTTTGACACAAAAGTCGACATTGGTAAATGAAGACCCCCAATTACTCAGCACTAAAACTAGTGGAGTAGATCTTGGGCTAAATATTATTATTATTTTTTGCATTGTCCCATTTCCTTCTGTTATACTAGTCATAGCAAATACTTCAATCCACTTATTATATCCATTAACTACTCAATTGGATCAAATAATCTATAGAAACTTCTTCAAGTCTCAAAATTACAGCATAATTAACTCTATGTTGCCTACTATACTTTCACTAAAGTATGAGTTCTTGCACACATACTAATTTCTCCTTAAGTATAGCATGCATTGGTTTCATTCGTGCAGGAAAACTGACCCTAATTAATTAAGCTAACATAGCTTCCTAAATTCTCAAAGGATAAGAAACATGAAACACATGAGTTGGATGATTGTTGTGCAAAAATTTTGACAGAGTTTTCCCCTTTTTAGGGTCAACCCCTTGTCCACAAAATTTTAAATCAGCCAATATCCAACAAAGCATCACACAAGTAAACAACCAATCTCCTACACTTAAATGACACATTGTTCCTAATGTGTGAAAAGAAGGTAAGATGGTAATGAAAAGTAAGGTAAAAATAGATAGTTACTCCCCTTAGTAGATGTTGCCACTTGATACGCAATTGCACTAAGAGGGTAAGGCCATGAGTTGCACAAACTACTGCAATCACATAAACAGAAGAGGTAAAAGAACTACATTATCCCGTTAATTAGTACAGGCCAGAAGTGAATAAATAAAGAAAACAAAAGAAAGAGTAACATAAGAAAGAAATATGTCTTATACAGGCCAAAAGTAAAAATAAAAGAAAAGACAAGGATAGGAAAAGAGTAAGATCACGGAGGCAGTGCACCTTGTCCATCATGACTACCTCCCGGCCCTCCAAATTGAAAAGAATGGAGAAGGTCCTCAATACCAGCAACTCAATTTCCAAGGTTGTCCAACTGCCCTTGGATATGAACTAGGGTGCCAATAAAGTTAGTCCTTAAGTCACCCACGGCACCCATGAAGTCAATCTGGAGAGTATCAATGGCTGTCAAGATTTCTTCATTCCCATACTGATAGGATTCCAAGGATGCCTATACAAGTCACACGTGCTAATCATGGAGTTGTTGATCAAGTAGCTCGATGCAAGCTTGAGGAGACATTTATCTTGTATGCAAGCTGTCCAAGAGTTGTCCGTGAGTTTATGCTTGAGCTTGGACTTGGAGATTATATTGAGCAATTTGGACACTTGGGCCACAATATGATCTTTTGGTTGTGGATCAAGAGTACATATAAAGAAAGGATTTAGTAGAGCTACACAAGCTATCCAGCCTATTCAAGTAGTCCATGAGGTGTACCAAGGCTTAAGGCACTTGTGGAGGTCCAATGGGTCGTGTTTGATGGGCTTGAGAATTGTTCAGCCCAAGGCCACTAAACATGGCAGTGAACTAGTGATTTTTGGAAGCTTTTAAGTGTTTAAGTTTATGTTTTAATAGGTTACTTTGAGTACAAGTTGTAATCTTTAGTAGTTACCATTTGTGATAGATTACAACTAGTGTTTAAGTTAGTTTCCAAGTAGTTTTTATTTCCTTATTCTCACTTTTTGTACCCTATATAAGGGCTGCTACTGTTCATCCGAATTTATGTGTGATTTTTGAGTTAATAAAATTGTGTGTTTTCTCGTGAAGAGATTGCTCTTAGTTCTTTGGTGATTAAGAACTACCCTTGTTTCTTAACGAAGAGATTTTGTTAAGTTTCAAGTTTCTAGCTTAGAGTTTGTTCAATTGGTTTGTTTTCAGTCTTTTAGGTTTGTCCACTAGGAATCTAATCCACAAGTTGGTTAGGGGTCTAGAGCAAATTCTAAAGGGAGGACATTCAACGAGATTGGATAATCTTCAAAGCAACCAATTCGTGATTCTTGGAGTCTTTGGACAGGTTTCAAAGGAGTCAAGCATTCGAGTTGTTCAACCTATTTTCAAGGCGTTCTTGGTCTCACGCAACTGTGTGCAGTATCAAGTGGTATCAGAGCCATCTTCCTTGAAAATTTCAGGTTCTTCAATCCAATTTTTCCTTTGGAAAATTTGGATATATCCCTTCTTTTAATTTTTGTGTCAATCGTTCTTCTTGTGCTTGTGTCTTGTGTCGTTTCTTGTGTTATCTAATCTGTCCAAATTTTCTTGTTAATTCCAGCCATGTTTCTCTTGTTTTTGGTGTTGTTTTCCTGCTGTTTTTCTTGTTCTATTGTCATCCTAAATTGTTCTAGGGTCTTAGGGTCGTTCTTGATTGTTTTCAATCAAGAATTCTAGGTATTTGTGTGGTATTTTGGTTATCTTGGCTGTTTTCTTTATTTTCTTGATTATTCTTGTGTTAAAAATTTTCATGAAAACAAGTTCTTGGACCTTCAAAGCCATAAAACGAATTTTCTTGAAAAATTTGTGTTGTGTTCTTGGTTTAAAAAAAAAAAAATAGGCGTGCACCTTAAGGGAGAAGAAGCCGTGCTCTAAAAGGAGTAAAGAAGGAAAGTGGTGTGCAAAATAGGTGGAAAAAAAAGCCTTGCACTAATCTGTCCAGATTTGTTTCTTGGTGTTTCTTGGTGTTTTGTTGTGATTCTTGAAGTTCTTGAACTTACCTTGTGAGTTCTTGAATCAAAGAACACAAGTTCTTGAGTTTCTTGAATTTGTTTGGGGTTTCTTGATTGGCTTTCTTGAGATTCTTGAAGCTTTATAACAATTTTCTTGAACAAAGTCTTGGGAAGTGCTTGAGTTTCTTGGTTGAAAGACATTCAATGCTTGAAAGTTCTTGCTTGCTGGGATTTAATTCTTGAAAGTCATTCTTGAAGTTCTTGAGCTTTTCTTGAAGTTCTTGGCTTGCTGGAATTTTTCTTCTTGAAATATCTTGCTCACTAGCTTTGATTTCTTGAAGAATAAGTTGCTGGAATTTTACTTCTTGGTTGATAAAGACTTATTTCTTGATTCTTCCAGCTTGAACCACGTGCTTAGAGAGGGGAAAAAGCTGTCCAAATTGTGTTAAAAGAAAAAGAAACAAGCTTCCTAGAAGATAGGATAGTTGACCAGTTCCCTTGGGAGAGAAAAATGAGGAGGCAGCGCTTCTGGAGAGAAAATATAGGAGCAGCCATGCTATTCTTTAGAGAAAATTTCAGGAGGTTTGGCGTGAAGGTCGAGAGAAAATTTAGGGATAAGGGCTGCTGTCCAAAACAAAAAGAAGAAGCCGTGTGTTTGGAGAAAAAAAATTGAAGTTGTACGTGGGAATGAGGGAGAAAAAATAGGAGCAGCTTGTTGCTTGGAGAAAAAAAAAAAAAAAGGAAGCTATCTGCTTCATCCTTGAGAAAATCTTGGAGGGAGGTGTGCTTTGTGCAGAGAAAATTTAGGAGTTGTCCTAAATTTTAGGAAAGTGGTCTTTTGCAAGAAAGAAAAGGAAACTTGTGCTAAGAGAAAAAGGAAAGTGCAGTGATTGTAAATAAGAAAAGTAATTCTTGTGTTAGCACTTGTTTTTTTTGGAAATTACTTTTTGTTTTTCACAAGAATATTATTTTTTCATCAAGAAAGTTTTGAAAATCAAGATTTTTCACACAAGATACCACACAATAGGACTTCTAATTATGTCTTCTTGAGTCAAAATCTTGTGTCACCCATCTTCTTTGAAATTCTTGAGAACAAACTCACTCTAAGCATCCGATTTTCTTGATTACTCTTCTTGATTACTTAACTTTATTACTTTGTTGAGGACAATTGAGCAGGTTCTTCATCAAAGGGCATATAGACTTGATCTCAAGAGTGGTAAAAGGCTTAGTGATGAGCTCATTCGAGGGTAAAAGCCAATATATTTGAGGGAAGCGAGTGCAAACACTAAGGGAGTGTTTCACATATTCTTGTTTATTTTCTTTTTATTATTAACGATCTTTCTTGCAGGTTTATTCATCATGTCTAATGACAGTGTAGAGCAAAACTTTGACATGAAGTCCATGTGGCAAGCTATGCAAGAGCAATTGGCTCAAATGAATGCTAGAATGGAAGGCATGGAGTCTGCCTTTAAAGCCCAAACAAGGGTTACGAGGAATCTGGTGTATGAGGAGGATCATGGAGATGAAGCATCCGAGTATGATGACATAATCACTCGACGAGGGAGGAGGGTTCAACACCATCAAGATAGCAATCTTGGTAGTATAAAGATGAAAATTCCCCATTCAAGGGCATGAATGATCCTGAAGCTTATCTTGAATGGGAACGAAAGGTGGATCATGTTTTCAATGTGCATAATTACTCCGAAGCAAAGAAAGTCCAACTAGCTGCTATGGAATTTGTTGAATATGCTAGTGTATGGTGGGACCAACTAGTTAAGACAAGGAGGAGATATGACGAGCCTGCAGTTAGCACTTGGAGAGAGATGAAGACCATCTTGAGGAAACGTTTCATTCCTAGCCATTATGCAAGGGATCTACATAGGAGGCTTCAACAACTCACACAAGGGTCGATGTCCGTTGATGAATATCACAAAGAGATGGAGATGTTGATGATACGAGGTGATGTTCATGAGGATGAAGAAGCAACTATGGCTCGATTCATTGATGGTCTCAATCCTGAGATTGCTGAAATTGTGGAGTTGCAACACTACGTGGAGCTCAAAGACTTGGTGGAAAAAGCTGAGAAAATTGAAAGGCAACTCAAAGCTAGGAGAGGACGAGGTATGGCTGGCACTTCAACTAGGTTTCCATGGAAAGATGCTCGTGACAAAAGGGATGAACTGAGCAACACAAAAGCCACGAGATTTTGTGAAAACTAAGTCTGACACGTCTTTAATGAGAAAGGCAAGGGTGAGTCATCTTCATCAAAACCTCAACCTAAGGGTAAGAATGAAGCTCCAACGCGTCAAAGGGACATTAAGTGTTTTAAGTGTCAAGGTTATGGCCATGTAGCTGCCCAATGCGCAAGTAAAAGGGCGATGATTGTGCTAGATAATGGAGATGTGGAGAGTGAACAATCAAGTGATGATGATATGCCTCCACTAGTTGAAGAAGAGTATGGTGCGGATGAATTGGAACCACCTTATGGAGAGGCCTTGATCACATGCAAAACACTAGACATCCAGCCTAAGGAAGAGGATGAAAAGATGCATAGGGAACAAATCTTTCATACGAGATGTGTTGTGCAAAACAAGGTATGTAATGTTATTGTGGATAGTGGTTGTTGTACTAACATTGCTAGTACTTTGTTTGTAGAGAAGTTGCAATTGCCAACCATGAAGCATCCAAGGCCATACTACTTGCAATGGATGACTGATACTGGTGATTTAAAGGTAACAAAACAAGTTGTGGTGTCGTTTGCCATAGGAAAATATGAAGATGAAGTCTTATGTGATGTAGCTCCAATGCAAGCATGTCATATTATATTGGGGCGTCCATGGCAATTCGATAGGAAGGTGACCTATAATGGATACAAAAACACGTGTTCATTCATTTGGGACAAGAGGAGTATCATCTTGAAACCTTTAAGGCCAACTGAAGCATACAAGGATCAACTTAGAATAGTTGAGGAATGTAAGATGAGAACAAAAGAAAAGAGTGAAAATAGGAAAAGTTTGAGGGGCGAAACTTCTGAAAAGCATGAGGGAGTTAGTAAGTGCAAGAATGTTCTACTTGTGAGGGCAAATTCTCTTGTACCAATGTACTCTAAAGAAGGAAGCTATTTTGCTAACTCACTTAACCATTCTTTTCCTAGTGTTTTTGTTGTGATTTTGCAGAATGTCTTTCAAGAAAGGATGCCACACATGTGTTGTTTTGATGTGAAGTTTGCAACTGCAATTGAGTGTTCATTTAGCAAGGAGGTTCCAATGATTTCCAAGGAGAAGCTGATGGACACAAGGACTTGTTTTCATGTTTCCACCATTGAGAATAATTTGTTAACTTTGCTAGATTGGTGGAAGGAATTTTTAAGTTGTGATCATTTAGAAGTTCTTGGTTTACTTTCTGATTATGTTTTTAATATTTCTTTGGTTGACTTAGATTACGTTTTACACTTAATTTGCTTTAATTTGCAACATGCATTCTGTTTTGTGTTAGACTAGCATGATTAGATTTTTTTATGTTGTTGTTACATGTTCTTTCATCTTGCATTGATGGGATTAATATGAGTTTAGATTTGCATGCATTCTATTTGTTGTTTCTTTCACGAGATTTTAGTAAGTACTGGCATCATTATTCTGTTAGCATTTTTAAATTTCATGTTTTTGCAATCTATCCAAGTTTTTTTCTTGTTATAAGTAGTTCGTGAATGTTCATTGTATGATGATTGTAGAGTGTTTACTTGTTTTCTTTGTTCACATGTTGCTAAAGAAGGTTCTATTAGTATGTTTTACATTTTTGCATGTCAATTGCATATAGTGTTTATTTGTTTCCTTCAAAGTGCGAGTTTTGAAGTTAAAAGTTATGTTGAGTCATCTTTTAACTATTCTGATTTGTGGAGTTTGTTTTGTTTTTCTGTCAATTTGTCACAAGTTTCCACTACATCGAGTTCATGCTTGTTGATTTTAGTACATGTTTTTCAGAGATTATGAACATAGAAGGGAGTTTGTTGTTTTAACGCATGCTCTAAGTCATGCAATTTGCTTACTTGAGTATGACCCTCATGGTGCTGATTTCTTTAAGTGTATTGATAAGAGTATCAAGTTCCTACATGAGCTAGTCTTGCAAGGTACACACTTTTGATTCAAGTCAAGTTTTCTATGATGCTTATATTTGTATTTATGGTATAGGTGATTCGAGGATGAATCTTCGTGAGGAAGAAGGGAATGATAGGATTCCAAGGATGCCTATACAAGTCACACTATGCTAATCATGGAGTTGTTGATCAAGTAGCTCGATGCAAGCTTGAGGAGACATTTATCTTGTATGCAAGCTGTCCAAGAGTTGTCCGTGAGTTTATGCTTGAGCTTGGACTTGGAGATTATATTGAGCAATTTGGACACTTGGGCCACAATATGATCTTTTGGTTGTGGATCAAGAGTACATATAAAGAAGGATTTAGTAGAGCTACACAAGCTATCCAGCCTATTCAAGTAGTCCATGAGGTGTACCAAGGCTTAAGGCACTTGTGGAGGTCCAATGGGTCGTGTTTGATGGGCTTGAGAATTGTTCAGCCCAAGGCCACTAAACATGGCAGTGAACAGTGAATTTTTGGAAGCTTTTAAGTGCTTAAGTTTATGTTTTTAATAGGTTACTTTGAGTACAAGTTGTAATATTTAGTAGTTACCATTTGTGATAGATTACAACTAGTGTTTAAGTTAGTTTCCAAGTAGTTTTATTTCCTTATTCTCACTTTTTGTACCCTATATAAGGGCTACTACTGTTCATCCAAATTTAGATGTGATTTTTGAGTTAATAAAATTGTGTGTTTTCTTGTGAAGAGATTGCTCTTAGTTCTTTGGTGATTAAGAACTACCCGTGTTTTCTTATACCCTTGTTTCTTAATGAAGAGATTTTGTTAAGTTTCAAGTTTCTAGCTTAGAGTTTGTTCAATTGGTTTGTTTTCAATCTTTTAGGTTTGTCCACTAGGAATCTAATCCACAAGTTGGTTAGGGATCTAGAGCAAATTCTAAAGGGAGGACATTCAACGAGATTGGATAATCTTCAAAGCAACCAATTCGTGATTCTTGGAGTCTTTGGACAGGTTTCAAATGGAGTCAAGCATTCGAGTTGTTCAACCTATTTTCAAGGCATTTTTGGTCTCATGCAACTGCGTGCGTATCACATACGGTTGATCTTCATCTTCCTCGTCATGTTGGCCTTATCCCTGTAGCATATCGATGGCCCAATTTTGACATTGATGCTCTTCAATACCCGGAGATTCACAATGTCTCTAGTCCCTGTGTCCGATCTATATTGGTCGTCAATGTGAACTCCATAATGCCCCATAATTAGGGAAATGAGTCTAGGGAACTCAAGTCCGGGGGTAGCACTTTGCGCCATAGCTGTCTTCATCATATAAGTGATGATCGCACTGGAAAAGGGGCTAGGTTCTCTCATGCCACCATTCACCATCTCATCCAGAAAGTAGATGTCACTGGCTCTAGACTCATTGAGACTGTTCCCTCTTGGGAAGACATTGTGGCCAAAGAGGTAGATGATAATGTGATACGGGACATTGAAGCCCTTGGTATAGTACACCTCACGATTATCGTACCTAGCCAATTTGCTAGTTACTGCAAACTTGGCAGCTCTCTGTTCTACAGTTCATGGACCCCTCCACTGCAATTGTCTGACATACCACACTGGAGGTCCTTCATTCCTACGCCCAAGAATGCCAGCCAAAGATGCAGGTTTAACTCAATCTGTGTTCTGCGAATTGTAGTAGTCAAGCTAGTTGTACTGTATTCAGTTTTATCTACATTTGTGTATAACTCACGGACCAAATGAGGGTAATAGTGATTTGGGAGCCTCAAAATGGCATCCCAACCTAACCAAGCAAAATTCTCAGTAATGTGGAGGATGTTGTCCACGGCTTCATCCATTGTCTTCTGAACGATTAATTCCCCGCGCTCATGCTTACTAGACCATTGTGCATTATCAATCGAGGTGAAGCGTGTGGTATCCCATTGTGGTTGGCAACTGGAGGATCCTTCACCTCTAGACCTTTTATGGGCAATGTATATCCTTGGCATGATGAATACCTAAAAGTTTCAATGAGAAAAAGTAAGAATAGGATGACAATTGCCCAAAAGACCATCGTATTCCTACCTAAACCAAACACATCATGTGATTAGTTTGCAATCGTAAGCTATCACTCAATACATTCATACCTGATACGCGCGGAAGATCATGGAGTTGCTTGAAGATCCAAATGAAGTTTCGAATCTTCCCTTGGAGGATTTCGACCCTTCAAAGTGCTCAAGTAGGACCAATTTGAGCGAGTTCAATATGCCTACCTAATTGCTCTAAAGGACTTAATCAAACAAGAAAGAAACTCTCAATAATAATAATCATAAAATCATGTCAAAAATCATATGAATAGTATCTCTTATTTATAGGATTACATAGATGATTCTAGAACTTAGAAATTAAAGCAACTACTAAAACCTAAACATTAACTAATTGAAACACATAACTTAAAACAACTTGTAACTAAATTAGAAGTCTTAAAACACAAAAATAGCTAAGTTCTAGAAAGATAAAAAATGCCTCCAAACATGCAATTGGGCTGTTCGTCCAACCTCCAAGGCCCAATGGACCAAAACGTCAACTCCAATTTGATATTGGGCTTCAATCTTCAACTTAAAGCTATATAGGTTGGACGGTTGGGCTTTGATTATCCATGTATCCATTTGACCAACCCAAATACTAAGTTGTGAAGATTCTTTGTAGTTGAACTTGATCCATAACCAAAGCTCCAATTCTTGGTCCAATAAACACACTTGAATAGCTTGATCACCAAGTCCATTGAGAGGCCCAAAGTCATGAATTACACCATGGTAGTCACAATGCTTGAACGTACCTCTCATGATCAACCATGATTTGATCTCATCTTAGTCCAAACGAGTTGCTTCATAAGAACGTCCAAGCATCAAGATTGTAAGCACTCCTAGGATCACATCAATACCCCAAAGAGAAGAGAGCATGAAAGATCAATACAAGTAGAATGCCAGCAATTCAAAGCAAGAGCATCCTAACAATTAAACCCAATTGTACATAAGAGGTGAGAAATCCCGTTGTGTGTTCAAAGTATGAATGAAAACATTCTATATCCACACAACATGGTTAGCACCTAAGTACCAAGTACAATCTAGAACATACCCACATTAACTAGGCTAGAAAGATACAAACTACCAATTGAACAAAGCAATGGAAATCCAAATTTTTCTATGAAAGCACCATTCTAGATAGAATTTTCCATTAGGTATTTCTAGCTTAGGTCAGCAAAATTGTGCACAAATCAACTAGCCCAAAGTTCAATTCCCCCCAAAATATCAAAGAAAGCACATAGATAGCCATTCAAGCAACCCACAACATAGATGTCACATAGAGAAAATATAGGCAATGAAATAGCCTAAAGCATAAAGAATAAGTACGAATATGGAAGCTCATACCTCAAGATTGTATTAACAACACAAATAATCCAAGAAGAAAGCCACAATTTGCACAGCAGAAATCACTTAAGAAAACCCACGAAATTGGTGCCTTGAGAGTGAAAAGTCACCCAACTAAAAGTGAAATTCTTGAGGTGTATGTGGGTGTGGTAGAGGAAAGTGCATGGGGATGTGAATGTAAAGAGGAATTGAGTGGTAATGGAGGGGATTAAGGGGCTTGGGTTGAGGGAATTAGGGTTTTGGGTGAATGGGAGAGAGGGAGATAGTGCAAAAAATTGGGGAAAAAGGGTTTAAGACTGTCCATGATTTCATCCGCGGCATGGATGGCATCGCGGATGGAATCGGGAATATTTTTGCTATTAGTCATGGACCTACCTGTGGTATGGGTGGGGTGCGACTGACCTTTTTTTTTTTATAAGTTTCAGATCCCCAGTCATGGTGTAATCTGTGACGTGGGTCATAGTGCGGCTGAGGATAGAAACTTTGTCCAAATTTTTGCTCCCATCCTCGACCTCGTCTGTGACACGGATGACGGTGCAGATGGGGACAGAAAGTTTTGCCTGTCCTTCTGTTTGCACCCACGACCTCATTCATGGCTCGGATGACGGCACGGGTGATCACAGAAACTACAAATTTTCTATCTTTTTTTGCACAACCATTCTATCAAACCAAATTATGACAAAGCAAAACACAAATCCACCCAAAAAATTAAAAGAAATTAGAGAAATCAATTCTCAAAACAAAGTTAAGGTTCAAGAACATAATGAAAATAGAATGAAAACTCCCTTTTTAATTTAAATATCCCCCTTTCTATTCTCGAATCTTATCATTCAGGTGCAAGCTCTTCCCTCTAACTTAAAACCTGCATCTAGACATAAGAAAAACTAATAAAACTACTTAACAAAATTACGAATAAACTGAACTAAAAGAATACCAAAACAAAGGTTGGATTGCTTCCCAACTAGCACTTTGTTGAACATCGTTAGCTCGACGCCCTTAATACTCTTTAAGCTTGTGGATCATCAAGGTAATAAACCTCCTTTCTTTGCTCTTCAAAGTCACCATCTTGGTAAAGCTTTAGGTGATGTCCATTCACCTTGAATGTATCCTTCTCCTTGTGTGAAATCTCAACTACACCATAGGGAAAAACCACGTTAACAATGAATGGACCTGACCATCTAAACTTAAGTTTACCTAGGAACAATCGAAGCCTCGAATTAAATAGTAGAGCTTGATTGCCCTGCTTGAACTCCTTACTCCTTTTAATCCCTTTATCATGCTAAGCTTTTGTCCGCTCTTTTTAAATCCTCAAATTTTCATATGCCTCTTGCCACCATTCGTCAAGCTCATTCACTTAAAAATTTTGCCTTGAACCTGCACATCTCAAATCAAAGTTAGTAAATTTAATTGCCCTAATATGCTTTGTGCTCAAGCTCAACCGGCAAGTGACAAGATTTACCATAGACTAGCCTATATAGGTGTAGTGCCAATGGGAGTCTTATAGGCAGTCTTATAGGCCCATAGAGCATCATCTAACTTAATTGACTAGTCTTTCCGTGAATGCTCTACTGTTTTCTCTAAATCCTTTTTAACTCCCTATTGTAACCTCTACTTGACCACTAGTCTGGGATAGGTAAGGGGTAGCTACCTTATGTGTAACACCATATCTTTTAAGCACCCTTTCAAATTGCTAGTTATAGAAATGTGTACCCTATCACTTATTATAGCTCTGGGTGTGCCAAATCGGAAAATAACTTTTAAGAAATTTAACCACTACCCTAGCATCATTAGTTGGTAAAGCTTGAGCTTCTATCCACTTACAGACAATAATCTACAGCTACTAGGATATATTTATTCCCAATGACACAATAAATGGGCCCATAAAATCAATACCCCACAAATAAAAAATCTCACACTTGAGTATATTGGATCGGGGCATTTCATCCTTGGATGAGAGGTTACCTAGTCGTTGACAATTGTTATATTGTTCAACATACCTCTTTGCGTCTTTGAAGAGTGTGGAACAGTAGAAACCTAATTCGAGAACTTTGCGTGCGGTCTCGTTAGCATGATAGTGCCCTCCAGTGGGTCCTCTATGGTAATGCTCCAAAATGGACTTCATTTCTATGTGAGCCACACACCTCCTAATTACATGATCTACACAAACACAAAATAGATATGGGTCTTCCCACAAGTAACGACATAAATCAAAAAATAATTTCTTCTTTTGCTGATTTGTCATACCTTTAGGAATGACCCGTGCAGCCAAGTAGTTAGCAAAATCAGCAAACCAAGGAGAAAACAAATCAGAAGGGTTAATCAAATAAAGTTTCTCATCCAAAAACTCGTCATTTATCTCTTCCTTAAAAGCCTCCCTCTGTGATCATTCTCCAGGTGAGAAAGGTGGTTTGCTACCAAGTTTTTAGCTTCCTTTTTGTCTTTTATCTTGATATCAGATTCCTATAGCAACAGAACCTAATGAATCAATCTTGTTTTTGCATCATTTTTATTTAGAATGTACTTTAGTGCTGAGTGGTCAGTGTAGACAATA
Source organism: Mitragyna speciosa (assembly GCA_024721245.1). Lineage (NCBI taxonomy): Eukaryota > Viridiplantae > Streptophyta > Magnoliopsida > Gentianales > Rubiaceae > Mitragyna > Mitragyna speciosa. Next base: position 8,849,094 of record CM045562.1, read on the forward strand.
AATTTAGACAAGATAAGACCTAAATTTATCAAAGGCAAACACTATAGCAACCAACTTTTTCTCGGTAGTGGTGTAATTCTCCTGAGTGTCAGTTAGAGTTTTGCTTGCATAGTAAATGGGTTGAAAATACTTATCTTGTCACTGCCCAAGCACTGCTCCCACTACACAGTCACTAACATCACACATTAGCTCAAAAGGTAGGGACCAATCTGGCGCTACCATAATAGGGGAATTAGTTAATTTCTCTTTCAAAATAAAGAAGGTATCCATGCAATTCTTATCAAAATAAAAAAATTTCATCTTTTTCAAGCAATTTAGTTAATGGCTCAGCTAGGTTAGAGAGGTCCTTAATGAACCTTCTATAAAAACTAGTGTGGCCTAAAAAAACTCCTAATTGCCCTAATACATGTAGGTGGAGGCAATTTCTCTATTGTTTCAATTTTCGCTTTATCTACCTCTATGTCGCTCTTAGATATCTTATGACCCAAAACAATGTCTTCTTTAATCATGAAATGACATTTTTTCCAATTTAACACTAGATTAGTTTCTTATCATCTCCTAAGCACTCTACTCAAAATTTTCAAACATAAATCGAAGGAATCACCAAAGATAGAAAAGTCATCCATAAATACCTCTATGATATCCTTGACTAATTCATCAAAGATAGCAAGCATGCACCTTTGGAAGGTTTTTGGGGCATTGCACAACCCGAATGGCATCCTAGGTAGGCGAATGAACCGTATGGGCCGATAAATGTTGTATTCTCTTGGCCCTTCAGAACTATTGAAATCTAAAAGTAGCCCGAGAACCCATCCAAGAAACAGTAATACTCATGCTCGGATAGCTTTTTCAACATCTAATCGATGAAAGGTAGTGTGAAGTGGTCCTTGCGGGTTGCATCATTTAGCTTCCTGTAATCGATGCAGACCCTACATCTAGTGACAGTCCTCATGGGTATCAGCTCATTCTTATCGTTAGGGACAACTATCATGCCTCCTTTTTTTGGCACTACCTGCACCGAGCTCACTCAAGAACTATTAGAGATAGGGTAGATAACCCCAACATCTAATAATTTGATTACCTCATATTTATCCACGTCCTTCATATTAGGGTTGAGCTGTCGTTGTGGTTGCACAACTGGTTTGAATTCTTCTTCCAGCAAGATTTTATGGGTGCAATACAAAGGACTGATTCTCTCTATATCCTCTATCTTCGATGCTAGTGCCTTTTTGTGCTCCCTTAGTACCTTCAATAATTTTTCTTTCTTAGCACTGCCCAAATCTGTTGCAATGATCACTAGTAGTTTGGAGTCTTTAGCTAAAAATGCGTATTCGAGGTGCTCGGGTAGTCGCTTTAACTCCAACTTAGATGATTCTTCGATTGAAGGCTTGAGGTTACCACCCATTGATGCTCCAAATTCCTCAAAAGCCTTTCTCCTCTTCATTGGTGGACCAGCGCCTAAGTGCATCACTTGATGGATAACCTCAAGGTTAGATGCACTGCTCCTTTCTCCTTGGATGATACAAGCCTCCAGTGGATCATCTAGTGAAATTTCTTGCATAACAAGTGTTTGTGAGGTTTAGGTAGTATCAAAATTAGACACAATTCATGCAAGCAAGTTTTAAATTTATAACCTAATACCCTTTTCCGCAAGTGCACAGGTTAATTGTAGTAGGGGAAGTATTAGGGTCGATCCCACGAGGAAATTTGAATTGGCAAGTACCAAAGCTAATCACTTATTTTATTATCTAGACAATTCATCGAATAGTTGGCGGACAAAATGGAAAACTGAAAAACTTGTGGTAAAACAAATGGAGAAAATCACGATTAAAAGTTAAGTTGGGGGTAAGAATCCGCTAATGGTCACAAAATATGCAAGAATAAGATTATGATTGCTTATAACATCTAGTCTCACTTAGGAATCCTTAGCAACCAAGACTTGCTCTCGCAATGAATTAGGTTTCTACTTCAAAATCTCATTCTCGTGATGATTCAAATGAAATTCGCAATAGGTATTTCCTATTCTTATAGTGAAACAACTTATGTGTTAGTTCATTCTTAAGCCACAAGGAAGAACAGGATATGTCAAGTTAATCCTACTCAAAGCATATCATTAGCTTCATCTTATTTCTTAGCTTGTAATTGGTTCATATTTAAGATAAAAACAAGTAAAAACAAGAACATAAAGTATAAACTCATAACAAAGATTGAAAGTAGAGAGATAGAGTTAGAAATTCTCATTTCATAAGCTCAAGTCTTCACTTCCTTCATTGAAGATGAATTGATACAAGTGAAATTTCACTAGGAGTTTCTCTACAAATATTGTTTTTCCTAAAACTACAAAGAGAAACTAAACTACAACTACTTTAGGGGCGCTCCTCCTACAAGCTTTGGTTTTTACCAAACCAAGCATGTCTTCAATGGACAACAAGGGCATATATTTATAGGAAAAATCCTAGTTCAAGTCATTGTCCAAGTTGAAGATGATATGATGAAAGTTGATTCCAAATATTGAAAAATCTTGGCTTGAACTTTGAGCTATTCTTCTAGGGTAATGCAGAATTAGCTAGACATTGAATTTAGCTATAAAAGTTGTGTGAACAGGTTGCAAATTGCAGCCTACCATTTTTTGCAAATGGCGTCGATCCGCGGGTTAGCAATCCGTGGATCACTCTCTCTTGACCCTTTTGCCCTTTTCAAATTTTAGTTATTCCTTCCATGCCCTTGAGACCTTTTTCCACCATTTGAACCATAATTTTTTTGGTAGAATTGATGAAGAAAAATTATTCTGGAAATTGCCAAGTTTAAATGATAAAAATGTGCCATCTTGAATCAACTTTGATTTTTATAGTCCTTGTGCTCCAATTGATCCAAAATGTACTTAGTCATCGTTTTTCTGCAAAATCAAATAAACTTGGGCATTAATTTGCTGAAAATAATATTTATACCTCAAAACTCTAATTTTCAGACTAAAAACCCTAATTTTGGAACAATCCTTGTTTTGATGAAAAGTAATGAAATTGAGCTATTTTCATATAAAAAATACTACAAACATACCAAAACTACTCTAAAATCATATACAAAATGCTATATTAAAATAGGTAAAATTATTACTTATCAACAAGGGATGACTCGACATCAATTATATCGATGAAATAACATATATCATCCCTATCTAGAGAATGTCTCATGGTGTCAAGAATTCTGAATGCCACTTCTTCATCCTCAACCCTAAGAGTTAATTTCCCAACATGTACATCAATTAAAGCTTTAGTAGTTGCTAGGAAAGGGCGTCCTAGGATCAAAAGAATTTCTATGTCATCTTCCATAGCTAATATGACAAAATCAACTAGGAAGATGAACTTGTCAATATTTACTAACATATCCTCTATGATTCCTCTAGGATACTTAATTGATCTATCAGCTAGTTGTATACTCATCCTAGTGGTTTTTGGCTCACCTAACTCCAATTTCAAAAACATTCATAAGGCATCAAATCGATACTAGCACGTAAATCAGCTAAAGCCTTATCAACGAATAAACTACCAATATTGCAAGGGATAGTAAAACTCCCTGGATCTTTGACTTTTTCAGGTAGTTTATTCTGTAGGATGGCAGAGCACTCCTCATTCAATGTCATAATGGGCAACTCTTCAAGCTTTCTCTTGTTCGTCAGGAGGTCCTTCAAGAATTTGGTGTATTTGGGCATCTACGCAACAGCCTCAACAAAAGGTAAGTTAATATGTAATTGCTTAAACAACTCTAGGAACTTACCAAATTTTGCATCTTGACGATATTTTTGGAGTCTGCCAAGGTATAGTATAGGATGCTTGTACTCTTTGACCTCTTTCTTCTTTTGCCTTTGGTCCTACTTGATTTCCTCTTCAGCTTTCATCCCATCTTCACTCTGTTTTTCAAAAATGCTTTCCTCCTTGCTCACCCTTATCGCAAGATCCTTTAGCTCCTTACCGCTCGTCAATGTGATTGCCTAGGCTTGGTCTCTTGGATTATTCTCTGTATTGCTAGAGAGTGCTCCTTGAGGTCTCTCTGAGATAATCTTAGCTATTTGGCCAATCTAATTCTCAAGTTTATGAATAGAGGCTTGTTGAGTGAGCAGAGATGTCTCCATTCCCTGCATACAAATTTTTGAGGAATTGATATATTTTGTCATCAGTTCTTCCAGATTTGATTTCTTCTCTTGTGGAGGTATCTGCTAATACCCAGGTGGGGGTTGCTACTTCTGTTGTCCTTGATTTTTCCAAAAAAAATTGGGGTAATTTCTCCACCCTGGGTTGTATGTAGTGCTGTAGGAATTATTCTATTGCCTTGGTGCATTGCTCATATATAGGCATTGCTCCTCAATATGGTCCGTGGCACCAATCGCCTAGCACTCCTGATTGCTATACCCTTCCCCACACAATTCTCACTACATCAATTGAGGTTGTCTTTGTGCAACTGTCATCCCATCTATTTTTTAACTCAATGCCTCCGCCTGGGTTGCTAGAGTTGTGACTAGATTTACATCATGAACACCAGATGCTTTATTGGTTCGGGATCGCGCGGATTGCCATTGGTAACTGTTCATGGCCATCTCCTCGAACAACTCGTGGGCTTGCTCTGGTGTCTTGCTATTAAGTGTCCCTCTTGCTACTGCGTTAATCATTTGCCTAGTGGTTGGATTGAGCCCATTGTAAAATGTTTAAACTTGAAGTCAAGTGGGCAACTCATGATGTGGACACTTTCGCAAAAGCTCCTTAAATCGCTCCCAAGTGTCATATAGTGTCTCTGACTCCATCTAGGCAAATGAGGATATGTCGTTTCTCATTTTTGCGATCTTGGTGGGTGGAACATACTTTGCTAGAAATTTCTCTCCCATTTGGTCCCATGTAGTTATGGACCCTCTTAGAAGGGAGCTCAACCATTGCTTCGCCCGGGTTTGAAGTGAGAAGGGAAACAACCTCAGGCGAATAGCATCATCAGAAGTTTTATTCATCTTGAAGATGTCATAGATCTCCAAGAAACTTGTCATGTGGGCATTCGGATCTTCATCAGGCAAGCCGTTAAATTGAATGAACTATTAGACCATTTGGATGACGTTTGGCTTGATCTCGAAATTATTAGCAGCTACTCTTGGCCGGTCTAGCATGGTCTTGACATTGTTCTATGTCTCTCCTACTGCTGCGGTGGTGGTGGTGGTGCATTGATTGGGTTGAGCGAATTCTCATCAAACAGAGGATTGTGGATGTGAGCTTAGGGATTGTTTTCATCAGCCATTTCTAATTGCTCTTGGTGTTCCCAGTCAATCTCCTCTGCTCTTTGCAACAGTCTCTCTCTAAGAGTTCGACGGAATGTCTTTTCAATCTCAGAATCAAAGGCTAATGGAGTTGAACTGCTACTCCTAGTCATACACTAGGTTAAGGCTTGTAGTAGCAGTGCAAACCAACCAAATTAGTAAAGAATTAAAAGATATGAGCAGAAAATGAAACAATATAAATGAAAAAGTGATGACTAGATTAATAAACCTAAAGCTTTCCTAATATTGCCTCTATCCCCGGCAACGGTGCCAAAAACTTGGTATTCGTTTGGCTTCACTATGGATACTATAGACAAGTATACCTATCGTTCTGTGGTATAACGTGTACAGAGTACCGAGTGTCGTACCCACAGGGACTTAGCAAGTACTAGTAGTTACTCGGAATCTATTATGTAGTCTAATTAACATGATATGTTGAAAATAATAAACGAGCTAGTCTAATTAAATTAATGAATCAATAAGCCAACAAATTAAACACAGAGAATTGATAAGAAAGGAAATGCAATAATTTCTAACGCAAGACTTAGAAGTGGGATTCTCCCAACCCCGATTATTAGCTTTAATGTGTGTCTAATCAATTGCCCAATCTCGATTGAACCTAAAATCCTTGGTTAAGTTGCAATCTTTCTCAAGTTTACAACCCTTATCCTTAGGTTGATTGAACAAAATCTCTTTTCAACTCAAAATCCCTAGTAGATGCAATTGAATCAATGGATTTTGTCTCAGAAATGGATTCACACCCAATTAGGAGAACTTATGGAATCCTCTTTCTAGCGATTCATGCAAGTTCTATCACTTGAGAGTTATTATTAATTAATCAAATGATTTCTCCATTATCCAACCAATATGAACGGTCAAGATTGAATTTGTGCACAAAAACCCAATCTAATTTATCAATAAGCTCACAAGCAAATCAATTAAAGATAGAACATTTCCATTAAACAACGAATCAAAACATGATAAGCAAAGGTTAGAGTTCAACCTTTCTAAGTCTTACACAAATCTACTCCATAGTTAAAAAAGAAAGTTCAATAGACATCAAATAAAGCATAGAAAAACTCATTCTCATGTAGTGTTTCTTCATTCTTCTTTGTTGCAGAAATTTTCCCTTTTAAAATTCCTCTTATCTCTTCAATTTTTGAGTCCTCTTCTTAGTCGTTCCTCTTCCATTCCCCCTTCTTTTTGCCCTAGAAAAGTCTTTTATATCTTCTAATTCGTTTTCCCCAAACTTGGGTTGATTCCCATCAAATTCGCCTTGAAAATAGATTGATATTGCAGTATTACGCCACTCATCCGTAGCGCGGCCGAGGCCACGGATAAGCAGTAGTATGCGTTTGGTATCAGCCACGGCATCATTCGTGGCGTGGGTAACACTGTAGTTGGGGGCAGAAACTCTATCTTCACGCGGCCATGCTACTGTTCCTACCCGTGGCTGCATCCGTGCCGTGGACACAGGAGTGGATGGGAACAGAAACTTTATTTTTCTTCAAACTTCATTTTGCACTCGCGAAATCTCTTCCCCATCTTAGCATACACTCAACCATACTTTGGAGTTCGGCAATCAAAGGCGGAAAAACCTATAAAAGCACGAAAAATAAGCCAAATGAGTAGCTCTCATGTAAAATTCACTCAAGAATCCAAAAGAAAAAAAATTGTAATTATCAAATAAAAATTGCGGAAAAAATCAAATAAATCCTAGCCTAAATACACCTAAAAATCTAGTCACTTTGGCCATTATCATGATTACTAGCAGCGTGGGTGATGTTTGGGGAGAGGGAGGAGGAGATTGTGAATTGGTTGGATTGGGGATGGCCAGACAGTGATAATTTGGTTGATGATGTTGATAGCGGAAAATGGGGCTGGTATTGGTTGCACAGAGGGTGGGTAGCAACTAGTTGGTATGACTATGAGAGGTGATTTGGTTGAGTGATGGTGTTGTGTTGTGGTGGTCCTAGGCTATCGCAGGTGATCAAAGTGTGAAGATGGTGAATTTAAGTTGTGAGGACAACTAAAAAATTGGTGGGACTTGGGTCAATTTTGGTTTGTTTTGCAGATTATTGCTGAATTGTGGTATTTCTAGCGATTGAGGGTGGCTTGAACTATTTGGGATGAGTGCATGTGTGTGTGTACAACTAAGTTGTTTGTGCAAGTCCTAGGGGGAGCTCTTATTGTGCCAAGGGTAGGCTAGCATGAAATGCAATCCTTTAGGGTGAGACCCCTTTTTTAACGAAAGTGCACTAGATTCGCCAGGAAGAAATGCCTCTATTCTGCTTGTACTACCTTACCTAGGGTCACACCTGCTAAGATGGTACTGAAATATAAACGTGAATGCCTTTTTAGGGTTATGTACCCAAAACCAAAGGATAGCTCTCCTATAATGGGATTCTCGAAATGGCATTCCCTCTAGGGTTATGCATGATGCCTGTTTATTAAAGTAGGATAAAATATGCAAAAATACAAAAATTTGAAAGATGTCCTAAATTTTTTTTTTAATTCGACAATGATGTAGAATTTCTTTGAGAAAGATGGAACATGAACTATACAAAAGATTATTGAGTTCAAATATATTTGATTGAAAAATTGAGCCTCCATAAGGTTATGGGAAACAATATCGAAAGAAAATCATAAAAAAAAATCACGACTTTATGTAATAATATACAAGTCAAAATGTTAGTTTATTAAATTAGAATAAAATATGTGTTGAAATCACTTTTTGTGTGATATGGGATGGGAGGTGGGGATAAGGCAAAAATGATGCATAATTTCTTTAAAAAAAATGAATATGAACTATACAAAATTTGCCCTATTGGGTGCATCCATTGACTCTAAGTAGAATTGGTTCGGACAAACCTAACAGGCACAACAAGGATGGGTAAATTTTGAAAAAAGTCTGAATATACAATTATTATTCAAAGATAAAATTTTATGAAAATCTCATTTCCATTTTTCTTGAATAAATTAATTATGAAAACAAGATTTAAACATGCCAAAAAAGGGTTGGCATCCTGCGAGAGCACTGTGCCATTGCTTTTTATTCTATGGTTGTGAATGCAATCAAAGAATGAAAGAGATTGTGTTAATTTATTCAACAAATATCACATAACACATTAACCAAACAAATAGTACACGTAGATAAAAGTAAATGGCATAACAAGGAAAATAAAAGGAGTGGATTCCCTCCTTTCGTGCCTGGTGTACCTAACAGGGTAAGGCTGACTCTATCTTAAGTTATTCTACATGGATGCATGAGGTTGGGCTCACTAATGCATCTAGACTTGATTAGGCTATCGATTCCCAAGTCTTCAAACCGAAGGGTAAAGGTCATCAATCCCAAAGCCCTTAGTTAGTGGCTCGAGAGATCCACCAGACACTGCTACATGCACATTGTGCCCCGGCCACATGACTGAATGGATCTATTGTTAAAGTCCCCGAACCTCTAGACTTATGGACACAAGCTGAGAGTTTGGGTGAGCGCCTAGACATTATTATGTGCACATCATGCCACGGTCACATATCTAAGTTGATCAACCTATTTCTAATCGAGATGGATGGTGACAACCACCAAAAATAGAAAAAGGGTAAATTATATTGAATGCACGTATGAAGTGCTCCTTATGAGTGGAGGGATTAATAATACTAGCACTCATAGGCTCTAAGGATGACTGACCCTCTCCCCAAATGCAAGCGCAGTCAAATAAAGCAAAGATAAGTAAACCATACATCACATAGATAGACGAGAGATGAGATGTGTGTGAGGTGAAAAAGAAGAAACCTAAAAACGTAAAAAGAAAAAAAAATGCAATCCTAACATCCAAATGTGATAGAATAGAAGGGTTAAAGAACCAAAAAGTGATTAAGCTTGATGCTCGGACTCACTAGTGATTCCCAGTGGAGTCGCCAAAATCTGTCGCACCCCGAAACAATGCATGCTACAGTATCGGTGACTATCGCATCCCAAACAGGTGGTCCGATCTGGTCCAGTGACCCTTTTTGAAAGTGAGTTTTGGATTTTAAAAAAAAATCATGCGCGTATGTGAAAAAAATTGGTTTTGGTGAAAAGTGTTATTTTTTATAAAAAAAATAGTATTTTGAAAAACAAAACAAAGTCGAGACTAAAATTGTGATAGTTTCGGCCAAATAATTTTGAAAAAGAATTTTATCAAAAATGGGGTCGTCACTTAGTATTGAGTTAGGGTGTACCAAGTTACTCGAAAAACCATTTAATAAAACAAAAAAAATTTTGGAAAAAATATTTGAAAACCCTTTTTGGACTCTAGTCTGTGAAAAAACAAGAGAAAAAGATCCGAGAGTCACATTTGAAGAAAGGGAAGGCAAAGGCTCGTGCCCAAGGCACCCTTTCTAACTAGCCGGGGCTAGTTGCGAGATTTAATAAAAAATTTCTTAAAATAACCCTGAATTCTATCACGCTTAGATGTGTCTAAATGAATACAGATCCTAAACCTAATGTGGTATCAAGGGGGTCAAAACATTCCATCGAGGCTTAATCGAGATTATTGCATTATTTGCGAAACCTGAGGCGAGACCTCGAGGGAGTCACGAGTATGGATGCAAAATGGAATGCAAAAAGAAAAAGGAAATATCAATATAAATAGTAAGTGATCAAAGAAAGTAGGAATGCAACATAATGGGTACGAGAGACTAATAACTCGTGATTGACTGTTCCTACTTGTGGAAGGGGAACGGCCTATTAAGCCACCGTTTCTCATGTAAGTATATGACTATTTCTGGTCAGATCATACAAATAACCAACATTCTATGTGAATGCAATCTAGATGTCATGCAATGAATATTTGTCAAAAATGGATATTATAGATAATAAAATATATACAAAAATCACACGAAAATAGAAAAAAATTGAAATAGAAAAATAGTGTGTGAAATAATATGAAATGCACACGGAGAGTGAAAACTATCACTAAAATAGCCAAAGGGTTTAGCGTTGGACTAGCCCTTTCTAGAAATTCCCCACTAGCGTTGGACTAGCGGGGAAGCAATGAAATCACAACTAGTATTGGGCTAGTGTAATGACGGAATAACAAAACTGATAAAGCATGAATTAAAATGGTAAAACATGAATCAAAAGCAAATAAACATATAAAGATAGCAAAGAACACATAGGAGCACATAACATATAAGTAAAATATCTAGATGCAAAATCCTAAGGAAAGCGCTAAAGCATATAAGCACACAAGCATACAAAAGCACATAAACCCAAACTATTATAGCGGGAGAATTTAACTTACAATATATGGGAAGAAAAAAGTAAAAACGACCTATCTATAACAGTTGCTATCTAAATACAAAATTTTGCTAAAACTATAAGAAATATAACCTAACTATTACATTGACTAGCTAAATACAAAAATAGGCCAAAATAAAGAAAATTGTGATCTATCTATTATATTTTTGCCAAATAATAAAAATTCAAAACTAGATAGCATAAAGTGTATAAATACACAAAAAGTATGTAAAATAAGAAATACATGAAGAAAATACATTAAAAAATCACATAGGAGCAAATAAAGAGGAATTAACGAGAAGTAGGGGTACCTCTCTTCGAAGATTTGGTACTAAATACTAATACGATGAACAAACGCGTTAGAGGTACCACTATTTAACGCAACAAAGCACAAAACATAAATTCTAGCAAATAGGTGGGTAAAATGTAAATTCTATTAAACTAAGGGATTAAATATAGAAATTCAAGCAAACTGAGGGGCCAAATCACAATTTTAATCAAGCACGGGACACAATTGTAAATTAATGCTAAGCAAAAGGGGGGCAAAAAATGAAATTTCAGAAAGTATGGAGCATAAAATGCAAATTTCAGCAATGTTAATGGTGGTCAAATGTAAATTTCAACAATACAATGGGGAATGATGCAAATTACAGGACATAATTGAAAGAATGTAAAATCTGGAGGAGTCAATCTAAAATTACCAAGGATTTAATTGCATAAAATGAAATCTTTAATGGGTATATTAATGATTAAAATATAAAGGTCAAATTATAAAAGAAAATACCAATTTAAAGTAAAATTGAATTAATTAGTTATTAACTAAGATAACTAACTAACACAATTAATCAAATTACAACTATAATATACAAATCAATAAGCAGAAAGGAACAAAAAAAAAAAGCAAATTGAGAACAAAATAACATTAAACTCCCAATTCTCAACTGACCCAAAGCCTGTCTTTTTCCTCCACCTAAAACCAGAGATTTCCCTCTCACTTACTCTCTCTTATTTCCAGTTTTCTCTTTGTTTCCTTCTTCTCCAACTGTCACCTCTCTTTCTCTCAGTCTCTCTCTCTCTCTCTCTCTCTCTCTCTCGTTCTTCCTTCTCTGCGCTCCTCTCTCTCTCACCTTCTCGTCTTTTCCCATTTTTCTTTCTTCTGTCTGATCTGCTCTTTCTCTCTCTTTTTTTCGCTGTTTTCTTCTTGTCCTTCTCTCTCCATTTGAAATCCCTCTGTCCTTCACTCTTCTTTCTTTCTCGTTCTCTTCTTCTTGTCGTCTGCTCTCTCTTTCTCTTTTTCTTTTCTAATTTTCCCTTCTTTTCCCGTTTTCTTCCTTTTTTCTCCAATTCATTCTCTTTAAAAAAAATTGAAAGCCCCAAAATCTTCCCCCAGATTCCTTACATTAAACTTGGTTCCTCAAAAATCATAACCCCCCAACATCTATCCTTATTTTCCCCCCAAATCCCCAAAGCTATTAGCCACAAATTAAAGAACAATTATACCAAATTCTATTGCTTAAACGATGAGCAAAAAGTGACAGGACTGAAAACTTTACCTGGGTTCAAGGGATGTTGATGATGAAGGCATTGGAGATGCTGGTCAGCGATTCCTGGTGGCGCAATTGGTAGTGGCTGCTTTGGATTAGCAAACTGATGATGACTGTTAGCTAATAGGGGCTATTTATAGATGGTAGATGGTGGAGTAAATGGAGGTGGCTGGTGACTATGGGTTGAACAGGTAGTTTTAGGGTTTTGGGGGTGGAGCAAAAATGGTATATGGTGAAGTTGTAGTGGTGTCGCGGGTAATTGTTGATTTTGGTTTTGGGAGACAATGGTGGTGTTAGATGAAAATTGATAGTTGCAATTGACTTGCTGATAATTCGTGGCTGTTTTTGCAGTGTCTTTGCCCTGTTTTGAACTGTCTCTAAGTGATGGTTTTGGTTTTTTTTTTTTTTGTTTTGGTGACTGTCTATGGTGAAAGGGAACAGGGCTAGGGGTTATGGTGATTGATGATTGGTTTGTGGATTGAGGTGTCTATTTTTTCTGTAGGTTATGGTTAAGGTGAAGGGATGGTGGTGGAAGACGTTTTGAGGTGGCCTGGTTAACATTTTCTATGACTGGCATTATTGGATTGAGGCCGAAATGGGTGAAAATTGAGGCTGTTCTTGACTGCAATTTGTGACTTGTTTCGATGATTTTGGGTGGCTATCAAGTGGTGAATGGTTGAGAGATGGGTGATGTTGATGAAAGAGGTAGTGAGATTGGTGGTAATTACCGATGGCATGGGTGATGTTTGGAGAGAGGGAAAAGGAGATTGTGAATTGGTTGGACTTGGGATGGCCAGGTAGTGATAATTTGGTTGATGATGTTAATAGGGGGCTGGTTTTGGTTGCATAAAGGGTGGGCAGCAACTAGTTGGTATGATTGGGAGAGGTGATTTGGTTGAGTGATGGTGTTGTGGTGGTGCTAGGCTATCGCAAGTGATGAAAGTGTGAAGGTGGTGAATTTAGGTTGTGAGAATGGATGAAAACTTGGTGAGACTTGGGTCAATTTTGGTTTGTTTGACAGATTATTGCTGAATTGTGGTATTTTGGCTGTTGTGGGTGGCTTGAGCTGTTTGGGATGAGAGTGTGTGTGTGTGTACAACTGAGCATTTGTTACTGTCTATGACTGTGTGTTTTGAGTGTGTGATAATGTGTGTGAATGATTGTGTGTAATGTGTGTGTGTGTGTGAGGGCGTGAATGAGTGTTGTTTGTGTGTGTTGTGAGATTGTGTGTGAAATAGTGTGTGAGTGTGTGTGTTTTGTGTGATAGTGTGTGATGTGTGCGAAGTGGTGTGTGAAATTAGGGGCGTGTGTGTGTTGTATGAATTTGGGGGGAGCCTGTGTTCTTGGAGTTGAGTGTGTGTTCTTGGTGGAGTGTTTGTAGTGTATGAAGATGTATTAGGATTTAGTGTGTGTTCTTAGTGTGTGGTGTGTGTTAATATGAAGATGTTCTTGGAGTGTGGTGTGTGTTCTTGGGGTAGTGGGTGTAAACTTGAAGATTAGTATAAAAAATAAGTGTGTATTCGTGGTGTTCTTGGTGAAAACTTAAAAATGAGTGTAGGAAAAAAAATGTGTGTTTTAGCTATTCTTAGTGAAAACTTGAAAATGAATGTAGGAAAAAATGTGCATTTTTTTTGTGTTCTTAGTGTAATAGATAAAACTAAAAAAACTAAAAACTCTCTAGACTTTTTTATTTTTTCCTCCTTTATTTAATCCCAAAAATGGGCTATTTATAGTACAAGAAATATTTATGTTCCAAGAAATGATTAAAAAGACTAAAATGCTCCCTAACAATAAAATTACCATTTTACCCTAAAAAATGATTTTTTTGACACAAAAATTAAAATTAAAACTAAAAAATATCATGATTTTTTTAAAACACCTAAAAAGTAGAAAAAGTCAAAAAATGCAAATAATAAATTTATTAGTAAAATTTGAGCGAAAAATAAATTTTTGTGTAGGATTACCGTTTTGCCCCTAATGCAGTGTTCATTGAAAAATAGAAGTTGGTTCCAAAAAATTTACCAAATAGAAAACCTGAAAAGTAAATTTAGAACTCAAAAATGAGCGAAAATGGTGTTCGGGTGGCGAAATGATCATTTGCCCTTGAACTAACAAAATTTACAAAAAATAACTATTAATTTAAAAGACCACAAAAAACATGTATGAAAATATAAAATATACCTTTAGAATCCCCAAAAAATGGCACAAATATTTACATGTAAAAATTATTGTTTTGAACCCCAGAATAGTTGACTTTGTCATTTTTGCTCAAAAATCAGAATTTGACCCCAAAAATACATTAAAAAAATGCCCCCAATGTTGAAAAAATAAACGAAGTGTCAAAATTTGGTGTCTAAAAAAGGTAAGAAAATTCAATAACTTGAAGTAAAACAATTGAAAGAAATTCACAAACACAAGTTTTAGGGTTTAGAATCCACTAATTGTCACTAATATAATTGAATGAATTATCACCTTGCTATATTAATCTTGTCTTGCTTAGGATTGCAATTTCATATCAAATCAAGACTTGTTTTCACCAAGAATTGACTAGAATTCAACTATTTCCATAATGAACCCTTTTAAAATGCATGAATTGTGGTACTGAACAACCTCAATCTAGCTACCTATTCCACTATTTATGTGTGTGTACAACATAGGCTTCATCTACTATTTTCTAAGTATTCCTTAACGTCAAATAACGTCTAAATGATTTGTAATAGTTGATCAAGCTACTACAAATATTAAACTTTGATAGATGAACAAGCCGACACAAGTTATAGCAAGTATAATAACATTCAAATCATATAATTAGCTTCATCTATATAATAACATTCAAATCATATAATTAGCTTCATCTAACCCTAAGACATGAATTTAGTTAAACATAGCTTCTATGAATAACATATAACAGAAACAACTCATAAACAAGTAAGAAATTAAAAAGCTAAGGTAAGAAATGCTCATTTGTTGGTAGAACATGGCTCCAAAGCTTCGTTTCTCACTGATATGAATTGATACACATGAATTCTCCAAGAGTTTTCTTACAAGTATTGAAAATTCTTCTAAACTACAAAGAAAACTACTACTAGATGCTACTTCGGAGGGCTTCTCCCTTCAAGAAATGTTCTAAATGTCTTGCAAGAGCTCCCTATTTATAGACAAATTCACCCTAATCATCTAGACAACTTGCATGACAATTTGCAAGAAAAATTGTCTTGAAATCACAAAAAGATTTCTCTTGAATTTTGCAATGTTTCCTTGAGTTGTGTAGGTGCAAAAAATCTTCAAAAAGTCATCAAAAGGGGTGATAAGTAGTAAATTGACTAATATTATTGTATGTTTTATTGTGTATTTTTTGTTCTATTTTGGTTGTATTACAAGTAATTTTTGCTACAAATGACTCATTTTCCAACTTTTTCTAGAATTAGGGTTTACTCATTTTCCAATTTTTTCTAGGATTAGGGTTTTAGCTCAAAATGAGAACTTTTATGTTAATTTGGTTACCTTGAGCAAAATAAAGCACAATTTGCATATTCTTTTGTAGGATCATTATATCTAAACTCAATTTGGATCAATTGGAGTTAAGGTGAATCAAAATCAAAAGTGGATTCAAAAGAGTAGATTGATGAATTCCTTAAAGAAATTTTTGAAGAATAAATTGTGCAAATAATTAGAAAACCCAATTCTACACCAAAAATAGGTGATAAGGCATGAAAAATGTCTACACAAGTGGATTCCAAATCAACAAAATCAGAAAAATCAAGTGGGGAGCACAAAAAAGGATCCGCGTGTTAGCTAACTTGCGGATGGCACCCGTGGATTCTAGGGCTTGCAACTTGCATCAAATTCTAGTAGGTTTTGCATACATTTTCAAATGGGGATAGGGTTTTGCAAGTTGGAGATTTCATTGAAAACATAAATGAAGAATTTTGTGCCATTTTGGAATCTTAATGCAAATCGTCATCATTTCATGCATTAATGGCAAATGCAAGTTAGGAAATGATGTGAAGAACCTTTGCCCATAAATAGAAGTCATTTGTAAAGCATTTGTAACTAGTTTTGACCGGAAGAAAGTAGTTGTTAGCTTATTTTATAGTTTTGTTAGAGAAGTAGAATTCTCTTCATCCTTTAATAGAATAGTGAGGAACATTGTAAGAGAGCTTTGTAAGTTCAACCTTTGAAGGTGAATAAGAAGAGAAGTTTGTTATAACCTTGGTGGAGCAATTCTTAACTCTTTCTATTATCTTTTCATTTGTTTATATGAATTCTTTCTTTGGTATTGAACTTTTTGTTGTTTCATTAACCATGTTGAACTAAAAGCTTCATCTAGACCATAGATGAAGCTAATGAATCAACAAATATGATTTAATCCATTTGCACTTGCTGAGTCTTCAAAAATTAACACTTGTTTTTGCTTGGCCAACTTAAATAAGTTATTTAGTTGCTACTTGACATTGAGAAATGTATGTAACAATGGAAAATGAACAAGTAGTGCTTAAGTAGTTCATATGAGAATAATAGATGCTTAAGTAAATCAATACAATTCATGTTATCCTAATGTTTCATCATGAGAATAGTTGAAATCTTGTCATTTCATAGAGAGATCTAGTTATCACACATATGGAATTGGATTCTAAACAAGGCAAAGTAACACTTAGCAAGTCATTCATGCATGATTCATTAGTGGATTCTATGTTCTAGGATTCTTTGTTTAGATTCTACAAAAGTTCTCAAATGTATACCTATTCTATTGAAGGGACCCCATATCACTTTAGCTTTGATTGTGTTTAGATAATGAAATTTAGTGAAAAAGCTTTAGTAGTTGCACATATTTGATTCCTCGTGAGATTCGACACCTAATACTCTAAATACTACAACCGACTCGTGCACTTGTGGAACAAGCTGGGAGATTAGGTTTTCATTACTTGATTTGTGTGTATTTGATGTGAGGTTTAGGTACTATCAAACTTAAGCAAAATTCACACAAACAAGTAATAAAATTTATAACCTAATACCCCTTTCCACAAGTGCACGGGTCAATTGTAGTAAGGGAAGTATTATATCATTAACTCTATTGTTGATTTTGTATGGGTATATTGAGAGGTTGCACATATTAATGGATCATTTCACAAAGTAAGGCAATTTGAATCAACCACTAGAGATAGTTCCATGAATTGTTCCCTTTTATTGAGTTTTGGAAAAAGACTTGATAAATTAGAGACCATTAATCCTAAAGCATCTAATTGGGGTGTTAATTGTGAAAAGATTCCAATTTGCCAACCAAGAAGGTAGAGATTGTTTCTCTTGAGAAAGGTTTCTAATTTTGAGGATTTGGGTTCAAATCGAGTTGTGGTAAATGCATTAGTCCGGAATTGGTTCATTGAGTAGGCAATTGGGGGAATACCACGTCTAGACTTAATTTGTCATTCTTGTTGTCAATTCTCATTCTCTTTTATTGTTCTCTCTTGACTCTAATGAATTAGATAGTGTTTTTCCTAATTTCTTACTTTTAAAAGTCCAATTGTGCTCATTAGGCTAGATAATAGAACTCAAGTGAATAGTAGTACTTGCTAATCCTTGTGGGACGATATTCGGTGCTCTCTTATACTATACTACGAAACGATACGTGCACTTGTCTAGAATTTCTTTGGTATAGTTCAAAGAATACGCATCAACTATTAAGATGGATGAAAGTGTAATCAGACATTTTCAGTCTTGCCAGGTAGATGAGCACCTTACTTTTGAGGATTCTCAAACACCCTAGGTTGAGGGGGAACCATTGGGGTCGACATCCGGATAACAGATTACCACTGATATGAATGCATTGAGAGATGACCTAACTGCTTGGAGACTAGAAGTTCAGGGGAACTTCCAGTCGATGCAGATTTGGATGCATTCGGTGGATACACGGCTACAGGGCGTCTAGACATGGATGCATGGGATGGACACAAGGATGGCAGACATGGGAGCATCCCTACAACTGGTATTACAGTTGATGTGTCTAAGTGGAGAGGTAGCTGAACTGAGTGCAGCTAGAGATGGCATGGGTGGCGGTTTGGGAGATGATATCCTACCACTGGTTTAAGCATTTCACCAATTTCATTGTCTTAGTTTTTCTTTCTTTCCTAGTCTTGTTGTAGTTTATTTTGGTACTTAGTGAGTGAATTATTCTGGTACTATACTTAATACTTACTTTCTGGTTTTTGTTTGTGCATGAAACTGGTTGAGGCACCTACTTCAGTAGACCTACTACTTATTCATAAGGGAAGTGTTATTTTTAGTTATTTGCTATTTAATTTTCTTCCTTTATGTTTCTTTTCTTGCACATTGGGAACAATGTGTCACTCAAGTGTGGGAGGTACTAGGCAATAGATGTTTATATGAGTAGGTACTACACTTGCATTATATTGATAGTGAGTAGTGAATTCCTGATACCTGGTATAATCAGTTATAAATTAGGTAATTAGCTTTAGAGAAAGTGATATTGAGTAGAGTTGGGTGAAGCCTGAATTGTGTAGATTGTATGTGTAATATTTATCACATCTATGAGATGACACGAGATGAGTTTAGCACGGTTGATAAGGGGTGTAGTTTATTTATGGCTAGTAGACTTAAAGAATGAGGAGTAAGCTTCTTTTTCAAATAAAAAAAAGCAATGAAAAAAAAGAAAAGAGTAGTAGAAGTAATAATAGTAATAGAAAAAGAGGCATTTGGGGCTGCTTTTCTAGTACTGCTACTAAGTAATCGAGGATTGGCATTAACAAATGTCAATATTCGCGTAAAAGAATGACAATACTATGAGTATGCATACAACAATGAAATGTTGAGTAACCGGGGGTTTGTATTAACAAATATGAACACTCACATCAAAAGGCTATATCATCAAAGTAGGGAAGGGCCTAATCTTCTTTGTACTTAGAGATGAATAATTCCTGAGTCTGTAGGTCGAAAGCTGTGAATAGATGAAATTACTTGTCGATTGTTGTTCTACTGCTTGTGGAATTTGAGTAGAGATGGTAGATTCACTTTGATAAACATAATTTTTAATTAATTGCCTTTTCTTTATTGGGTGCCATGAGTATTTGGAGTTGATTAACAAAGGTTATGACTTGAATGTACTGAGTTTCAAAGCAATTGATTGTTTTTCCTGTGTTAAGTCTTTACTTTAAAACCTTATTACTTGAGGACAAGCAACGGGTTAAGTGTGGGAGAATTTGATAAGTACAGAATTAGATTAATATTTAGGTGTTGGTTTGGGTCAATGGGAGTAGTTTGTGGTAGATTAGGTTAGGATTTGATTGATTTTTCCTTTATTTTACTTTGAGTTGACATTTATAGTTTTTCTTTACTTTTGTTATAAATTGTAGGTTTGATTAGCTTTGGAGCACCAAAGGAGTCCAACTGGCAAGAATATGGAAGATGGTGAAAGATGCATGACGAAGTGAGGATGAGTTGTGTAGAAATTTGTGAAAGTAGAAGAAAAGCTCTACTCATTACAGTATTTGCGCGCGGATACGTGTCGTGGATATTTTTTCGACCGTGAAGGTTAAGTGTCATAGGAAGAAGTATCCCCAATGGTATCCAGTGGTGGATATGATGAACTTTCTATTTCGCTACAGACAAGAGCGAGAAAAAGAGGGGATTTTTCCATCTTTGAAGACTTCTATAGCAACTCAACTTCTCTCTTTCTGAAGAGTAGTCTAGGCAAGAAAAACTCTGTAATTTTACACTTGCCATAGTCTTTCATAGTTTTACTCTTTAAATTTAGTTTTTCTCTCTCAATAGCCATAGTAGACGATAGCAAGAGGAGAGAAGATTATGGATGAACAAAGGAGATTTGTGCAGCAACTTTTGATATTCTTCAATAATCAATAAGTTTCCTTTCAATTCCTCTTTATTGTTGATTAATTATGTCTCTTGAAATAAAAGATTGCATCTTTAGGGCCATAATCATGTGTGCTTGAATTGTTCTTGTCTCGTGTTTAGGTGATTTTTATGATTGACGGTTGTTCATCGAGTGAATTTTATGCCTGCGTTGCCTTGTTTATTCACTGTTTTGGATTAACTTAGGTTGTAATTGGATGGCCAACTGTTATAACAGTCAAAATTATACCTATGCAATGAGAGTTGATAGTGGTAGTAGAAATGGGATAAGTGAAATTTAGGTAATATTTCACACGAGACTAATGGTATTCCTAAATGAGTCAAGAGCGATCCATAAGGTAAAAGGAACCAATATTAATCACTTTACTGCGAGAGTAGGAAAGGATTAATAAGTTGGTAATTACTAGTTTGTCACGAGAGTGAAAATTAGATAAATTGGTATTGGGCTCTAAACAAGGTAATTGAGAAGGTATAAAGGAGGTTAAATGATAGCAACCTAGGTCATAAAATGATTCTAAATCCTAGGTATTCATTTCCCATACTCTTCTTAGGTGTTGCTATTTCGTTGTAGGTAATCCTTAGTCAATTTTCTTTAGATTAATTCGCTCTAGTGTGTTACCTAGACAATAAAGGAGTTCAGAGAAAGCTAGTATTTCTTGACCGTTCCCTATGGGATCGATCATATTCCCTACACTACTGTGCAATCTGTATTCTTGCGGATACAGGGAATCAGGTGATTTAATTTGATCGGTAGTAGCCCTTAAGCTATTCTTTTATTGACCTAATTCAAAGTCTATCAATGACAATTTCTCAAAAGTTTAGCAAAACAAATCTCCAAGTTTGAATGTAAAAGTTGTTCCATTGAAACTCCTAATTCAATCATCCTTGAATCCACTAAGAATGGGATAACCTTTACTCCAATTGATCCAAATTATGATTGAATATACAAACCTGCAAGATTGTACAAAGATTTTGCTTTAATTTGCTAAAAATATAAATTTTGCTTCAAAACCTAAAAATCAACTAAAATAACCCTAATTTTTAGGAAATTCTTCAAATGGAAAAACAATTATGAATTTGAGTCATTTTTATACTAAAAACACACTAAAAATATATATAAAACACGATGCTAAAATAAGTAAAATTATCACTTATCAATAGGTTACTTTGAGTACAAGTTATAATCTTTAGTAGTTACTATTTATGATAGATTACAACTAGTGTTTAAGTTAGTTTCCAAGTAGTCTTCTATTTCCTTATTCTCACAATTTGTGCCCTATATAAGGGTTGCTACTATTCATACGAATTTATGTGAGATTTGAGTTAATAAAATTGTGTGATTTCTCATGAAGAGATTATTCTTAGTTCTTTAATGATTAAGAATTACCTTGTATCTTAACGAAGAGATTTTGTTAAGTTTCAAGTTTCTAGCTTAGAGTTTGTTCAATTGATTTGTTTTCAGTCTTTTAAGTTTGTCCACTAGGAATCTAATCCACAAGTTGGTTATAGGTCTAGAGCAAATTCTGTAGAGAGGATATTCAATGAGATCGAATAATCTTCAAGCAACCAATTCGCGATTCTTGGAGTCTTTGGATAGGTTTCAAAGGAGTCAAGTGTTTGAGTTGTTCAACATATTTTCAAGGCGTTCTTGGTCTCACGCAACTGTGTGCATATCAAGTGGCATCAGAGCCATCTTCCTTGAAAATTTCTGATTCTTCAATCCAATTTTTCCTTTGGAAAATTTGGATATATCCCTTCTTTTAATTTTTGTGTCAATCTTCTTCTTGTGCTTGTTTCTTGTGTCGTTTCTTGTGTTATCTAATCTGTCCAAATTTTCTTGTTAATTCTAGCTGTGTTTCTCTTGTTTTTTGTGCTGTTTTCTTGTTGTTTTATCTTGTTCTAATGCCATCCTAAATTGTTCTAAAGTCTTAGAGTCATTCTGTGACAAAAGAATCTTTTTGATTGAATGCCTCAATTGTGAGGATTTCTCTCATTATATAGGCACAAATGTGCAATATACAATACTAGAATCAAGCCTAAATTATAGCTATCAATCTGTCCTAAATTACAATTATCATCAAGCCTAAATTATAGCTATAATCAAATCTGTATATATACAGATTTTGGCTAAATAAGAAAGTATATATATATACAATTGATGAGAATTAAATAAGGGGAGCTAAATAAGGAAGCATATCATGGAGAGACAATCAAGGAGCATGTAAGGAAGCATATCATGGAGAGACAATCATGGAGCATATTATGCTGACATCAATCATGGAGCATATTATGCTGACATCCCCACTCAAATTGATGCTGATCGGTCAAGAAGCATCAATTTGCTCACAAAAAACTGATGACGTTGTCGTGTCATGGCCTTTGTAAACAGATCTGCAATCTGGAGTTCAGTGAAAATATAAGGAAGAGAAATGATACGAGAGTCGAATACTTCCCGAATGAAATGACAATCAACCTCAATGTGTTTTGTACGCTCATGAAAAATAGGATTAGCAGCAATCTGAATGGCACTAGTGTTGTCAGCATGTAGAGGAGTAGGATCAGACTGAACACAACCAATCTCAGCAAGAAGACCACGAAGCCATAGAATCTCAAAACAAGCAGCAGACATCGCACGATATTCAGATTCAGTGGATGATTTGGAGACTCGATCTTGTTTCTTACTCTTCCAAGATATCAAAGAGTCACCAAGAAACATGCACCAACCTGTAACAGATCGTCGCGTATCAGGACATCCTGCCCAATCTGCATCACTGTAAGCCACAAGCTTAAGAGGAGTCCCAGTAGGAAATAATAGGCCACGACTAGGAGAACCTCGAAGATATCGAATGATACGACGGACGGCCACTAAGTATAGATGACGTGGAGCCTGCATGAATTGACTAACTTGCTGTACTACAAAGGAAATATCAGGTCGAGTAATGGTCAAATAGTTGAGGCTCCCCACTAATTGTCGATACATAGTGGGGTCAAAGAGAAGATCACCCTCTTCCCGACAATACTTCGTGTTTACTTCCATTGGAGTGTCCACAGAAGAAGTATCATGAAGACCAGCCAATGCAATAAGATCCTGAGTATATTTGTGTTGATTCAAGAAAATGCCGGAGGAAGTGTTATGAACTTCCAAGCCTAAAAAATATGTAAGAGGACCAAGATCCTTCATGTGAAATGAGGCTTGAAGATGCTGCTGTAGTTGGGTGATCAAGGTAGAATCCATTCCAGTAATAACAATATCATCAACATAAACCAAAAGAAAGACAATGCCAAGAGATGTTTTGCAGAAAAATAAAGAAGAATCATAAGCACTTTGCTTAAATGAAAACTGGAGCAAAGTGGAGCGAAATTTATCAAACCATGCTCGGGGAGCTTGTTTCAGCCCATACAATGATCGTTTCAACTTACAGACATCCGAAAAAGAGTAGGAGGACAAATCAGGTGGAATGGTCATGTATATCTCTTCTTTGAGATCTCCATGCAGAAAGGCATTTTTGACATCCATCTGATGAAGAGGCCAACCTTGGGATGCAGCAACAGACATGATAGTCCGCACTGTAGTCATCTTGGCAACTGGAGCAAAAGTCTCCTCATAGTCCACCCCATATTCTTGCCTATTACCAAGAGCAACCAATCGGGCCTTATACCGATCTAGAGTTCCATCTGAACGCGATTTGATAGAATAGACTCATTTGCAGCCAATGGGTTTCACCTGAGTAGGACAAAGAACAACATCCCATGTATGATTATCTTGAAGAGCCCGAAGCTCTTCATCCATTGCCGCACGCCAACAGTTATGTTTAGTTACCTCAGAATAACGTGATGGAATGGGGATGGAAGACAGAGTAACATGTAAAGAGGTATGAGGGAAACCATACCGATCTGGTGGACGAGACACTCTGGTCGAACGTCGAGGAACTAGAGTTGTATCCGTATCATTCGTAGAGGATTCAGTCTGAACAGGCTCAGATGGCGGACCAGACTCAGGAAGGGGCAAAGTTGGTCTTCGTCTTTTATATACAAGTCCAGGTTTGAATCGGTCAATAGAAAGGGTCAAGTCATCAAAATTAGGCAAAATAGACATCTCGGGCAAAGATTCATCATGAGAAGGAAAGAATGATTGATTTTCAAAGAACACAACATGACGGGAAATACGAAATCGATTAGAATTTGGATCATAGCAAACATAACCTTTGTGGGAAGTACTATAACCCATAAATGCGCATCTAACAGATTGAGCAGATAACTTATGACGCTCATGAGAAGGCAAATGAACTGATGTGATCCAAGGAGTACTCATACTTATTGGATTTGGACTTATACTTGGCGGACCTGAAGAGGCCATTTATATGGATCAAGAAGAGCTTATACCTGTGATAATCAAGCATGGGAATGAAGTGCCAAACCTTCTGATCGAACCCGCGCCATGAACCCGCGCCGCGTATCGGTGCCGCGGGTACCATCAGAAGACTCGTTCGTGAAGTGCTTGAAAGGCCAAACATTCTGACTGTACCCGCGCCGCGGATAGGTGCCGCAGGTACCATCAGAAAGTCCGTTTTAGTTGTTTTATGTAATTTTTTTGAGTTGTAATCTGTAGTAGTTGAGGTTAGATTACAACTAGGGTAACGTAGTTTCTTGGGTTATGTCTTTGTGCCGCCCTATATAAGGGTTTCTTGTGAACAACATTGGACAGAACGTTTATGATATTTTGAGTGAAATTCTCTCCAGAATTTTCTTGGTTCCTTGGTGATTGAGAACCGCCATAGGTCTTATCAAGGTTTGCTTGTGGCGACCATCCAATCTCGCTTAGAGTTTCCTTTCGATTTTGTTCAAGATCTTTAGAGAATTAGGTTTGAACGATTGAACGCGCTCAATTCGGTTCATCTTGGTTTTTCTAGGATCGAGGGCATCTTCAAGGGGAAAAGTTCGAGCAACCTACTCCACTTCAAGGGTTCTTGGAAGATCCATCCGAGGGGTCTTGAGTTCAACGAGTAGTAAGCCTAAAATCCAAGGGTCTTGGTAGTCTTCCGTACGCGCGATCTCATCAATTGGTATCAGAGCCAACTTCTTTGGATTTCCAGATTCTATCAATCCGTTTGTTCCTTTGGAATTGCGGATATATCCCTTTGTTCGTTGTTTCGTGATATTAAGGAAAGAGCTTCGTGCCTAGCCCTAATATTTTGTTTGTTTCGTGCTGTCTTTTTCTTTTCAAATTGTGTTTGCCTACGTTGAATTTTGTTTCTATCCGTTTTTGACATTCTTAAAATTTCAACCTTTAGTTTTCGTTGTTTCCTTATTAAATTCGTGCTTTAGGGTTTGTTTAGAGTCGTTCTTGATTGCTTCTCAATCAAGAATTCTAGAGTTGTGTGGTATTTTGTATTTTCTTGACTGTTTTTATTGTTTTCTTGGAATTCTTGTGCAAAAATCTTTCAAAAGAATTGGTTTATGGGATTTGCCATCCTAGTGTTGAAGATTCTTGAGAAAAAAAAATGCGTACTGTTCACATATTGTAGCATCACTGTTCCCGGCATCTACTGTTCACACTAGGGTTACTGTTCACGGTGGTACTGTTCATCGGAATTCATTGTTCATTCGGTGAATTTTACTTTTTTTTGTTTGATTTTTGTGGGTTATTTGGGTTTTGAATTTAAAAAAAAAAGTCTTGCACAAAGAAAAGTCGTGCAACACAAAAGAAAGTGAAAAAGGCGTGCAAGGTGATAAAAGCCAACCACACGAATTAAACCAATTAAACTGAAGTATATTTGGCTGGAATACTGTCCTTGTGCAACCGAGTAGACCTGTTGAAACAAACAGATCGTTGGATAGAGAACAACGCCACGTACGAAAGTTTAATTGACTAGGTTCTTTTCTTCTTATTTTTAGTGTTTTGTTGGAATATTATTTTTTTGCATAAGTTTGGCTATTTTTCTTCCAAAGAACATTAAAAATCAAGAAACATCACACAATTATATCACACATTAAGGTGTCTATATCGTGTCTGTTCTTGATTCTTGGTTATTCTTTGTTACTCTCTTGAACAAAACACTCTAAGCATACTTATTTTTGACCTCTACATTTACTCTCACAGATTGATGTTGCTATAAGCCTTGGTAAGATTGAGTGAGCTGGTTCTTCTCTAAAGAGCCAACAAGAAAATTCATTGAGTGAAAAAAAGGCTTAGTGGTGAGCACAAGGAGGGTAAAAGCCAATA
Source organism: Mitragyna speciosa (assembly GCA_024721245.1). NCBI lineage: Eukaryota > Viridiplantae > Streptophyta > Magnoliopsida > Gentianales > Rubiaceae > Mitragyna > Mitragyna speciosa. Next base: position 8,875,319 of record CM045562.1, read on the forward strand.
AATTTGAGGGAAGCGAGTGCAAACACTAAGGGAGTGTTTCACATATTCTTGTCTATTTTTTTTTTGTTATTTTTAACTATTCTTCTTGCAGATTTTTAAGGCATAATGGCGACTCCACAAGAGGCGAATAATGATCTTAAATTGCTTAGGGAAGCCATTGTTGGTGATTTTGAGATAAAGATGCCTATTATGAGAGATGAGATCTATGAGGAGATGCCTCCATTGGAGGGAGGAAGTAATAATGAGGAAGCTCCTTGGGGAGGTGACCATGGAGAGATTCTATTGACTAGAAGAGCACTTAGTGTTGCACCTATGGAGGATGAGGAGAACATTCAAAGGGATCATATCTTCCACACTAGGTGTACCGTGCAAAACAAGGTATGTAGCATAATTATTGATAGTGGTTCATGTACTAATGTTGCCTCTACTTTGTTTGTAGATAAATTAGGGCTTGAAACAAAGAGACATCCCAAGCCATATACATTGCATTGGTTAGCTGAAATTGGAGACATGAAGGTGACCAAGCAAGTGTTGGTGCCATTCTCCATCAACAAGTACAAGGATGAAGTATGGTGTGATGTGATTCCTATGCAAGCATGCCATATTCTTCTTGGGCATCCATGGCAATTCGATAGGAGGGTGACCTATGACGGCTTTAAAAATAGGTACTCTTTCATGTGGAATGGACGAAAGGTGACTTTGGGTTCTATTGCACCATCTGAAGCACATGCTGACCAAGTGAGGATTGCAAAAGACTTCAAAGCAAGGGAGGAACAAAGCCAACTAGCAAGTGGCGTATGCACCGATGAAGAAGCAAAATCACAAACTAACCTTGAAGGGGTGCAAAGTGGCATAACTAAGGAGAAAGCAATAGCCATCCAAGATAGTGAGAAGAGAGAAAAGAGCAAGAGTGTTATGCTTCTAACTCTTATGTCCATGTACTCCAAAGAAGAAGTGTACTTTACTAACTCACTTAACCTATCTTTTCCTAGTATTTTTGTAGTGTTATTGCAGGTTAATACTCAAGCAAAAATGCCACATACTTGCTGCTTTAGTGTTCAAATTCCTTCAATGAGTGAAAAGCATCAAATCGTGGAGAAGGAATTACAACATTGTTCAAGCACAAGTTCAAATAGTTTGATGAATCCAACTGATTTGTGGCATAAGTTTTTATATTTTAATAGTTTTAAATTGCATCTTAATTCTATCTTATGTGTTTATTCTATTAGGGTAGGTAGTTATGTTTTGCATCTGAGTTGTTTTACTTCATCTAGTGCAATATGTCTTAGAAGTTCTCCTATGTTTTTGCATCAATGTTTGGACGAATTTCAACATGTTTTATGTGATTTTCCATGCCATAATACTTGTATTAGGGATCTTGTATTTGTTTATACATGCTGCCCTATACGTTTTGGTAATTTAGTTTTTGATAATTTTCAGATTCTTGAGTCTATATTGCATCATGTCAATCATTTTGTTGTTCTAGTTAGTGGTAATGTTTATGTTTTGTGTTGTCCTTATACACGAATTATAGGGAGTCATATAAATGATTTTCAATGTATTTATCTTAAGTGTTTTACCTCTAAAATTCGTTTTTGTCATAAGTTAGTTCATTTTAAATGTTCTAGTGTTGTAGTTTGTGACAATATACATTTATTTTTGTTACATTGTTTGAATTATTCTAGTGAATTGAATGATAATTTTTTCCATGTTCTAGGGTTTATTTTGCATAGTTCATTCAGAATTATTGCATGTTATCTACATGATTCACGTTTTCTACACTTACTTGTAGTTAGTAGTTTCTACTTAGATTCTTGTCATACATCTTTATTTGACCATGATTTTTATCTTGTTAGTGAGTGTTATTTTGACTATATTCTTAGATATAGGTGCTAAATCTCATGTTTTTCTTGTTGACCATTCGTATGTGTTAGTTCTTTTACATGTTTTTAAAGATATTTCTCATCTAGGCATGTTTATTCTTCTTAAGTTAGAATTTGTTATTTCACCTATGACTTGTGATTTAGTGTTTTATGCTATTTGTGTTCATAGTTGCATTAGGCTACTTGTTTTACATTTATCACTTGAGTTAGTTATGAGCTTGCTTAAAATTTGTGATTGTTTCTCTATAATCCTTTAGTTACTTATGTTAATTTATATAAACTCGCAGATTCGAGGACGAATCTTTTCGAGGAAGGAGGGATTGATGTGATCCAAGGAGTACTCATACTTATTGGATTTGGACTTATACTTGGCGGACTTGAAGAGACCATTTATATGGATCAAGAAGAGCTTATACGTGTGATAATCAAGCATGGGAATGAAGTGCCAAACCTTCTGATCGAACCCGTGCCATGAACCCGCGCCGCGTATCGGTGCCGCGGGTACCATCAGAAGACTCGTTCGTGAAGTGCTTGAAAGGCCAAACATTCTGACCGTACCCGCGCCGCGGATAGGTACCACGGGTACCATCAGAAAGTCCGTTTTAGTTGTTTTATGTAATTTTTTTGAGTTATAATCTGTAGTAGTTGAGGTTAGGTTACAACTAGGGTAACGTAGTTTCTTGGGTTATGTCTTTGTGCCGCCCTATATAAGGGTTTCTTGTGAACAACATTGGACAGAACGTTTATGATATTTTGAGTGAAATTTTCTCCAGAATTTTCTTGGTTCTTTGGTGATTGAGAACCGCCATAGGTCTTATCAAGGTTTGCTTGTGGCGACCATCCAATCTCGCTTAGAGTTTCCTTTCGGTTTTGTTCAAGATCTTTAGAGAATTAGGTTTGAACGATTGAACGCGCTCAATTCGGTTCATCTTGGTTTTTCTAGGATCGAGGGCATCTTCAAGGGGAAAAGTTCGAGCAACCTACTCCACTTCAAGGGTTCTTGGAAGATCCATCCAAGGGGTCTTGAGTTCAACGAGTAGTAAGCCTAAAATCCAAGGGTCTTGGTAGTCTTCTGTACGCGCGATCTCATCATGAACAAAACAAACACAACCAGAAGTATGCATGTCAAGGTATCTAGGATGTTGATGATAAAGACGAAAGTAAGGAATTTCAAAATTCAAGGCACTGGATGGCAATCTATTAATTAAATAAACTGCTGTAGATAATGCCTCAACCCAAAATTTAGGTGGAACAGATAATTGAAGTAATAAAGTACGAACAATATCCAACAAATGTCTATTTTTACGTTCAGCAACACCATTTTGCTGGGGTGTGTATGGACAAGAACGCTGAGAAACAATGCCTTTTTGTTGGAGAAAAACATGAAATTCATGAGACATGTATTCACCACCTGAATCAGATTTCAGAATTTTGATGCTAGAAGAAAACTGATTCTCAACATAAGTAGTAAATTGTTGAAAAACGGATAAGACCTCAGATTTAGCACGAAGGAAATAGATCCAGGTATACTTTGTATAATCATCAATGAATATAACAAAGTATTTATAATTTGCATGAGAAATGACAGGAGATATTCCCCACCCATCACTATGAATCAAATCAAAACAGCGTTCAGCATGACTTCCATGAGAAGGAAAAGAAAGAGATTTACTTTTACCTAATTTGCATGTGGAACAATCAAAAGAGAGAGAAGAAGAAAATTGATCTTTATTGCCCAACAAACCAGAGTTTATTACATGAGATAAAATAATTGAATTAGGATGACCTAACCGTTTGTGCCATACTTCACACTTATTGTTCACAGTGTTACAAGCAAATGAAATAACACCAGGAATGGAAAAATGCAGAGGAAATTGATAAGTGTTAAAGTGAACTAGTTTTTTAGGTTAGGTTTTTAGGGTTTTCCATGAGTTTTTCTCTATTTCTTAGCTATTTCTTCTCTTTTATGATTTTAATGCCAAATTGTGTAAATGTATGATTTAAAAGTGTTTTTACACCATTTTGTAGGGTTTTGATAGTTTCAACTCGATTTCAATTGATTGGAGTGCAATGAAGAAATAGGCGAAGAAGAATTGGAATGGAAACAGTTTGGCAGCTTGGACATATTTCAGTGTTTTGGTCATATCTAGAGCTAGAGACATTGGATTGAGATGAATCTTGAAGTATTTTTAAGCTAAGACAATTTTCTACAATTCATACGAAGACATCAAAGTCCAGTTCTCACGTTTCAATGGTCAAAATCCCAAGTTACTGAAGCACATTTGCACTGCAAGGCTGTTCCGACCAGTTCTTAGTATTTTGAGTATATCTCTGGCTACAGAGCTCTAAATGACATGATTTTTTATTTTTTGGAAAGCTATCTCAAGGGGCTACAACTTTTGTGTTTTAACGAAAAGCTAATTCGGCTGCCTTTGAGGTCAAATCTGACGTAGACAAACCGCGTGACAACCCGCGCGCGATTTGTGCTGCGGTTTCCATTCAGAAGTTAAGTGAACAACCCGCGCGACAACCCGCGCGCGGTTTATGCCGCGGTTTCTTCACAGAATCTGTAGCGTATTTAGCAGCTGAACTGGCCATTTTGACGGAATATAGAACCCCAACTCGAGAGAAAACACACACGCGCCGCACACACCTCAAAAACACATATTTTGCACATCTAGAGTGATGTAGGGAGGAGAAAGCAAGAGTAGAGGGACAACTCAAGGGCTTCAATGGTGAAAGCAAGAAGATTTTATCAAGATGCAAGGGAGGATTCAAGAGGGCTGCATGAGAATGAGCTTTCTCTTTCTTTCTTGTCTTTTGTTAATTTTATTCTTGTAATTATGAATTGAGTTGTTTATGATTTAGATGGGATGAACCCTAAATTCTTATGTCTATAATTTTATTCTTGGCTTAATGAAAGACCCACTTTGTTCTTAGATTTATTCATGAGTTTATTTGTGTTTTGGATTGGGATTTGCATGCATCCTTCAATTCAAGTATTGATTTTGTATGGGTATATCGAGAGATTGCACATATGATTAGATCACTTCATGAATAGAGAGAACTTGAATGAATTGCTAGAGATAGGATTACATGAGTTCTTCCTAAGTTGAGTTTTAGGATTAAAGCTCAACTACAAATAGAGTCCATTGATTAGAAATTGCATCTTTTAGGGGTTTTAATTGAGAAGAGATTCCAATTAATCAACCGAGAAGGTAGGAATTGGTTCACTTGAGAAAGGATATAATTCACATTAGGGATTCTAGGGTCTAAGCAATTGGGTTAATCATTAATCAAGTTAGAGTTTTGGCATGTTGGTTTAGGGGAATTCTTCATCTAAATTCACCTCTACTTTTGTCCATTCTCTCTACTAAATTCTATATTGTCATTTAGTTAGATAATTAGTTTTAGCTAATTTGTATTTTCATTTAATTTGTCATTCACTTTGTGAGGTTAGATAATAGAAAGAAGTTAGTACTAGTACTCACATAGTTCCTAAGGGATCGACGCTCGGTACTCCTGTACACTATACTACTAGGAACGATAGGTGCACTTGCCTAAAGTATCCATAGTATAGTGAAACAGATATCAGAAATAATCGTCCAACTTTAGGCCCCTTCGCTAGTATCTTGCCCGACATCTGATCCTGCACAAGAGAACCATTATGAGAAAAACGAACATCACAGTTATTATCAACTAATTGCCCGATTGAAATAAGACTGGTAGAAAGCTGAGGTGATACAAAAACATCTCTAACAGTGGAATTAACATCCCCAATAGCACGAGTAGGCAACTGACAACCGTTGGCAATTTGTATATGTGCCGATCCAGTATAAGTTCGAACATTGCTAAGGGTTTCAGAAGAACTAGTCATGTGATTAGATGCACCCGAATCAATAATCCATGGAGAGGAAAGAGAATTATTACCTTGCAGTCCTAAGGCTGAAAATGCAGAAATAATCATCTGCTGCACCTTCTCAGTAGTGAGAACGGAAGAGTCACTAGTAGGAGGAGAAGAAGTTGAACCCACAGTAGCTTGATAAACATTAACCTAACGATTTTGAGGACGAGTAGGACACTCTTTGATAATATGCCCCGACTTTTTACAGTAGTTGCAAAATTTCCCTGTACAGCTGGTAGCAATATGTCCGTATTCCTTGCAACTGAAGCATTGAACCTTCCGCATGTCTCGTCCTTTGCCTTTTGCTTGAGCAATATGCGCTAGTGCATTGGGTGTCATGTTATCGTGCTGATAAGTGGCCTGAGTGGCAAGTCGTTGCTCCTCACGAAGAAACTCCCCAAAACAGACATCCAAAGATGGCATGGGATAACGATTCATCAAATTGGAACGAGTGGATTCAAATTTAGGTCGTAACTTCATTAAAAACTGATCGCGCTTGCTTTGCGCATGAAGATCCTGCACAACTGCGAGAGATTCTTCTGGTACCTTGGCATAAATAATGTCAGTAAATTCTTCCCAGAGATTATTAAAGCCAGAGAAATAATCCTGAATGGAGAGATCGCCTTGCGTGTAACTAGCAATCTCGTACTCTAGCTGAGAACGTCGAACAGTATTGTCCTGATAATATACCTTTCTTAGGTATTCCCACATAGATTTAGCAGTCTTATATGGCCTCAAATTAAGAACAATAGCAGGATCCACCGATCCTAAAATCTATGTCATCACCCGAGCATCTTTGATTTGCCATTGAGTCAATTTAGGCACATCAGTAGGAGCTGGATCACTCCCATCAATATGACCCCATAACTCTTTTTCCGTGACAAATAAACGAAATTGAAATTTCCAGACAGAATAATTCTTGCCCGTGAATTTCACCGTAAAAGAATCAGAAGACATGATGTAGTGCTAAGACTGAGAATAAAGTAGCCCAAGAGCTCAGAAGGCACCAAAAATACTCCAAGAGACACTCTGATAGTGTCAAAAATACCAAGGAGCTCCAAGAAGAAGAACTAGAAGCACTGAAATGAGAAAAGGAAAAGAAACTAAAAAAGATTGTATGCCTAGAAACTTGGCTCTGATACCATGACAAAAGAATCTTTTTGATTGAATGCCTCAATTGTGAGGATTTCTCTCATTATATAGGCACAAATGTGTAATATACAAGGCTAGAATCAAGCCTAAATTATAGCTATCAATCTGTCCTAAATTACAGTTATCATCAAGCCTAAATTACAGCTATCAAATCTGTCTATATACAAGTCTAAATTATAGCTATCAATCTGTCCTAAATTACAGCTATAATCAAATCTGTCTATATACAGATTTTGGCTAAATAAGAAAGTATATATATATATACAATTGATGAGAATTAAATAAGGGGAGCTAAATAAGGAAGCATATCATGGAGAGACAATCAAGGAGCATGTAAGGAAGCATATCATGGAGAGACAATCATGGAGCATATTATGGTGACATCAATCATGGAGCATATTATGCTGACATTCTGGATTGTTTTCAATCAAGAATTCTTGGTATTTGTGTGGTATTTTGGTTATCTTGACAGTTTTCCTTATTTTCTTGATTATTTTTGTGTCAAAACTTTTCAAGAAAACAAGCTTTTGGACCTTCAAAGCCATAAAACAAATTTTTTCTTGAAGAACTTGTGTTGTGTTCTTGGTATAAAAAAAAAGAGGTGTGCACCTTAAGGAAGAAGAAACCGTGCACTAAAAGGAGTGAAGAAGGAAAGAGGCGTGCAAAATAGAAGGAAAATGCCTTGCACTAATCTATCCAAATTTGTTTCTTGGTGTTTCTTGGCATTTTGTTGTGATTCTTGAACTTCTTAAACTTACCTTGTGAGTTCTTGAATCAAAGAGTACAAGTTCTTGAGTTTCTTCAATTTGTTTGGGGTTCTTGATTGGTTTCTTGAAATTCTTGGTTAGTTTCTTGGGATTCTTGAAGCCTTAATCAATTGTTTTGAACAAATGGGAAGTTCTTGAGTTTCTTGGTTGAAAGACTTTAATTCTTGAAGTTCTTGCTTGCTGGAATTTTCTTCTTGAAATATCTTGCTCACTAGATTTGATTTCTTGAAGAATAACTTGTTGGAATTTTGTTTCTTGATTGATAAAGAGTTGTTTCTTGATTTTTCCAGCTTGAACGCCTTGCTTAAGGAGGGGAAAAAGCTGCTCAAATTGTGTTAAAAGAAAAAGAAACAAGTTTCCTAAAATTTAAGAATTTGACCGTTTCCTTGAGAGAGAAAAATAAAAAAGGCAGCCGTTTGAGGGAGAAAATATAGGAGCAGCCTGCAATTCTTTTGAGAAAATTTAAGAGATTTCGCGTGCTTAAAGAGAGAAAAATTAGGAGTCCAACCTCGTAATTGAAGAGAAAAAATAGGAAGGCTGTCCAAAACAAAAAGAAGAAGCCGTGTGTTTGAGAAAATCTTGGGATTGTCCGCCATCTTATGGAGAAAAAAATAGGGGAAGCTTGGCATTGTAGAGAGAAAAAATAGCTGCAGCCATATTGTTGAGAAAAAATAGGAAAGCTATCCAAATTCTTTTGGGAAGGGATTTTGAGGTAAGAGAAAAAGGAAAGTGCAGTGATTTTTGAATAAGGAAAGTAATTCTTGTGTTAGCACTTGTAGTTTTTGTAAAGCACTTTTTGTTTTTTATGACAATATCATTTTTCTTCAAGAAACTTTTGAAAATCAAGATTTTTCCACACAAGATATCACACATTAAGATTTCAAATTGTGTCTTCTTGAGTCTAAAGCTTGTGTCACCTATTTCTTTGAAATTCTTGAAAACAAACTCACTCTAAGCATCCTATTTTCTTGTTACTCTTCTTGATAACTTAACTTTGGATCTTTGTTGAGGACAATTGAGCTGGTTCTTCATCAAAGGGCATATAGACGTGATCTCAAGATGGCAAGAGGTTAAGTAGTGAGATAATTATCAGGTAAAAGCCAAAATTTTTTTAGAGATACACGAGAGAAGAGTGTATACACTTAGGGAAGAGTGAGAATTTCCTTATTTCTGGTGCTACTAACATTTCTTTGCAGGTCATCCACTCCATGGAGGAAAGAAACACTAACGTTGAGCCTGATTATAAGTTGTTTATGAAGGCCATGCAAGATACTCAACGTAAGATGATGGAGGACATGAGGACTATTAGGGATCAATTTGAATGAGTGGAGTTGCTTCTAGATGGCATTGAGAATTCATCTCGAGCAAGAGGCACAAGGAACCAACCTATGAGGAGGAAGAGAATGAAGCTAGGGACTTCAATACTGATGATGTCATAGTTAGAAGAGGAAGGAGAGTTCAACACCATCAAGATAGCAATCTTGGCAGTATAAATATGAAAATTCCTCCATTCAAGGGCATGAATGACCCTAAAGCTTATCTCGAATGAGAACGAAAGGTGGATCATGTTTTTAATGTGCAAAATTATTCTGAGACCAAGAAAGTCCTATTAGTTGCTGTGGAATTTGTTGAATATGCTAGTGTACGGTGGGACCAACTAGTCAAGATGAGGAGAAGATATGACGAGCTCGCAATAAGCACTTGGACAAAGATGAAAACCATCTTGAGGAAGCACTTCATTCCTAGCCATTATGTAAGGGATCTACATAGGAGGCTGCAACAACTCACACAAGGGTTAATGTCCGTAGACGAATATCACAAAGAGATGGAGATATTAATGATAAGAGGTGATTTTCAGAGGATGAAGAAGCAACTATGGCTCGATTCATTGATGGCCTCAATCTTGAGATTGCTAAAATTGTGGAATTGCAACTCTATGTGGAGCTCAAAGATTTGGTGGAAAAGGCTAAGAAAATTGAAAGGCAACTCAAGGGTAGGAGAGGACGAGGTATGGCTAACACTTCAACTGGGTTTCCATGGATAGATGCTCGTGACAAAAGGGATGCACGAGCAACACAAAAGCCACGAGATTTTGTGAAACTAAGTTTGACATGTCTTTAATGGAGAAAGGCAAGGGTGAGTCATCTTCATCAAAACCTCAACCAAAGTGTAAGAATGAAGCTCCAATGCATCAAAGGGACATTAAGTGTTTTTAGTGTCAAGGTTATGGCCATGTAGCTACCTAATGTGCAAGTAAAAGGGCAATGATTGTGCTATCATTGGAACCACCTTATGGAGAAGCCTTGATCACACACAAAACACTAAACATCCAGCCTGAGAAAGAGGATAAAAAGATGCATAAAATCTTTCATACGAAATGTGTTGTGCGAAACAAGGTATGCAATGTTATTATGGATAGTAGTTATTGTACTAATATTGCTAGTACTTTATTTGTAGAAAAACTGCAATTACCAACCATGAATCATCCAAAACCATATTACTGGCAATAGATAACTGACACTGGTTATTTAAAGCTAACAAAACAAGTTGTGGTTTCGTTTGCCATAGGAAAAATATGAAGATGAAGTCTTATGTGATGTAGCTCCAATGCAAGCATGTCACATTAGGAAAATATGAAGATGAAGTCTTATGTGATGTAGCTCCAATGCAAGCATGTCACATTATACTGGGGCATCCATGGCAATTTGATAGGAAGGTGACCTACAATGGTGACAAAAACATGTGTTCACTCATTTGGCACAAGAAGAGTATCATTTTGAAACCTTTAAGGCCAATTGAAGCATACAAGGATCAACTTAGAATAGTTGAGAAATGTAAGATGAGAGCAAACAAAAAGAGTGAAAATAGAAAAGGCGTGAGGGATGAAACTTCCAAAAAGCATGAGAGAGTTAGTAAGTGCAAGAATGTTCTACTTGTGAGGGCAAATTCTCTTGTACCAATATATTGTAAAGAAAGCTATTTTGGTAACTCACTTAACCATTCTTTTCTTAGTGTTTTTGTTGTGATTTTGCATAATGACTTTCAAGAAAGGATGCCACACATTTGCTGTTTTGATGTGAAAATTGCAACTGTAATTGAATGCTCATTGAGCAAGGAGGTTCCAATGATTTCCAAGGAGAAGTTGATGGACACAAGGACTTGTTTTCACATTTCCACCGTTGAAAATAATTTGTTAACTTTGCTGGATTGGTGGAAGGAATTTTTAAGTTTTGATTGTTTAGAAGTTTTTGGTTTACTTTCTGATTATGTTTTTAATATTTGTTTGGTCGACTTAGATTACGTTTTACACATAATTTGCTTTAATTTGCAAAATACATTCTGTTTTGTGTTAGGCTAGCTTGATTTATATGTTTTTAGGTTGTTGTTACGTGTTCTTTCATCTTGCATTGATGGGATTAATATGAGTTTAAATTAGCAAGCATTCTATTTGTTGTTTCTTTCACGAGATTTTCGTATGTATGTGCATCATTATTCTGTTAGCATTGTTAAATTGCATGTTTTTGCAATATCCAAGTGTTTTTCTTTTTATAAGTAGTCATGAATGTTCATTGCATGATGAGTGTAGAGTTTTTACTTTTTTTCTTTGTTCATATGTTGTTAAAGAAGGTTATATTAGTATATTTTACTTTTTTCCATATCTATTGCATAAGGTGTCTATTTGTTTCCTTCAAAGTATGAGTTTTGAAGTTGAAAGCCATGTTGAGTTGTCTTTTAATTATCCTAGGTTGTGAGTTTTATTTTGTTTTTGTGTTCATTTGTCATAAGTTTCCACTACATCGAGTCCATACTTGTTGATTTTAGTACATTTTTTTAGGGATTATGCACATAGAAGGGAGTTTGTTGTTTTCAGGCATGCTCTAAGTTGTGCAATTTACTTACTAGAGTATGACCCTTATGGTGTTGGTTTCCTTAAGTGCATTGATGAGAGTATTAAGTCACTACATGAGCTAGTCTTGCAAGGTACACAGTTTGATTCAAGTTGTTTTCTATAATGCTTATGCATGTATTTATGGTATAGACGATTCGAGGATGAATCTTTGCAAGGAAGAAAGGAATGATAAGATTCCAAAGACACCTACACAAGTCATATGTGCTGATCATGGAGTTGTTGATCAAGTAGCTCGATGCAAGCTTGAGAAGACATTTATCTTGTATGCAAGCTGTCCAAGAGTTAGGTCAAGAGTACATATAAAGAAGGATTTGGTAGAGCTACACAAGCTATTTAGTGTATTCAAGTGGTCCATGAGGTGTATCAAGGGTTAAGGTATTCGTGGAGGTCCAATGGGTTGTGTTTGTTGGATTTGAGAATTGTTTAGCCCAAGGGCATTAAATACGGCGTGAACAGTGATTTTTAAAGCTTTTTAAGTGTTTAAGTCTATGATTTAATAGGTTACTTTGAGCACAAGTTGTAATCTTTAGTAGTTACTATTTGTGATAGATTACAACTAGTGTTTAAGTTAATTTCCAAGTAATCTTCTATTTCCTTATTCTCACAATTTGTACCCTATATAAGGGCTGCTATTGTTCATCTAAATTTATGTGAGATTTGAGTTGATAAAATTGTGTGTTTTCTTATGAAGAATTACTCTTAATTCTTTGGTGATTAAGAACTACCTTGTTTCTTAACGAAGAAATTTTGTTAAGTTTCAAGTTTCTAGCTTAGAGTTGTTCAATTAGTTTGTTTTTAGTCTTTTAGATTTGTCCACTAGGAATCTAATCCACAAGTTGGTTAGGGGTCTAGAATTCTTAAGGGAGGACATTCAACGAAATCGAATAACCTTCAAGCAACCAATTCATGATTGTTGGAGTCTTTGGACAGGTTTCAAAGGAGTCAAGTATTCGATTTGTTCAACCTATTTTCAAGGCGTTCTTGGCCTCATGCAACCATGTGCATATCATGTTGCTTGACTGGTGGCTTTATTCCCTTCTTTGGTAGTTTCTTCGAGACAACTCGCATCCAAATGAAATTTAGCATTCAACATCCACGACAAATAGTTCTTTCCAGTGACATCAAGAGCAACGAACTTGAGTTTTGCAAATTTAGCCATAATAACAATTGAAATCTAGAAAACAAATAAATAATTACCACACTTACTTAAAGAACATGTTGAAAGTTGGCCAGAATCTCGTGTTAATAGCGTGTTATAAAAATGGTATTAAAATTAGTAGTATTGCAGTACTACTAGAAAGTAGAAATATAATATAACTTGCTACTATCTATAAAGTGAAGAAAATATAATGACAAAAGCAAAGTAGAATATAGCAATATTTTCTCTTCTTTTCTTCTTTTTTTTTCTTTTCTTTTATTTCTTGCATATAAGCCACTATTTATAGGTTTGAAGTTCACCTCTCCACATTAAATAAAGGTCATAAGACCCTAAATGTAGGTTATGTGAGTTACATAAATTAATTGGAGATCAGGGGATAGTAGCAATTACAAGGAATAATATGAAAAATCATAGGATGAACATGAATGGACATCCACTAAATGATTCATAACACAAATGATGTTTTAACTTACAATTTTTAAATATTGAAAATAAGGTCAATTTTAAAATTTTAACAGTATTTAATCATTAACTGTTGAGATGCCCTAACAGATGACCGATTTTGAGGCATTAAGATAAAATCACATTAAACCTTAGGTACAATGGAACTAAGGTTTTACAATAAATTTGTCTTTTTAACTAACTTAACAATATAGTTACCGTATCCAGTTATTCAAAAGACTAAAAGACACAAAGATTAATAACTAGTGCTAAATTACAAAAATGACAAATTTTAATGGACTTTGTTGCATTTACCTCAAACTATAAGTGGCAAGATGACTGTGGAGACTTACTATGCTTGAATTACAAACAACTGTCGATTTTTTTCCTTTGATTTGTTTGGATGATAGATTTAGATAAATCTGATTTGTTGTTTGGATTATTTATTAAAAAAAAATAGATTTAATATCCAATTCTTTCTTAAAATCCCCATACTTGCATCGCATCCAAAGTTAACCATCTTAAAAGGACCCGCTATTTTTCAAAAATTTCAATCTGACCCGAAACTTTGAAGACCGGAAATTATACTGTGCAATTCCTCTGTCCGTTGTTGGCAATCCCGTCCCCTGAAAGCAAGTGAGAGAGGAAGGGTTGTTTTAGGTAAAATTCCAGAAAAATGGAGAATTCAAGTGACTCATCATCCGATCCCAATCATACCACCATCACCATTGCCGACCGTGACGATTCCATCAATAGCAATCATGGTAACTCAACTTATTCTTCAATACCGCCGTCACTAAGAGATAGAAGAAGAGGAGTTGAGTGGCCAACTATTGATGGACCACTGGGTATATCGGAAGAAGAATCAATAGGGCAGGCTCGTAAATTCTTCAAATTTGGATTTTTATTGCTGCCATGGCTTTGGGCTGTCAATTGCTTCTACTTTTGGCCGGTTCTTACCAAATCCAATTCTCATAATCATCCTCAGCTGCGTTACTGTAAACCCTTAAATCCTACCCCGCTCCCTTCTTTCTATACATTATCAAATGCGTTTTATTATGTATTTTTACATGGATTATTTGGATGGACGTATTTGTGTGTGGATCTGTGTTTTTCTATGTGCAAATCTAATTTTTCATGTGGTTTTGATAGATTTTTCTATTGACTTCCCGTTCGTCATTTCTGAACCGCAAGGATCATAGGGGTCTTAGTAATTTGTTCTAGCTTGCTGGGGCTAGGGCACTCAATTGAATGCATTTTTGGGCTTTTTTGTATGTAATTTGATAAACTTTCTAGTGTTTTTCAGCTTTCATTTTTTTCTTTTTTTTGGGGTTGCGGATTGGGGGTCAGGCGCCCCGGGGGGGGGGGGGGAATTCGTTCTGATTCATTTGAAACAAAAGAAATGAATAACTAGATGCACGGGGATGTTCTATAGAATTGGTTTCTGTCGAAAGCTTGGAAAACCTAAATTAGTGGCGTGGAATTCAGATTAATGGAAGGTGGTTCAAGGCATAATAATAGATATTTTCTTCTGCCACCGTCTATTATAGAACTTCAGTCGCATACAATGATTTATAAGAAGTGAAACGAGTCAAACATATTGCATATTATCTTCCCTAGAATTTTGTTAAATGTATCCAGGTTTTGCTGGTTATTCTTGCCATTGCTTGACTATGCACACACGTATATGGATACATGTACGCCTGTATGTTGTGTATATGAATATGCTGTTTCTGCACATGTTCTTTTGGGGTTTTATATTGAATTTGCATTTTCCAAAACTTCTTTTGGTTTAATCCGAGGATGATCTTTTTTTGTAAACTTAAAATGTCCATTTTGAAATTTGGGGAGGTAACTAATCCTTGCTGAGTTTGCTAAAAATAAGGCCGTCACTCGAATATGTTTGGGATTCACTATTTGTCTTTGTGAATTCTTTGTAGTGGTTCTTAGTTTGTTAATGCTATTAGAGTGAAATTTTTTCCCCTGGTTGTATGTTCCAGTGTCGGTTTGAAACTCTGAAATATTTGTTAACTGTCGCACCATTTATGTAATTATTGAATTGCTGAATGGTGCATGATTATTCTTGCGCATGTTTGACTTTTAGGACATGTTGCACCTAAACTGTGCTGAGAACCTAATTTGGTATTACAGAGTTTAGATACTGCGAAGGATCGAGCCACAATTGCAAGGTTTTTTCCCTTCCACAACCACTGTATAATTCCAATGATATGGGATGACTGTGGGAGGATTGGAAAATTATTGTAGCCAGGTTGGTTAGATCTTGAAAAAAATAAAAAATTTGATCTTGGACTCCAAATAAGATGGAATCCGGGCAAAAGATAACAAGGGGAGAAAGCAAGACGAAAATAGATCTAAAGTTTAGAAAGCCACCCAGTAATGGTCTGAAATTAATTATCCAAAAAACTAGACTGAAATGTCCTACCAAGACCAACTTATTGAGAGACTTCTACCATTATTGAAAGTCCTAATCCGACTTAATCTCTAATGCTTATACTGGATGATAATTAAGAAGGAATAGCTATCTAATAGAAGATTAAATTAAAACAGGTCTAACTCAACTAAAACTTAACTAAAACTCATAAAATTAGATAATAACTAGCTAAATACATATGTTGTTGGCCCTGCATCAGTTCTTGTCGGGTAGAGCAATCTCGGTTCCTAATGAGAAAAAATGGTCAAAGTGTTAGTAGGCACTGGGGTCAATTGATTTCAGCTTGTCTGCAGAAACCCACATAGCTTTTGCAAATGGTTTACCTAGCCACTTGAACCTTTTTTGACATCAAGCATCTCCTGAACCACATCGTTTTTCTTTTTAGGCAGTTATGCTGCTCAATCCTTATCCATAACTGGCTCATTTTCAGCATTAAAATCATGAAAATCATACAAATTAGAAACATGGACAAGGGGACTAATCTGCAAATTGTCTAGTATTTCCACCACATTAGAATTTGAATTATTTTTCTTCAAAATTCTATAAGGATCAAAGGGTAAAGTCCGACATCCAATTCCCAATGAAGTCTATCTCAATTGATAAAGTAGATGGGTCAATCCACTCATTGCCAATTGGTTTTGACATGGAGACCATGATCTTTAATATGGAACCAAAGCTAAGCCTTGGGTCTAAATTTATGCACTCTTATCCAACACTCTACTCATGTCTCAGGTCATCTAGCCTCTCATGACATTATGGGCTTTTAGTTGGCTCTAGGTTCTCCATAAGCCCATAGGCTCTCAACAAACCCGAATCACATGTAAAAGGGGATGTCAAGGGACAAAGTCCTACATCCAATTCTCTAGGAATCTTGTTAGAATAGTAAATAGAGTTTGAGAGGAAAATGATGTATATTGATAAAAATGGTGCTCACTTATAGCAGTACAAGAAGCCTATTTATAAGCTTGTATATGGCTAGTACATCCAATAAACCTAGACATGATGAATGTAGACAGAATGAACCAAGACATAATTTATAATAAATTTAGACATATTATCTATAGCAATAAAGTAAAGATATTCTAATCAATCCCAAATCCCAATCAGATATTAATCAGATCCTTGATTTTAGGATCCTTAACAAACTAAGAAGCTTAGCTAAATTAGCCTAATTCTATCCATTGTACGTGGTTTTTCACACTCCCTTCATGGTGGAGAATAGGTATTCTCCGTTGCCAGCTTGGATATACTATTATGAAATGCTGAGATATTCAACCCTTCGCTAAGTACATCAGCAAGTTGACCATGTATATGCACATAAGGCATAGGATTGTGCTTTGTTCAGTTATGTTGCATAGGATTGTGAGCTATGCTTATTGTTGCAATAGAGCCTTATTGGGCTATCTCACTAAATCTTCAAATCTTCGAGAATGATCTTTAACCAAAACAGTTCACATGCTCCTTGAACCATAGCTTTGAATTCAGCTTTTGCACTAGACCTAGCTACCACATTGTGCTTTTTACTTCTCCTTGTCACAAGATTTCCACCAAGAAAAATACAATATCCCATGGTTGATCTTCTATCTGCAATTGATCCAGTGTAATCTACATCGGTGTATGCCTCTAGAATTAAACCTCCATTCCTTCTATGCAAGATTACTCTCCTAGTGTTCCCTTGAGGTCTAATACCTGACAAGCTACTTGCAAGTGAACTTCTTTTGGGTTGTGCATAAATTGACTGATCACACTTATTGCGTATACTATATCAAGTCGTCTATGTGACAAATAAACAAGTCTCCCTGTTAGGTGTTGATACATTTCTCTATTTACCTTGACGTCCTCTTTTGCTCTTCCCATTTGAAGATTCAGATCTATAGGAATGCTAGCTGGTTTGCATGCTATTTTGCTAGTTTCTTTGAAGAGATCCATGACATACTGCTGCTGGGAGATAAACATGCCTTGTTTTGAATGAGTAACTTCAATTCCAATAAATATTTCATTCGTCCCAATGCATTGATTACAAAGTCCTCAGCTACGCATTGGCTCAATAACTATTATTTCATTGACATACACCAAGAGAGCTGTAACTCCCCCTGAAGGGGTAGCAAACAAAGTACCCTTGGCTTCGTTTGTAACCTATGGTCATCATAGGTTTTGCAAATCTCACAAACTAGGCTCGTGGTGACTACTTAAGGCCGTACAAAGTCTTTTTCATTTTGCATGAAGTATGAGCATCTAAATTCTTGCCATAACTGGTGGAATCTCTATAAAAACTTCTTCCTCTAGATCTCCGTGTAGAAATGCATTTTTGACGTCGAATTGTTGTAAGTTCTATCCGTAGTTGGCTGCCAATGATAATAACTCTAACAGTGTTTATCTTTGCAACAAGAGCAAACATCTCAAGGTAATCAATTCCATAGGCTGGAGTATACCCTTTTGCAGCCAATCGTACCTTGTTTCTCTCTATCGACCCGTTTGCTTTATAGCTCACAATATATACTCATTTACACCCAACTAGTTTCTTTGTCATTGGTTTCCTAGGCTTTGTTCTTCTCCAACACACTTCTTGATATTCAATTGAAATTTGAAACCCAAGTTTACTTTAAATACTTACTTAAATACTTTTAATTTCTTTTGGGTTAATCTTTGGTTCTTTTCTTTTCTTTTTTTTTTTAAATTCTTTGCACTTATAAGTCATACGCTGTAATCCCAATCATGATTATTCACTGGTGAGAACAAGTCAACTATTGAGAAGTAATATGTTCGAATAAATATCCAAGAGAAATTTTTTGTTAAATAAAAGGGTAAATTACATAAAACTCCCTTGTGGTTTGGTCAATTTACAAGTTATATTGAAACAAACAAATTACATCCTTGTGATTGGACTTATGTGAATAGTTAATTTTTTAATTAATTCTAATCGTCAAAATTCTAAAAAAGTTTAACGTAAAGGTATGATGGCTATTTGGATGCAAAATTGTTTAAATTTGTCGTTTATTCTTATCTTTATTTTTCTCTTGCCCTTTTTTCCTGCTTATACACCTTCATCTTTGCAGTCTACAACAAGTGATAGCAGTCATTCATGAAGAACAAGGCTTCGCACATTGAATGTTGTGTAGAACTTAGATTTGAGTATGAAATCTCAAAAAGAATACAAACCCTTAAAATAACTAATTCCTAACTCGAATTTAGTGTGAAATTCCTAAGAGAAACAGCCATGAAGCACTTAAAATAATAGACCTAATATGCAGCCATTTAGAAATTGCTATTGTTGTTGCGTTCAACCCTGAATGTTGTGCAACTAAGTGTGAACATGAACAAAAAAACGAGTGTAGAATAAATAAGAATGTTGAGATAGATGTTCGGACACATTAGATTAGATAGAATAAGTAATGAATGCATCAGAAGGAAAGTAGGAGTAGCACCAATAAATGAGAAGATGAGAGAATCACGCTTAAGATAGTTTGGACACGTGTAGGAGACTTCTAGATGCCCTAGTATGGAATTTAGAAAATAGAGAAGTTTTGACTCAAATTCAAAGGGAAAGGGAAACACCTAAAAAGAATTGCAAAATGTTATATTTAAACCTCAACGAGAATATGTGTCTCGATCGAATACAATGGTGACATATGATCCATATAGCCGACCTCACATTGTGGGGTAAAGTATTAGATGATGATGATGTTGTTGTTGTATTGGGTTCAACCCTAAGAATTTATAGTGTTGACAATTAAAGGATGAAGGATTTTAGAATTTCACTTGAGGTTCAATTATGCACTCTTTCATCGATCGAATATTGCTAGAAGTTGGATTAGTTATTAAAAAGGTCTTTATCTTATTAGTTCTTGGATTTTCTGATTTTTTAGTAGGGCTATTTTAGTGATTACTTATTTTGCTGGATTTTTCTCTTTTTGGTATCTTAAGTATTTGTTTTTAGAGTCAAATAAGGAAATTGTTTCTGATTTGTTATTAGTAATTGAGTTAGGGAAGGGTTCTTGTTCTTATATTGAAGAAGAGGTTAATCCTAATTACAATGGGATTTGGTTTAGAGGCATATAAATAATGTACGTCTATAATAAGAGGAGTTTTTTCAGATTAGAGTTAATAAATTTTTTTGCAAATGTTGTCTTTTTGAGGTTGTGTGATGCAATCTAGCCTAAACGTGCGTAGGAGTCATTCCAATCATTTTCTAATTCGTTGTTCTTCTTAAATTCAAGGGTTCAGCCATTTTACCTTAGTTTCTGTGTCCATATTTTTCTTAACCTTTGTTTTTGGGTTTTCTGCTTATTAAATTGCAGTTTTCCAGTGATCCCTCAATCCTAAAGAAACTGATTCGCCTGTCTAGTGATGATACCAATTGCTTGTGTTGTGTCAATTTGGTGTTAGAACTAAATTACTGATTTTTTTGCTAGCATATTAGCTGCCCACGCCTACAGACATTCCATATTTTGATGACTTTGAAGGTGTGGTGGATACTGAACTCTGGTAAGGGTTTGCAATTTGTCAATATTGGATTGACAGCAAAAGACCAAGTAACTACATAGGTAGCTCCACAGCCAAAAGTTTTTGGACAGCCAACCTTGGATTAACCAGATCAGGTTGAGAAGCTGTTAAAACAACCAGAAGAATGTTCTTCACTGATCATCCAACAACCAAAGAAGGTACAAAGTGAGAATCCTGCTTTTGGTCCTCTTAGTAGAATTTGAAAATTTTAAAAAACTTGGCCACTGATCTTGAACCTGCAAGCTCAAAAATACCTGAATTTTCAGTTGCTTATAGCATGGGCTTGACAAGGGGGAATAGGAAGTAGTTCTTGAAAATTTTGGAGAGGAGTCTAAAGTGGCTGCAAAAGAGGGAATTCTTGGAAAAGAAATACTTGGAATTCAATTAGAGAATGATGTTGCTTCAGCCAAGGGGTTTATGAACATACTGTTGACTGAGGACTTGATGTAGGAAAATCTTAATGGAGTCCTCATAAATCAAAGGTTGAGCAAGTTTAGAAAGAAGGCTAAGATAAGGTTTCTATTTTATTTGCTCCAACAGTTGATTTTGTATCTGGAGAATCCCTGCAACATTCAGCCTATGACATCGCGAATCTTTCCATTCCTACCACCAGTGAAGGGTAAAGAAGTATTTTGTGGTGGTGTTTTTTTTTTACTTGTATGCAGGTTGTCCAAGTCTTTCAAACTCGAGGACGAGTTTTCTCTAATCAAGGAAGAATAATGCAGACGACTAAATGACCCCAGGAATCCAAGATTAAAAATTTCCAGAATTTCACTCAAGCTTCAGTTATGAACTCTTTCACACATATAGAGTTTTGCTTTTGAGTTGGATTAATCATTTCTTTATTTCAGTTTCTGCAAATAGACGTTTAATTTTTATGAGTTCTAGGATTTTTTAAATTTTAGTACTATGAATATATAAGTAATTAGCTGTTTCACAAGAATTTTCTCGTTTTGATGTTTTAGTATTTTCTTTCATAGTCAAATAAGGAGGTTTTTGATTTGTTATAAGTAGTAGAGTTAGGAAAGGAGTTTCGTCCTATATTCAGTAAGATGTGAATTCTGATTTTAATAGGATTTGGTTTAGAAGTATATAAATAATGTACTTCTTCTTTGAGAGAAGGGATTTTCCAGATCCGAGTTAACAAATTTCTTGCAGATGTTGTCTTCTTGAGATTTTGTGTGATGTAGCTTGGGTTTGAGCCTAAAGGTGCCTAGGAGTGATTCCTAGCGCTTTCTAATTCATTCTTCTTCTTAACTTCAAGAATTCAGCAATGTTACCAGAGTTTTCTGTCAAGAATTCTTTAACCTTTGTTTTGCAGTTTCTGCTCATTACATTGCTATTTTGTACGATCCCAGGGTCCTAAAGAAACTGATTTACCTATCAATTTATTCTACCAATATCGTGTTCTGCGTCAATAAACTTTGCATTTGTTGTGAATCATGATTCAAAAGGGTCTTCTATTGTATGTATAATAGAGGATCTCTCATTTTAGTAATTTTGACAATGGTTCTTGAAGACGACTTGGGATTTTGCTTTGAAAAATCACCAGATTGGTCATGACCTTTTTGATCTCCAACCTCTTCAATTCTCTGATATTAACTGCTTATGATCTCTGGATGAGTTGGCTTATCTTTTGCCTTGGTGGTGTGAAACAGGTGAGGTCATGGGGAAGGGGAAATAGGTGGTTGATGGTGCTTAGATGGGGTTGAGAGTTAGGATGAAGCTGGTAACGAGAGCTTTCAGTGACAGAGAGAATGGTGAGGGAGGACTGACATAAAAGGAAAAAACAAAAGGAAAGAAATGGAAAATCTTAAGAATAAGGAAAAATTAACCAGACTGGCTGTTAGGATAAAGAAAAAGCATATGAAATCAAGAATAAAATCAAATAAAATCAAATGTCAGAGAAAATATATAGTGATAATTTGCTTGATGTCACTGGGGACCAGCACTAATATTGTTTTTTTTTAAGTGTTTAAACTTTAAATTATAGTAGTTTTTTTTTTTTGTTTTTTGTTTTTTTTTTTGGGGGTGGGGGGGGGGGGTGTGGGGAGGGGGAGGTTGTGGACAACAATGCTACAAATGTTGAATAGGCAGGATAAAGCTATTAAAAAATTGACTATTTGCTATTGACCATTGAGTTTGACGAAAAAGTTGACACTTCATCTGCTAAAAGGAGGTATATTATAGGTCTTTGAACCGCGTAGCTTTTATACATTGGCTTAATCATTGGGGAGTTTTATGTAATTTTGTCCAAGTAAAATGCTTGCCATACTCTTGTGCAATGGCCCTTGATTAAAGTAGGGCTAATTTGAAAGTAAAATCTAGACAATATATAAAGGGAGAGCACCCTTTTAGTATGTTAGTCTTTCTCTTTTATTTTTTATTAATTCTTTTTAAACTTTTGAATTGACACTGCCCATCAAGATGTAATTGTTTAAAAATCATCTAACATATTCTTAATTGTTATTTATAACAAAAAATTTAAAAGCATTAAAAGCATATGATTAATCTATTTTTACAGAAAAAAATTTTGAAATTAATATCTATACAGCTGTTTATCCCAAAAATTCTTTGTTTTTTAAATTAGCACTCACAATCAGTGTGCCTTTTGCACTAGTATGATGCATAGTTGCTTCCAACTCCCAATATATGATGCTGTAGATCTTGCACCCATGTTTAGGACTGTTCTACTCTTTGGTTTGAATATTAGTATCTCAATATCCTCTTCGCAAACAATCAGCTTATTTGTGAAAGAACTCTATTTCAGCCTTCGTGTTTTCCTCTAGTACTAATCTTGTTAAATTTAGCTACTAAAAACCACTGCTTTACATTGGCCCTCAGTTTTATCTCCTGACTTTACCTACTCAAACAGTCCCGCCTTCATTCATGTTCTTTTCTTATTTACCTTTCTAGTAACTGCTGTGGCCATGCTTGCTAAAATTGCAAAGCCATTTATTTTTAACTGATTTTTCAGCGTATGCTTTAATTTATTAAGGTAAAGAAAAGTTTCTTAATGACTTGTACATGTAATCTGTCATTCTTAATAGAACAGCTGCATGATAACAGAAAGAATCCTTCTTGCCCTGGTAATCTGATCACTGTTTAAACATCAATGGTGTAAGCAAGACCTTTAACACATGAAAGTAACTGGTGCAAGCTCTAGAACACGCTTCCATTTAGCATTCTACTCAACCATCTTTCAGATTTAGCATCCTCTAAAATGTTAGCAGAACAGGAGGTTTGAGTTACTTGGCAAGGTGATGCAACGGCTATAAGCTGGTTGGATAAAAAATATCCTCTCTGGAAGCCTATAACTAAAGCTAGAAGACAACTTGCAAGCAAGAAGGAATTTTGGTCTAAAAGGAGGTGTCCATGGTGATCCCTAGGGTCTTAAGATGAAATTAGTGTCATTAGATTATTAGTAGATGTTTTAAGAGTCATTATTTTAAAATTCATGTCTTAGGGGTATTTTAGTCTTTTAAATGTTCACAGGAATTTTTTTCAGCAACTGTGTTTTTTATTTTATTTAGTTATTCAATTATGTCAGGTATCTAGCTAAAGTCATAGTTGTTATAGGAATATTCTGTAAGTGTTTTGTTTTCTTAGGAAATAGGAATTCTATTTATAATAGATTTCTTTCTTTTAGATAAGTCATAAGTTTATAAATATCTTTGTTATTAGGCTATTCTAGGTAGAGAGAAAGATTGATTAATAAAATTTCAGTTTATTTGTTTAGTTTGTTAGTTTTTTTCCTTCAGATTCCCCTAATTTCCTCTTTCTTCTTGCTCCCTTTCCCTCTCATTACTGTTTGCGCTACAGTATGTGCTACTGTTCACCCGCGACACGGTGTCATATCCTTCTATTCTTCCACGTGCGTTTGTAGGCAAGACTATCCCAATCTTGTCCTACATCACAAGGTTAATGGAAATAATAGTCCATTGCATTTGAAAACCTCTGATACTTGGTAAGGTTGGATAGAGGTGAGAAGCTATCGCAATTGGAAACCTCTTTGTCTATCTTCTTATGCAATACATTATCTTAGTCATTTTGATAGTGATTCAATTTAAGGAACTATAGCTCTGGACTTCAATGCATATCTGTTCCTATTTATATCCAACTAGCTTGACACTTCATGAGGGAGCATTTGTTCGTATTTTATTTCTTTTCAAACTAGTTTACTTGAAACCAACACGCCAATCCTAATAGGAAGGAGTGCGCCACCAACATTTCCTTTCGTAATATGGGTCAAGCAGACCCTTCTTTATTGATGAATTCATAGGATCACGCAATGTATATTGATTCCCCTTGATGATGGGCCTTGCTTGCTTCCAGCTCAAACAAACAAACTCAAATTGATCAAGGAGGAAAGGTTCCTTCCTTAAAATCAGGATATATTTCCAAAGAGATATTTGGGATCTTGATCAAACTGTGGATATGGTTGTCAAATGCTGTGCAAAACCAATTTGGTTATTTTTCTCTTTATTAAAAGCCTGATCAAGTCCTATCTATTTTCTGGCATCCATTAAATTTTTTTTGTTATTTTATATTTCTGATATATTTTACCTCTTGCAGATGTTGTGCGATCAGCCATTGGGTTCCTGATTTTCGCTGTTCTCCTTTCTTCGTGGGCCCTGACCTTTGCCATTGGAGGAGAGCCTCTTTTTGGCCATGCTTGGAATCAGCTAGTAATGTACAATCTTGCAGACAGATATGGCTTGACAGGCTGGATCTAATTATGTCCTCAGACTTTGAAAACTCAATTTCCTTTTGCTGATAAGATCCAAAGATGTGGCTTTACTGCTATCAAGCTCAGGAAAAAGGTTTCTGGTAGTTGTTGCTAGGATTGAACAATATATTCATTGTCTTGAATTTGCTCCAACCATAGTATTTAATTCATCATTTGGCTGGGCGTTTAACTGAATGAGCTGTTAAGCGGATTACATATGGTGAGAACTATGGCCAATTCCGGCTCTCAACTAATTTCACCTGTGTATGTATAAATCAATGCTTGTACAGTGATGACTGCATCTTTTGCTTTGGGCCAAATATCAGTTCAAGTTCAGGACGCAAGGGAATCAGCAATTGCTTAAGCTGCCATT
This sequence comes from Mitragyna speciosa, assembly GCA_024721245.1. Lineage (NCBI taxonomy): Eukaryota > Viridiplantae > Streptophyta > Magnoliopsida > Gentianales > Rubiaceae > Mitragyna > Mitragyna speciosa. The sequence continues at coordinate 8,900,592 of CM045562.1, forward strand.
TATCTGAATTATTAGGTGCTAATATGGAGATATTATTGCTCTTAACATGTATAGTGGACAGTGCATTACGTATCTTGCTTTTCTGATTTGGATTATAGCTTTCAGGCCAACTAATGACTGGTTGCAAATTTGTTCAAATACTCTGCCTTTCCCATTTAAATAGAGATGCAGTCGGTCCTTTGTGTTCATTTCTTGCATGGTGGATACACAAGTGGAAGGCACTCTCCGGCATTTGATTTACTGAACAAACGCAGGTTGTTTCAGGTTGCACTGTAGTAACCAACTCTGCCTAGCTGAGTTGCCTCGGCGTTTAAGGCCCTCCTTGCTAGAGGGGAGGGGTTCGAATCCGTGTTCCCCTTAGGGCCTTCCCCTCTAGCTCTTTTTCCACTTGGACTGGCTTGCCAGTTGTTTGGATAGCCTTTCACCAGCTATGTGAGGCAATTTGCAAGATCGTTTACTAGAATATGTTTTTTTTTTTGGGGTGGGCCGGGGTGGCATCCATAAAATGGTGGAAGGCTGCAAAATCGAGTCCTATTCTTTATCTTTTTGGAGCCTTAAGGGAGTTTTGTAGTAAAAAAAACAAAAAAAAGAAGCCTAGCATTACAGTTCTTTAGGCTGCATTTGGTTTTTTACAATTTGGGTTCCAACCTGAGGTTGGGCTTCTCAATTTCAAGCATGTGAATTTTCTACATTCTGACATGAAATTACAGAACATGGATTCATTCGCAATTTTAGAAGGCTAAATTTGACAAATTGTTGCAATTCAAACAAAATTTGTTTACTTGAAATAAATTACAAATTTTTTTTTTTTTTTTGGTTTTTGGGGGGTGGGCCGGGGTGGCATCCATAAAATGGTGGAAGGCTGCAAAATCGAGTCCTATTCTTTATCTTTTTGGAGCCTTAAGGGAGTTTTGTAGTTAAAAAAAAAAAATTAGAAGGCTAAATTTGACAAATTGTTGCAATTCAAACAAAATTTGTTTACTTGAAATAAATTACAAAAGGTGTATAATCTTTGATAAAAAAAATTAAATTTTAATTTATATCGGATACATGCACATTAAGCTTTGGTGAAGGCCACATCCAAGTGACTCAGAGAACCTCCCATTTTCCTTGCCCGTTTTAGTGTCATTAATTGCTCAATTACACACTTAGGGGGAGATTGATTTGCGTGTTGGAATCGGAATCAAAATTGAAATCATTGATTTTGGTTTTGGAATGAATAACTTTATTCCAATACATTTGTTTGGTCCAGTATTTGGAATGGGTATTATTATTATAAGGGATAATTACACATATCTCCCCTGAGGTTTATCGTAATTACACCTAGCACCCTTCAGGTTTTAAAAATTGCACTTACCTCCCTTGGACACTTGGGAATACTAAAATACCGTTGCATGTCACTATAATTACCTTAGGAAAAATTATAGGAAAATAGAAAGGGAAAAAATGGGGAAAAAAAAAGCCTAACATTTACTTTAATTTACTCTTGAGAGTGTAGGTTCACATAACACAAAATTTTCAAATTGTTATGTTCATCTCATCTTTTTAATAGCTATCTTGTTTATTTATGGCATATTTTGGATAATAACAAAGATGATAAAGATGTAGAAATTAGAGCACTAAGTGGAAGACGTATATTAGGCTACATAATTGTTGAGCATTGGTGGTAATACTAGACAATATTATGGCTATTTTTTATTTATGCTAAATTAGTTAGTTTGTTATTTTTCAAGATTTGTTTTTCTTATTTTAGTAAAAAAAAAAATTATAGGGGCATTTAAGGATATTCAAATAGTTTTTTGGCTGACATCAGCAAAATGGGTTTTTTTTTTTTTTTGTTACTAAAACTATCGAAATATGGGAGGTGAGTGTAATTTTTGAAACCTGAGGGGAACTAAGTGTAATTACGATAAACCTTAGGAGAGGTATGTGTAATTATCCCTTATTATAATTGCCGTTTAGTTTAGTACTTAAAATGGGTATCATTACCATATGTACATATATGTGTGTGTACACACACATACATATGTATGTATGTATGTATTTATGTCTGTATATATGTGTGTGTATGTGTATATATATATGTAAACACACGTACCTATATTACACATATATATACACAACACACGTACCTATCGTGCGCATATTAATATATATGTGTGTATATACACGTACATATATTAATATAGGTACGTGTGTTGTGTATATCTATATATATAGATGTACGTGTATATACACACATATATATTAATATGCGCACGATAGGTACGTGTGTTGTGTATATATATAGATATATATAAAACACATGTACCTATATTAATACCAGTACGTGTGTGTGTATATGTATGTATGTATGCATGTATGTCTACATATATCCATATATATATATACACATATACACATGCATTCATACATATATATACACACATATATACGTACACACACAGACATATGTATATGTATATATACATATATACACACACACATAGATACATATACTTATATGTATATATATACATACATACATACATACTGGTATTCCATTGGCTAGACTACGGATACTTAGGCAAGTGCACCTACCGTTTCCAGTAGTGTAGTGTATAGGGGCACCAAGTATCGATCCCACAGGGACTATACGATTACTAGTACTAATCTTCTTTTTATTATCTAACCTCACAAAGCGAGTGACGAAATCAATAGAAATACGAACTAACTAACACTAACTACCTAACTAAATAGTAATCTAGAAGTCAGTAGAGAGAATGGACAAAAGTAGAGGTGAATCTAGATCTAGAATTTCCCTAAACGAAACTTGTTACGACTCTACCTTGATTAATGGTCAATCTAATCACTTAGACCCTAGAATCCCTTAATTGGGTTTAATTTTTCTCAAGTATTAACCCCCATCCCTTGGTTAATTAATCGGAATCTCTTTTCAATTAAAATCCCTAAGTGATGCATTAAGGTTCAATAGATTTTATGATTTTGGTTCGGTTTGAATCTAATCGGGGAGACTCATGTAGTTTTATCTCTAGCAACCCATGAAAGTCCTATTATTCATGAGGTGATCTAATCATAATAGTGATTCCTCAATCTACTCATATGAAATCAGTAATTGAATCAAAGGCGCTAGCAATTCCCAATTTAATAACATCAAAACTTATGAATAAATCTAAGAATAAAGTTGGGATTTTTATTAAACAAAGAATAAATTCATAAACATAAGAATCTAGGGTTCATCCCATCTAAATCATAAACAACTCAATTCATAATTACAAGAATATAATTAACAAAAGACAAGAAAGAAAGAGAAAGCTCATTCTTATGCAGTCCTCTTGAATCCTCTCTTGCATCTTGATAAGATCATCTTGCTTTGCACCATTGAAGCCCTTGCGTTGTCCCTCTTCTCATGCTTTCTTCCCTCTACATCCCTCTAGATGTGTTGAGGTGAACTATGTGTAAGATGTGCAAAGATTGTATTTTCTAGGGTTCTAGTCTCTTATTATGGTGTATCTCTCCTCTAGAACCCTCAGAAGTCGCCCCTTTTTGTGTTTATCCAAAGATAAGGTTTGTTATGAATAAGTATTTTATGTGTAAGGTATTTTAGTAATTTTGCATATTATGTAAACCCTAAACACATGTATATAATAGATGTGCCATACACAATCTTGTGTACGGCTTTATCAAATATTATTTTCTGTTTCTCTCTCTCAATAAGGTTCAATCTCCTATGATTTTCCTCGCAAATCTATCAAATCATAGCTTTCCAGAGTATATCCACTCCTCGAATCCGTTCGCGGTTACTCGACGCAGATACGAACAAAATCTTCCTTCTTCACCAACATTTTGTCCCTATCATTGCGCACAGATTTGTGAGCGGATTCAGATAGAAAGTTGACCGAATTAGATTTTTCTCAAAACACCAAAATTTCAGTCCTTTGATTCAACTTTCCATGACCATAGGAATCAAGTCATTTGAAGGTCGGGATACTGAGATATGGCCAAAAGATTGACAGGTGGTCGGAAGAGCATTGTAGCACAAAGGTACTTTAGTAACTTAGAAATTTGACTATGCAAATATGAGAACTAGACTTTGATTTTTCATATGAATTGTAGACCATCGTCTTAGCTTCAAAATGCCTCAAGAATCATCTCAATTCAATAGCTCTAAGTAAAGTTATCACCAAATAACTGAAACTTGTCCATGCTGTCAAACCGATTCCTTTGCACCAATTTGACAAATTCTTGACTTCAACTCATCACTAACTTCAATCAAACTTTAAAGTATCATCCAATTGCCATCCATAGTGATTCAAATTGATAATGAAATGTGCAAACTCTATGAAAACAAAAGAATAACACAAGTAAATAGCACTTACTCATTGTTTAGCTATTAAACTCAAAAATAAGAAGAAATAGCAAGTAAATAGAGAGAAACTAATGAAAAACCCTGAAAAGTCTAACTTAAATACTCTTAAAAACTATTAAACATTGGAAATTATCAATTCCCCCACACTTAAGTCATTGCTTGTCCTCAAGCAATGAACCATACAAATCTAAAAACAATGACTTTACCAAAGTAAAAGCAAAACATACATCTTCAAGAACAACTTCTCAATAACCATGAAACACAATTATGCAATCATCCATCTTATTTTGAATACTCATCATATTAAGCCAAGAAGAAAGAATTATACATCAATTAAACAAGTTCAATTCCATTTATCTACGTTATTCGAAATTCACAAGCAAGCAGATCCTATAGCTGACAAGTATAACTATTTGCCCATGATTAATTCACTTTTCATAACTAGAAACTTATACTTATTAAGCTTAGCCTTTACTTAGAGGATGAAATTGCCTTTTCACATGAAGATCGACATTGGTCAGATGAAGATTCCCGGTTACTCAACATTTCATCTGTCCAAGTTGCCATGCATACTCATAATTCTAGCACCTTTTTACGTTAAAGTTGACATTGACCAGATAAAAACCCCCGGTTACTCGGTACTAAAACTAGCAAAATAGAACCTCAGCTTAATTATTTTTTTATTTTTCTTCTTTTTTCAAAAAACTAAACTCTCTTTTTTTTCAGAATTTTTTTTTTCAAATATGCTCATTTAGTCCCTTTTCCTAGCACATTACCAATCATAGGCATAAGCCACACCCATAAACTACATTCACTACTTAACTCATGAAGAAAAACAAATAAAGCAGAAAAACTTCACTAAACTTACAAAAAATTTCAGCATAATTCAACCTACTTTGTATAATATACTTTTATCAAAATAAGACTTCAAAATCACACAATCACATCACCAAGTCAATTAAGAATACAATTCTAAAAAATGCACATAATTACTTTACTTGGGTAGGGAAAGTTGAAAACTAACAACTTGAGTATAGTAGCACTCCATAAAACTTACGATAAACCATTAAGAATGCAACTAAGTTGAATAATTTTTTTGAAAAATTTTGACACAGTTTTCCCCCATAATTGGGCCAACTTCCCTCTTAACACAAAATTCAGCCATACCAACTAATACAACAACAAATCTTTCAAAATATTATCCAGCAAATAGCACCACCATGATATCATTTAAGCTCCCCCCACACTTCATCCACACATTGTCCCCAATGTGTGAAAAGGAAAAGGAAAATAAGAAAAAATTAAAATTAAAATTAAAAATAGAACTAATGCTCCACTTACGTAGTGAACCACTCAAAGTACGATTCAGCTACAGGAAATAAATCCAGAAATGAACGAACTACTACAACTGCATCATAAACACAAATATACTACATCATCGAAGTTATTTGTAAATGCCAAAGTATCCTCTATAAACATAAAAATAACTAAAGAATGATTAAATAATAAAATACATGTAGGTTGCCTCCCAACAATCGACGCTATCAAGTGGTATCACGTAACCCCTTGATGAAGGATGTCTTCGGCCCACTCCTTCTTTCTCTTGGGCCGTAGATCTCAATTGTCGGATGTCTATCATATTCAGTCCTTTGCAACTCATCACTTTTTGGCTCTAGCAGTGGCACAACCATGATAGAATGGCATTCTTCCATTGTGGTCTTCCTGTCATATTTCTCTAGCCTCTTCTTACATGTCATGATATCATCAATAACTCCATAGTAAGAAGGAACCTGCAAAATATCAGTACCACAAAGAAGATTTATGTACAGAGGCTTAAAATTATATGCATGAGGTGCCTGCCATGGAATGGAAGTAGTAATTGAAAGTGAGGACTCTCTAAACTCAATTGGTTCACTAAGTATCTCTTCGTCACTTACAACCTCTACCTCACTCTCTTTTTCATCTTCAGCCCACTCATGTTCTTTCTCTTTAATCTCCATCAGAAGTTCACTCAACTGATCACCATAATCATTATCAATCACTTCTACTGGTTCACTAAGATTAAACTCAATGTCACTCGGTAGCTCATATGGATTCCTAGTGTTCATAGCTTCAGTGATTTGTCATACGAGACTCTCAGCAGCTTTGGTGATAGCAACAAGTTGTTCCTCCATTTTCTCAATTTCAGCCTCTATTTTATCCATCCTATCCTTTGATGCTTTCATAAAATTCACAATTGCCAATTCCTAACTTAGGGTTAGACTCTGCAAGGGAAGGATACGATTCAAACCTATACTCTTCTACTCTATCATGGGCTAATTCGCAAGTAGGTTGTGGTTGGTTCTCATACTCCCTCCATCCATATGATGGATGATTGCACCATCCCGAGTTATAGGTATTGGGGTAGGGGACATCAAAAGATGGATGGTCGTTAGTGTTATCATAACGTACTTGTCTACCATAATAACAGTCATAAGAACCATAATTTCCACCACAAGAAGTACAAACAATAACATTACTATAGGAATAAGAAAAACTACTTCCAACCTGTTCATTGTTTTTACTAACAACATCATCTATTAGCATCTCAAGAGTACTCAGTTGTCCATATATGTAGACTCCTCTTTGTTACCTTGTTCATTAGGCCAATTGTAGTAGTATTCCGCCATCCTCAAGTGAAAGTTGCTAAGTCGAGATCCTCAAACACACCAACTTCTAGACAAAAATCAAAGAACAATTAAGAAAAAAAATTAGATAGAATAGACAAGAATAAACATAAAGAGACAAAACAAATGGTTAGAGTAACAAAAATACGGTATTCCTAATATCCTAGTCCCAAGCAACGGTGCCAAAAACTTGGTATTCCACTAGCTAGACTATGGATAGTTAGGCAGGTGCATCTATCGTTTCCAATGGTATAGTGTATAAGAGTACCAAGTGTCGATCCCATAGGGACTATATGAGTACTAGTACTAACCTTCTTTTTATTATTTAACCTCACAAAGCAAGTGGCAAAATCAATAGAAATACGAACTAACACACACTAACTACCTAACTAAATAGCAATCTAGAAGTTAGTAGAGAGAATGGACAAAAGTAGAGGTGAAGCTAGATCTAAAATTTCCCTAAACCAAACTTGTTATGACTCTACCTTGATTAATGGTCAACCCAATTACTTAGACCCTAGAATCCCTTAATTGGGTTTAATCTTTCTCAAGTATTAACCCCTATCTCCTTGGTTGATTAATTGGAATCTCTTCTCAATTAAAACCCCAAAGTGATGTATTAAGGTTCAATGGATTCTATGGTTTTGTTTAGGTTTGAATCTAACCGAGAAGACTCATGTAGTTTTATCTCTAGCAACCTATGTAAGTCCCATTATTCATGAAGTGATCTAATCATAAAAGTGATTTCTCAATCTACTCATATGAAATCAGTAATTGAATCAAAGGCGCTAGGAATTCCCAATTTTATGACATTAAAACTCATGAATAAAACTAAGAATAAAGTTGAGATTTTTATTAATTAAAGAATAAAGTCATAAACATAAGAATCTAGGGTTCATCCTGTCGCGTCCCAAAAATCGTGGGGAAAAGGGGTGCTAGTGGGGTCGTTGACTGTCGCGTCCCAAAAAGAAGGTCCAGTCTCGGTGACCCTTTCTAAAATAAAGATTTTTAAAAAAAAAAAACCGTGCGTGTGTGAGGAAAATCAAATTTTAGTAGAAAAAGTGTATTTTAAGAAAAATGGTATTTTAAAAGAAAACAAGGCCGGGACTAAAAGTGCGACAGGTTTGGCCAAATAATTTTTTGAAAAAGGATTTTATTTTTAAAATAGAGTCGCTACTTGGTATTGAGTTAGGGTGTACCAAGTCACCCGAAAAAATTGTTTAAACAAAACAAAAAGTAAAATTTTTAGAAAAATCATTTAACCTTTTTCGACTCCGGTTTACGAAAAACGAGAGAAAAGGGTCCGGGAGTCACATTTGAAGAAAGGGAAGGCAAACGCTTGCGCCTAAGGCACCCTTTCAACCTAGCCGAGGCTAGTTGCGAGGTTTAATCAAATTTTCCTAAATTAACCCTATATTCTATCGCGTTTGGATGTATCTAAATGAATGCAAATCCTAAGTCTAAGTGTGGATATCGGGAGGGCCGAAATGTTTCGTCGAGGCTTGGTCAGAATTATCGCATTAATTGCGAAACCCGAGTCGAGACCTCGAGGGAGTCACGAGTTTTTATGCAAAATGTGATGCAAAAAGAAAAGAAAATAATAATATATAGTAAGTGAAGAAAGAAGGTGGGTATGCAACATGACGGGTACGGGGGACTAATGTCTCGTGACTGAATATTTCTACTCACGGAGGGGGGAACAGCATGTACGCCACTGCTTCCCACGCGAGTAGATGACTATTTCTAGTCGAATCACGCAAATGTCCTAATTTCTAAGTGAGATGCAACATAAATGTCATGCATTTGAAGATGTTGTCAAAATAATAATAATAGTAAATAATAATAATAATAATAGTAATAATGAAATCATGTCAAATGGAAAGAAAACTAAAAGTGTGTGAAATGTGAAATGCACACGAATGATCCTAACACTAAAATGCCCTAAGAGTCTAGCGTTGGAGTAGCCCTTTCTAAAAAATCCCGTTAGCGTTGGACTAGCTGGAAAAGAGAGAAGCCACAACTAGCGTTGGACTAGTGTGGTGACGGAATACGATAAATCATGAATTAAGCACTAAAGCATGCATTAAAAGCAAATTAAACATATAAAAACATATAAGATCACATAAGAGCACATAACACATAAGCATAATATTTTAGATGCAAAAATCCTAAGAAAAGCGGTAAAAGAAATAAACACATAAGCACGCAAAAGCAAATAAACCCTAACTATTACACTGGGGGGCTTGATTTACAATTTAAGGGGGAAATTTAAAATGCCCTACCTATTACATTTTCTATCTAATTAAACAGATTTTTGCTAAAACTATGGAAAAAATAATCTAACTATTACATTGACTAGCTAAATACAAGAATATTACATTTTTTGTCAAAAATAATAAAATTTAAAATTAAATAACACAAAATAATTAAATACGTAAAAAGTGCATAAAATAAGACACGCATAAAAAAAAAATAAAAAATGCATGAAATATCACATCAGAGCACGTTGGAGCACATAAAGAATCAATTAAAAGGTAACGAAAATACCTTTTTGAAGATCCGGTACAAAAGCTTAAAAACGAACACACAAGTTAAAGGGACAACTATTTAATGTAATAAAGCATTAAAAAAAATGAGCTAATGACAAAGTAAATTTTAACAAATTGGGGTAAATACAAATTTCTAGCAAATCAAGTGGACTAAAAAAATAATAATAATAAAAAATAATAATAGAATAAAATTCCATAAACTTAAGAGATAAAATTGAGAATTCTAACTAATCAAGGGATCATGGGGGAAAATAAAGCAAATTAGGTGGCAAGAACAGTAAATTCTAGCAAATTGCAATTAGGGGAGTTAATTGAAAAAATATAAAAATCTTAGGAGTTAATATAAAAACACAAGGGACTTCAATGCAAAAACTAAAAGTGTTCCAGGTGCAAAGTGAAAAATCCTAGAGGCCAAGTTAGAATTACCTATTTTATAAAACAAAGTAACCAGAAAAAATATAAAGAAGAAGATAAAAACTACACATTTTAGCTGAGATAACGTCAAAACGACGTAGTCTCGACCATCATCTACTTTCTTCTGTTCTTCTACATTTATTTTCTTTTCTGTCTCGCCAGGTTTATTCTCTGTTTTCTCTAATTTTCTTCTCTCCAATTTTTCTTTCTCTCTTGCTCTCTCTTCTCTTCCTCTCGCCTCTCTGTTTATCACTTGTTTCTCTTTTAAGCTCACTCAATTTTTTTTCTAATCTTTCTTGTTCTTCCTCTAATTTCCCTCTCTCTCCCAATCAATTCTACAGCCTCTCCCTCTAATCACTCTCTCTCGCGTCTCTCTCTTCGTCCAAATTTCTCTCTTCCTCTCTCGCCTGGTTCCCTCTCTTCTCCTCTCTCATTCTTTTTCTTCTGTCTTCTTTCCCTCTCCAGTTTTCCCCCTTTTCTCAGTGCTGCTCTTTTTCTCCAATTTTCCATTCTGTATTCCTCCCAGCTCTCTCATCTACTTCTCTTCTCTATTTTGTTTTCTCTCTTTTCTAATTTCCTCCTTCTAATTCCTCTATTTTCTCTTCCCCTGTTACTCTATTCTCTCCATCTCCGTCTCACTCTTTGTTCTCTCTGTAGGGGAAGGGAGATGCAAAGAGGGTTGTTTTTGGTGAAGTGGCAAAGGTTCTGCCTGGCGATGATCTGACTTGATGGGGAATGGCCATGGTTTGGTGAGAATTTTGTGTTGTTCCAGAGGGGGTAAAGGGGAAAACTGGTGATTCGGTTGGAGGCTGCAGGGTAGTGGGCAGGACTGGTTGGGTTTGGATTGCTGTTTTATTTTTTTGCAGGTTGTTCTATGAATTTGGGGCTATGGTCGGCGACATTGGAGTTGTGGGCTTGATTTGTGAATGTTGGGATGGTTAAGACTGCTCGAATGAGCTGCAAAAATGGTGGCAGTAGTTGTTTTTTTTTTTTGACTGAACTTGGGCGACGGTGAGTGTGATGCTGATGGACAGCTGGTAATTGCTTGATTTTTTTAGGTTATTTGTGTTGCCTTGTGCAGGTTTGCAGTGGTCTCATGGTGGAGGTTTAGGTGGCAGTTGTGGAGAAATATTGCTGTGAATTGAGGTTTTGGTGGTTGTTTTGGGCTACAATTGGACTGAATTTGACTGTTAATTGACAGCGGTATGCAAGGGATGGTGATTATGGTTGTGAAGTTGTATGCAGGGGATGGTTGTGACGCCCCGGAAATTTGCACTAAAAAGATTATTTGAGTTATGTTATGTTTATTAGTAGAAAAAAAAATGAATGAGAAAGGAAAAAAAAAAAAAAAAGAAGAGGGAAATCAAAGTGCATTATAAGGAGATTTTTTTTACTTAGGGTTAAGTGTTAATCCTTGCTTTATTAGTTGGAAGATTACCTAAGTTAGTTAGGTTAACTAAATGAGATTTTCTTCATGATTAAGTGGTACACCTTAAGTACCAAACTTGGGTTAATTTTATTGGTCTATTAGTTTACAATAGTGTGTAATTTTGACTAACCAACTCTACCATTATTAAGCCTTTTGACTAATTGAACTTTAGCACAAAAAAATTAACCTAAAAGTTTCACTTAAACCCTTGTCTTTTCTCCACCATATGGCCGGCCCTCTCTCTCTCTTTTCTTCCTCTCTTTTTGCTTTAAAATTTGTACCAATTATATTTAACCAACTAGCACCTATTTTGCCAAAATATCTAAACCTAACTTGACTCTTGTTTAGCTCTAATTGGTTGCACTTTCTTCCATTATTCTTTTACTTCTTTTATACCTTCTTGACTGAATTCTCTTCCATTTTCTCTCTCCCTCTTGGACGAATTTAGCTGCCCTCTCTCTACCCTCCCTTGTTCTTCATTTTCTTGGAGCTCTCTCTTCAATTTTAGACAAATTCCACCATAGAAGTGAGCTTTTCTTCTTCCTAAGCAAGGTTCTCAGCTTGTTTAAGGTATGTACCATGGACTTTTGTTATTAATTTCAAGTTTATTTAAGTTTTATTTAAGCTTTAATTAGGGTTTTGTTCAAGTGTTACATTAACAGTCATGCTGGACCAGTTTTAGTAAAACGTTCATAACTTGATGTAGATAACTTGGATTTGAGTGATTCTTGTTGTTTTGGAAACTAGATTGATAGGGCTTTCCAACGGTATAAGGCTTGGCACTGTGGTTCGTTAGGTATTAATCGCAGAAAGTTTGCAAAGTTGGCTGAAAATTTGATTCTGCGGGAAAACAGTTTTGATGATGAGCCAACTTGAGGGCTGATTTCGAACCTGTTCTAGTTGGAATTTGGATTGATGATCTTCATGAAAGTTGTAGACCTATAAACTTACTTTAAGACCATGTAATTAGAATCCCTTAGTTCTGGACGTATTGACCACAATAATGACCTGAAGTTGGCTGAAAACCAACCCTGTGCGGATTTGGATAATGATTCTTGGAGTTTAATTCTTGAAATTTAGTGGAATTTTGATTGAATTTGAGCTTGGATTGAACTAAGAAGTGTAGAACTTGTTGAATTATGGGTTTGATGATTGAAATCTTGGTGGAAAACAAATTTGGATGGCCAAAAATTAAGGGGAAATAATGCCAAAATTTTGTTAGAAAACCCTAGGGTAAACCCTAAACCCTAAACCCTAAACCCTAAACCCTAGACCCTAAACCCTAAACCCTAAACCCTAGAACTAAAACCCTAGAATTTAATGGGGTTTTCTTGAATTTTCTTTCTAAGTTGATTAGGGTTTAAATTGAGTTTTCATTAGATTATTTTCTTATAAATTCCAGGATCCAAAAGTGAAACGCAACCATTTTCCGAAATATTTTCTTAAGCGTTCCATGTGAGTGTCCCTTTACTTGTGCATGTGAGTGTTCCTTTGCTTTTGTTTATGAGTGTTTCTTCACATATTCATAATGCATGTTCAAAATGTGATCTTATTTATACTTGATGCTCGTGACTTGTCACAACGTGCTATATGTTCTTGATATTCATGAATTGTCACAATGTATTATATGAAGGGAAAGTGTGTACTTTATCGCACTTACCCCATGGTTTGTTACATGCACAATTTCTATCTGATGTGAATATAATTGTTTGTGAATTTTTGACTACATTAACTTGTTGCCTAGACTTCCGTGGTTATGCCGCGGTTAGTCAGGCAGGAGGGTACAAAGGAGGATATAAGGTGCTAGGTGTTTTAGGGCTTGTGGTTCTTTTCCTTGAGTTGTGAATCCTCAAAGAGGCCAACTCTGGACTGAACCTTCTTGCTTGTTGCCCTTCGGGGTGAGATCTCACCCTGGATGGGTCGGACGGTACTCCAGGAGGATATAAGGTGAATGGCGGATAGGGCTTTTGCTTGAAAATGCAGGTTTAACCGGCAATCCACTCTCACTATCATGGTCATACGATCAGTACTTGCTCTCGTGATTGGAACGTATCCTCCCTTGTTTAAATAATTATTTATTTAATTATTTTCCTATGTGATTTTGTGACACATGTTATTTGCTTACTTATTCTCTCTTGGTTTGCCTCCGTATCTGCATGTGTGGGAACCTCACTGAGCTATTATAGCTCACTCTTTGTTATTTGTTTTCCTTAACAGGCTCCTATCTCCAAAGCCGGTGGTGAGGATTCAAGGGTAGATTTTGGTAGGATTTTGATAGAAACTACTTGAGATATTATTGTAGTAATGAACGTATATAATGTAAACTGTGAAACCAGTACTTTTACTTTTAAGTTTTGAATATTATGTGACCCTGAGAACTGTCACAGTTGGTATCTACGAGTTTTTACCGAATTGCAAATTTTTAGTGCGTGCTCGAATCGAGTCCTGGCGAGAGCCAGGCAGGCAGTCCGCTAAGCCCTTTGGTGCGCCTCTGGGTAAGGTGGGGCTGTCACAATGGTGATTATGTTTGTGAAGCTGATTGATGCAAGGGGAAATTGGGGTTGGTTATCTTGTGAGACTAGTTGTGATTGTTGGCTTGATGATAAATGGTGAATTGACAGTGAGAGTGGGATGGATGATGGCGTTGCTGGGGTGGATAATGTTCCTGGGAAATCCAACGGTGGCTATGGATAGAAGTTTGGCTGTTTGAACGGTTGTTGATAGAGATTGGTTATTTCCGGGTGGCTTAGGGTTGATGGCTTCTGGTGGTTTTGTGGTATTGCAATTGGGTTTTTGTAGGGGGTTGTGGATTGTTGACTTGGGTTCTGTCATAACAAGCTGAGCTTGTGGCTATCTACAAGTGAGTTTTGGAGTTTTCTGGGTTGTTTGTTGAATTATTTTGCAGGCTAATGTTGCTGCTAGTCACTGGTGGATTGGGATTTGGGTTGGACTTGGATGATGGAAGACCATGGAGATGGTGGATGTTGGGTCAGTTTGGTGAAGCTGTCAGTGGTGGTTGGCAGGATTGGTTCGCTGAGTTTTGCAGGTTTAATTGTAGTTTATGGAGTTGTAAATTGACTGAAGTTGGTGGTCATATGGATTGGAGGTGACAAACGATGGAAGGAGAAGGAAGAAGAAGAAGCAGAGATTACAAAACCTCAGAAAACAGATCCTTAAGAAATCCAAAAAGAAAATCCAGCAATAGAAATAAAAAAGAAAACAAGAACAAGAAGACAATATGATGATTGACTAAAATTCCTAACAAATAAACACAATTAATTTGATTTGCCTAGAAAAAATAGAAGAAAAGTGAATCAAATAAAGATTAGAACTTACCTTTTTAATGCTTGAAAATGATCTGTGATGAACAGTAGTAGCCTTCTTGAGAAAGACGATGAACAGTAACAAGAGTGATGAAGGTTGCTTCAAGTGTGTGTTTTTGGGTGTGTGATGTGTGTGTTTTAATATAAAAGATCATAAAAGTAAAAGTGTTTTAGGGTTTTTCTATTTTTTCTCTTTTTTTTTTCTGCTATTAGAGAGAGTATTTATAGGTCACTTGTCTTGTTGGCCAAGAATGTTGTAAAATAACGGAAATGCCACCGGTATTAAAAAAATGTTAATTTTATTAAAAAAAATATTTTTTAACCCTAAAATTAAAAAGAATCTGACAACAATTTCTAAATTTTTTAAAAAATAATTCACAGTAGATTTCAAGATAAAAAATTAGAGCTCAAAACTAATAAAAACGCGCTCGGGGTGTAAAATGACTATTTTGCCCCCGGACAACGAAAATACACAAAAAAAATAGATATTAGTCTCAAAAAATTACCAAAAATTAAAAATAAGCTTAAAACACTAGAAAATGCATTTTTGACTCAAAATTTGACAAAAAATTAATTTAAACTGTAAAATGACGATTTTGCCCTTGGACAGTGAAAATTCACAGAAAAATAGTTATTGTTCTCAAAAAAAATTATCAAAAATTACAAATAAGCTTAAAACATTAGAAAATTCATTTTTGACTCAAAAAATGGAAAAAATAAATTTAATTTGTAAAAATGACGATTTTGCCCTTAGTTGGTACAAATATAAAAAATACCAATAAAATCCAGAAAAATCATAAGAAATTAACAAATTCACATAAAAGTAAAAATATGAATTTAAAACCTCCAAAAGCTGACAGAAAAATATTTACAGATAAAATTACTATTTTATCCCCCGAGATTATTAAAAATTTAAAATTTATCCTAAAAAGTGCAAACGTTTCCCCCAGTGCTTGAAAATAAATGGTGTGTCAAAATTTGGTGTCTACACATCCCATCTAAATCATAAACAACTCAATTCATAATTACAAGAATACAATTAACAAAAGAAAAGAAAGAAAGAGAAAGCTCATTCTCTTACAGCCCTCTTGTATCCTTCCTTGCATCTTTGATAAAATTATCTTGCTTTGCACCATTGAAGCCCTTGAGTTGTCCCTTTACTCATGATTTCTTCCCTCTACATCCCTCTAGATGTGTGGAGGTGAACCATGTGTAAGATGTGTCAAAGATTGTAATTTCTAGGGTCTAGTCTCTTACTATAGTGTATCGCTCCTCTAGAATCCTTAAAAGTCACCCCCTTTTGTGTTTCTCCAAAGATAGGGTTCAATCCCCCAAGTCTTGCTTAAAAAATCTATCAAATCATAGCTTTTCGGAGTGTATCTGCACCCCGTATCCGTTGGCAATTACTCGGCGTGAATACGAATAGAATCCTTCCTTCTTCGCCAACATTGTGCGATTTTAGACTAAAAAATTGGCGAAATTGGATTTTTCTCAAAACACTAAAATTTTAGTCCTTCACGTAAGCTTTCCATGACCACAGGAATCAGTTCATTTTAAGGTTGGGATTGAGATATGACCAAAACACTGACAGGTGGTCGGAAGAGCGTCGCCACACAAAGATACTTCAGTAACTTAGAAATTTGACCATACAAACATGAGAACTAGACTTTTATGTCTTCATATCAATTGTAGACTATTTTCTTAGCTTCAAAATGCCTCAAGAATCATCTCAATCCAATATCTCTAACTAAAGTTATCACCAAATAATTGGAACATGTCCATGCTATTAAACCGATTCCTTTCTAATTCTTCTTCTTCAATTGATTCCTTTGCACCAATTTGATAAATTTTTGACCTCAACTCATCACCAACTTCAATCAACCTTTAAAGTATCATCCAATTACCATCCAAAGTAATTCAAATTGATAATGGAATGTGCAAATCCTTTGAAAACACAAGAATAACACAAGAAAATAGCACTTAAACACTGTTTAGCTATTAAACTTAAAAATAAGAAGAAATAGCAAGTAAATAGAGAGAAAGTAATGAAAAATCTTGGAAAGTCTAACCTAAATACTCTTAAAAACTAGTACATTTTGGCAATTATCACATACATATATACATACATGCATACATAAATACATATATATATGTATGTAATGTATGTATTTATATGTATGTATGTATGTATGTATGTATGTATTTAAATATACATAAATACATATATATATGTATTTATGTATGTATTTTTGTGTGTATGTATGTATACATATATATACACATCTATATGTATGTATGTATATATGTACGTATATATATTTTTATATATATGTATATACATGTATATACATATTTTATATGTATATGTATACAGATACATACATATATATATGTATATATGTATGTATATACATACATGTATGTGTAGATACCAAATTTTGACACACCATTTATTTGTTTCTAACACTGGGGGGATTTTTTTTCTATTTTTGAGGTCAAATTCTGATTTTTTAACAAAAAGGGGCAAAATCAACAATCTTGGGGGCAAAATAGTAATTTTTAGCTGTAAATATTTTTTCATCAGCTTTGTGGGTTTTAAATTCATATTTTGTACTTTCATATGTATTTTTTAAACTTCTGTGATTTTTTTGGGTTTAACTGGTATATTTTTATATTTTGCCAACACAGGGGCAAAATGGCAATTTCGCCCCGCGAACACTATTTTCACTCATTTTAAGTCCAAAATTTATTTTTTCAAGTTTTTAAGCATGTTTCTAAATTTTTTTTGATGTTTTTGGGGACGATTGTCATTTCACATTCCAAATCCATTTTTCACCAATTCTTGAGTCTTAAATTCATTTCCTAGGGTTTTAAGCTTATTTTTAATTTTTGACAATTTTTTTAGATCAATAGCTATTTTTTTGTGTATTTTCGTTTTCTAGAGGTAAAATAGTCATTTCACACTCTGAATGCATTTTCACCAATTTTCAACTCCTAAATTCATTTTCTATGATTTCAAGATTATTTTTAATTTTTGATAATTTTTCGAGGCCAATAGCTATTTTTCTGTTTATTTTGTCATTATAAGGGCAAAATAGTTATTTTACACCCCGAACCCGTTTTTAGCTAATTTTAAGCTCTAAACTTTATTTTTTTTAGATTTTTTTTAGATTTTGAATTTTTTGGCAAATTTTGGAGTTCATTGTCATTTTTGTATTAATTTTGATTTTTTGTGTCAAAAATAATATTTTTTAGAATAAAATTAGGATTTTTATTACCCGTGGCATTTTTGTTATTTTGTAGTATTCTTGGAGGCCAAGACTGCTAGGTTTATAAATACCTCCCATTAAAATTAGAGGAAAAAAAGAAAAAAACCCTAAACCTACATTTTTTATCTGATTGAAGATAAAAAACATACACTACACACATTTTCAACCGTTTCCTTCATTGCTTCATTCGCCATTCGTCGTCATTGTTCATCATCTGGTTTAAAAAGGTAACATCTTAATTAAATTTTTTTGGTTTTAATTCATGTTCTTCTATTTCACTATCAAGATTGGTTTTAATTAGATTTTTTGGTTTTCATTCTGGGTTTTTCTTGCTGTATTGGGTTTATTTTTGGATTTGGTTTTCTTTTCTCCATCGTTTCCTCTTCTACTCATTCTTCTTCCTCCTCCCTCAATCCCTGCTTCTCTCCATCACTCCAGTTAATCGAATCATCATCATAACCTTATAGCCCCTGCAAAAACATAGCAATTCACAGCAATCAATTCCTTCTCACATCCCCTGTCTCTGATTACTAGTTAAACCCGGAATAACCTCCAACCCAAATCACCTGTAAACTGCCACTAACCAGTACCCAACAGCCCAACGTCGCTCCTTCAACCCACTACCAATCAACATACAAAGCCCCTTAACAACCATACAGGTCCGCCCCTCGGTCAGCCCAAATCACCATATCAACCATCAGCAACCGTAGAACCACCATTTATCATCCATCAGCAACCATAGAACCACTGTTCAACCTCCACTGTCCATTCTCTCCTCATTTTTCCATCGGACCACCTCCTCTACACTGCCAACCACCAAAAAATTAAACCCACTTCCCTACCAGTCACAAACACACATAATCAACAATCACACATACACACACAATCACACACATGCTTAATCAATCAGACACACACACATTTAATCAGTTACATTTGAAAAATCATATACTCACTCAGAAAATCACACACACATCCACCTATTTAGCCACATAAAATCACCCAATTCACCATCAATCAGCCATTACTGTCACAAAATCACCACCAGAGCCATTCAAAAATGTTACCAATGCCTTTCCAATTCCCTTAAACCAACTACTAATCACAATCACATACAGCCCCCTAAAAACCAATCCCCTGCAATAACTAATTGCTCAGCTCCATGACCAATCACCATGTGCCATTGCCCATCCACCAAGCCATCCACCATAACAAGCAAATCACCCTCAAATTGCTCGCCCACACCAACAAACGACCACCGTATGCTCCACTTTGTCACTACTAAGCACTACCGCGCCACCAGCTTCGCCACCACCAACGTAATCAACCCAAGAGCCACCACTGCAAATTCCAATGCCACACACCTAACCATCAATTGACCATCGGAGCACCACCTTTGGACCAACTGCCAAAGCTCCGAAATCACTCCCAAAGTTGAACTACCAAACCAACGCCACCATATTTCATTTCACCTCACAGCCCCAAAATTGTTAGTTTTCTTAGCCCCTTAATAGCCCATCACCATGCCCCATTATAGCCAGCCCCAAAATTACCCATAAACAGCCAACAAATCAGTTTCCAAGCCTCCAAGAATCGAAGCAATCACCACCGCGACATGTTTATTAGAGAAGAAATAGATCTTTGGTGGGAAGGGAAAGAACTGATCCTATTGTTTTTTGAGGAAGCCGAGAGAGAGAGAGAGAGAGACTGAGATGGAGACAAAAAAGAGAAGAATAGAGACAAGAGAGAGACGAGGGAGATCGAGGGAGAAACTGAAAGAACGAAAAGAGAGGAATTGGAGAAGAGAGGATCTGTTAAGAGAATGAAAAAAGAAAAGAGAGAAATTAGAGAGAGGGGGAATTTCGATGAAGAAAGGAAGCAGATAGAGAAAGAAGAAGACAAAGAAGGGTAGAGAGAGTAAATCGAAGAGAAAAAGCAAAAACCATAAGAGAAAGTGAGTGCGTGAGAAAAGAGAGAAATTGGGGGAATGGAAGATTTTCATTTTTTTTTAGAAGTCAACGATTGAAGAAGAAGACGATTGGGAGAGTCTTTAATTTGGGGTTTTAGTTTTAGGATTCTAGTAATGAAAATGTTTTAGGGATTTTTGGGGCAACACCGATTGTAGTTTGGGGAGGGGTTTCTGGTGTTTTGTTTGTCTCAGTTTCTTTTGTTTTGATTTGTTTGTCTTAATTTTTTTGTTCAAGTTTAATCAACTTTATTGGTTTATGATTTTTTTTGGCTTATTTTAATTCGAGTTAATGCTTAAGTTAGTTAATCACAGATAATCTGGTTGATTAATCTAATTTTACTTTATTTTGGCACATCCATTTTGCTTTTCCCATATTGCAAGTTTACATTTCAGTCCTTGATTCTTGAATATTATTAATTGGCTTCAAATTATTGTCATCCCATGCAATTTTGTCCCCGTAATTGTAGATTGACCCTTCCCAGATTTCATTTCCTTTCAATTAGGTCTTATTAATTGCAAGCTGATTCATGCTTTGTCAAAATTTATTTTTGCCCCTCCCAATCTGCTTCAATTTGCGTCTTTGCCCACAGACTTGTGTGAATTTCTCATTTTTACCCCTTAATTAGTTAGAAATTCCAATTTTACTCTTGAGCCCCTTAGAATTACATTTTTGCTTCTAGCCTTTTTTTAGCTTCATGGGAATTGCATTTGCACCCCCAATTTGTTAGTATTTTATATTTTGCGCTTTATTCATTTATTGCGATGCCTTGACGTGTTTACTTATGTTTTTAAGCATTTATATCCGGTCTTCGAAAAGAGGTATTTTCGTGATTTTTTAATTGCTCCTTTATGTGCTCCAAGATGCTCCTATATGTGATTTATTATGCATTTACTTCACATTTTTCTTATTTTACATGCTTTTTAAGTATTTATTTACTTTATGTTATTTAATCTTGAATTTTATTATTTTGGCAAAAATGTAATATTTTTGTATTTAGATAGTCAATGTAATAGTTAGGCTACATTTCGCATGTTCTATAAATATTGTGTATTTAGATAGCAAATGTAATAGATAGGTCGTTTTTTAATTTTTTTCTTTTGAAAAATTTTATAGCTAATTCCCTCAGTGTAATAGTTGGGGCTTATATGCTTCCGTGTGCTTGTATGCATATATGTTTTACCGCTTTTCTTAGGATTTCGCATCTAGATATTATGCCTACGTGTTACGTGCTCCTCCGTGCTTTCATGTGTCTTTATATGTTTATTTGCTTTCAATATTATGTTTATTATATTGATTCATGATTAATATTCCGTCACCATACTAGTCTAACACTAGTTGTGATTTTTCTCGTTTCCTAGCTAGTCCAACGCTGGTAGGGATTCCTAGGAAGAGCTAGTCCAATGCTAGACCCTTAGGTCATTTTAGTGCTAGTTTCACTCGCATGTATTTCGTCTTATTTCACAACACAGTCTCCTTTTTAGAATTTTTTATTTTTTGCATGATTTTGTATATACATTTATCATTTGTTATCTATTTTACATAAACTCAGTGCATGACATCTAAGTTGCATTCCACTTAAAAGATTAGGTCACTTTGTGTGATTCAACTAGAAATAGTCGTCTACTCACGTGGGAAGCGGTGTATTGACAGGCCGTTCTCCTCTCCCTGAGTAGAAAAAGTCAAAGTCACGAGTTATTAGTTCTCCGTATCCATTATGTTGCATACCCACTTTCTTTGACATTTACTATCTATATTATTTTTCTTTTTCTTTTGTATTTCATTTTGCATTCACACTCGTGACTCCCTCGAGATCTCGACTCGGGTTTTGCAATTAATGTGATAATCCCGACCAAGCCTCGACGGGACATTCCAATCCTCCCGATACTCACATTTAGATTTAGGATTCACATTCATATAGACACATCCTGTGACAGCCCCACCTTACCCAGAGGCGCACCAAAGGGCTCAGCGGACTGCCTGCCTAGCTCTCGCCAGGACTCGAATCACGCACTCACGCAAACATCCAAGCGTACTTAACTCAAAATAAAATAAAATAAAATAAAATGGAATAAAATAAAATACACTCATATTATTTACTTAAAGGTACAAGTCACATCAAAAGTTTACATGTCATAATATACATGATTCTCACAAAGATAGCCTAACACAGTTTGGCTATTACAATAACTAAAACATCTATAATATTCAAAACCAGTTGTTCCAGCTTTAATTTTTTAGAAAACTTGAGTAAAGGAAAACAAATAAAAGGAATGAGCTATAATAGCCCAGTGAATGTCCAAGTCATGCAACCATATCAAGAACTCATTATTTTAGTAAGTAAAATAATTGATAAATTAAATAAACAAGATATGAACAATTTAATTATCAAGTAGTCAAGGGCGGATACAGGGCTCGACTACGGGAGCAAGCTCAACCGCAGGAGAAGCAAGTACTGATCATGTAACCAATGACAATAGGACCGAGATAATAGCTCAGGTCTTTATCAAAGGACATGCCAGTTTTATCACACAAGCCCTAACCACCGTTCACCTTATAACCTCCGTACAAGCTACCACATCCTAGGGAGTAATCTCGACCTTGGAGGGCCAACACGCAAGAAAGTTCAATCCAGAGTTGACCTCTTTGAGGATTCACAACTCAAAAGGGAAAGAACGTCACGCCCTAAAACACCCAGCACCTTATAACCTCCCAAGCCTGTCCGAGTTGACTATCCGTGAAGTAACAGGTAAAGTTAGTCACGGAAGTCTCACGCACAAGTAACACGTTGAATAGTGAAAGCATATAACACATTACGGAATAGATGCGATAAAGTACACATCTTTCCTCAAGTAGCACATTTTATCACATAATATTTGCAAGTGTAACATAATATGTACAAGTGAAACATAACATTTCATGCATCATGCACACATAGAGACACTCACCTGGAATGCCTAAGAAAATATCTCGTAAAATGGTCGTGATGCGTTTTCGGACCCTGAAATTTAAAAGAAATAATATAATGAAAACTCAATTAAAACCCTAGTAAATTTAGTAAGAAAATTCAAGAAAATACCCCACTTATTTCTAGGGTTTTGGTTTTAGGGTTTCTAGGGTTTAGGGTTTACTTATTCTAAGAAAATTTAATCTATCACTAGATCATTTCTAAAAATTTGCTACACTTCAATTTCCTTCAATTGAACATATTCTAAGCTTAAAATCTCACTTGTCAATTTTTCTTCTTTTAATTCTACCAAAATTTCGGCAGCATTTCCCCTTAAAATCGGACTAACCCAAATTTTTTTCTTGCAAGAAAAATCAACAATCCAACCCAATTCAACAAGTTCTACAACTTTTATGTTCAACTCAAGTTCAAATTCAATCAAAATTCACTAAATTCCAAGAATTCTACTCCAAGAATCTTCAACCAAACAACATATAACACATGAAATTTCAAGGTTTAAAGGCCATATACTAGTCTATCTAACCACAAGAACACTTTATCTAGCAAGTAAATCTCCAATTCTAACTAAGTTCTCCAAGTAGTACCAACAAGAATCTTGGTTTAAGCTTGCATAAAAACTAATTAAAACTTGAAATTAATAGGAAAAGTTCATAGTAAATACCTTAGATATGCTTAGAACTTTGCTTAGAAAGGAAAGAAGCTCACTTCCTATGGTGGATTTGCCCAAACTTTAGAGAGAAAACTTCAAGAAGTTGAGAGCAAAATGAGAGAAGAAGAGAAAGAGAGATGGCCGGCCAAGAAGGAGAAGAAAGAGAAAGAAATAGGCTAGGAAAAATGGAAAAGAAATAAAGAAAAGGTGGGAAAAAGATTAACCAATTAAAACCTAACAAGAATAAAGTGAAGAGGTAGTCTTTTAATGCAAGAGTAGCTAACTTGGATCAATTTGATTGGTAGAACTCATTAACCTCTTATCACCTAATACTAGCAATATTAAGACACAAATTATTAAAGCAAAAAGAGAGTAAAATAGGGAGAGAGAAATCCGGCCATAAGGAGAAAAAAAAAGAAAAAGAATTTCGGCCAAAAAGAAAAGAGAAGAGAGAAGAATTTTCGGCCAAGAGAAAAAGAAAAGAAAGAGAAAATTTTCAGCCAAGGGAAAAGAAAATAAAGCAAGAAAATAAGTGAAATTTTTGAGTAAAATTGAGCTAAAATTCAAGTAGTCAAAAGACTAGAAAATAGTAAAATGAGCTAATCAAAATTTAAACACTAATATAAATTAAATGGTCAAGTAAAATTATTCTAACTTTAGTACTTAGGTGTTCTTGCTTAATAATGAAAATCTTAGCTAATTAACCTAATTAACTCAAGAAATCTTCCAACTAATAAATCAAGGATTAATACTTAATCCTAAATAAGAAAAATGTCTCTTGTAAGTGCATTTTTAGGGTGTTACACATCCACACGCGATAGAACTTAGGGTTAATTTAGGAAATTTTGATTAAACCTCGCAACTAACCTCGGCTAGGTGGAAAGGGTGACTTAGGCATGAGATTTTGCCTTCCCTTTCTTCAAATGTGACTCCCAAACCTTTTTCTCTCGTTTTTTCGTAGACCAGAGTCGAAAAAAGATTTTTAAATATTTTTCTAAAATTTTATTTTTGTTTTGCTAAATGATTTTTTAGGTGACTTCGTAAACCTTAACTCCATACCAAGTAGTGACTCCATTTTTAAAAAAAACTCTTTTTCAAAATAAGTTGGCTAAAACTGTCGCAATTTTAGTCCCGATCTTATTTTCTTCTAAAATGCTATTTTTTTTTTCTAAATAACACTTTTTCACTAAAAAATCGATTTTTCCTCACACACGCACGTTTTTTCCAAAAGCTTTTCTTTTCGAAAAGGGTCATTGAACCAAACCGCCATTTCGGGGCGCAACAGTCAACGATCCCACCGTGTGTATCAATTTTACATGCGACAGTATGTATATACATAATACATATATATGTACTATGTTTGTATGTATGTATACATATATATGTATGTGCATATACCTACATATATATGTGTATGTATACATATATACGCATATATATATGTATATATGCATGTATATATGTATGTACGTACATACATATATGCATATATATATGTATGTATGTATGTATGCATACATACATACATATATATATGCATATATGTATATACGTGTGTATATATATATACACACGTATATACATATATATATGTATGTATTTCTTATTTGCATTGATAGTAAAGGAATCAAGGAAATTTGCACATGTGTGACGATTTTTCAGAGGAAGTGGTCCTCTGAGAGGAAATTGAGAAAGAGAAGGATGATTGAAATATTTCTTTTGTAAAGTGAAAAGATCAGAATTTAGATCTTCAAAAGAAATAAATAGGGAAAAGATTTTAATCCTAGTATCATTGTAAGGTTTAGGATTTGTTTCTTCTTGAAGAAGAATAGATTTAGCAGAGGGTATTTTTCCTAAATTAGTGATGGAAGATTAAGGTAATGGAGGGAATTGACAATTTGATAGGTGAGGTGCTCCATAGAAGATGGAACCCCTACCTTTTCCTCCTTCATGAGGAGGTCTATTCATTTTCCTACAAAACATCGTTGTGAACCTTTGCATTCTGCAAAAATTAGAAAATATTCCCCCTATTAATCGTAATATACTATTCCAGTATGTCCATTTGATAAGAAGGCAAGTAGGCCTATTGAGAGGTAATAAATTTATCTATTTTAATATAGTATTTTATATATGATTTTATTATGTTTTTAGTATGTTTTTGATATTTTTAATATTAAAATGGCTCAATTTCATTACTTTCCATCAAATAAAGAATTGCGTTTAAATTAGCGTTTTTGGTCCGGAAATTAAAATTTTGAGGCAGAACTATTATTCTAAGCAAATTAATGCCAAGTTTATTTGATTTTGTAGGGAAATGATTGCTAAATACATTTTGGATCAATTGGAGCACAAGGACTATCAACATCAAAGTTTATTCAAGATGTACCATTTTATCACTTAAACTTGGCAATTTTTGAAAAATATTTTCTTCATCAAATCCTACCAAGAAAATTATGGTTCAAACGGTGGAAAAAGATCTCAAGGGCATGGAAGGAATAACCAAAAATTAAAAAGGGCAAAATGGTAAAAGAGAGTGATCCGCAGATTGCCACTTGCGGATCGCACCCGCAGATCTGTGCAACTTGTAGAATTTTGGCTCTTGAAACTTGCAACTTGTTCACACCACTTTTGTAGATAATTTCAACGTCCAGCTGCATGTTGGGATGCCCTAGATGATAACACAAAGCTCAAGGAAGACTTTTGAGGCCAAAGGAATCAAATTCCATCATTATGTCTCCAACTTGGACAAGGACTTGAGCTAGGGCTATTTCTAATAAATACATGCCTTTGTATTCATAAAAGGACATGCTTGGTTTTGTGCTTGAAAGAGTAAAAACCATAGTTTGGTAGGAGGAGCACTCCTTGTAAATACTTGAAGTAGATTTTCTTTCTACTTTTGTAGTAGGCAAAATCATATTCTTGTAACAAGACTTTGGAAGGAACTACTTTGTATTCAACATGTTTGATGAAATGCAAGGACAAGTATTGGAGCCAAGTTCATCCACCAAATGAGCAACTCTAACCTTATTCCTTTTAGTTTCATTCACGTATGCTTGTTTACTTTCATTTATGTGCTTAATATTATCTTAATCATGTTGAACAAAGTTGATTCCTACTAGGTTTAGGATGAAGCTATAATATGATTTGAATTGGTTTATGGCCTATTTATTCTTGTTTATTCATTTACTTGGTCTTTAGCACTTGTTGTTGATTAGCTACCAACTTCAAGTCATCTAATTGTTATTTGACAAAGAGATTTGCATTTAACAATAGGAAAGAGTAAATGAAACGTATGTTGAATCTCACGAGAGTAGTGATTCACATAGGTGGATTAAGGATTAAAGCCACAATTCATGAGTTTAATGAACTAATGCATGCTAGACTTTAGCACGAGAGTAGGAAAGCTCATGTATTGGTAGTCTTCCATTCATAGAGAGATCTAGTTTGGAGTATAAATAGAATTGAATTCTAAACATGAATAAAATCATTAAGGTCATAAGCTAAACATTCATACTTAGTGGATTCTTAAGCCTAGTCAACTTTGTTTAACTAGTTGCTTCATTGTTTGTCTACTTGAATTTGATTTTCCAACCATTTCTCCACCACCAAAGTTTGATTGTCTAGATAATAAAGCAAGTTAATAGTTTTGGTAGTTGCTAGTTCACGTTTCCTCGTGGGATCGACCCTAATA
Source organism: Mitragyna speciosa (assembly GCA_024721245.1). Classification (NCBI taxonomy): domain Eukaryota; kingdom Viridiplantae; phylum Streptophyta; class Magnoliopsida; order Gentianales; family Rubiaceae; genus Mitragyna; species Mitragyna speciosa. Next base: position 8,927,886 of record CM045562.1, read on the forward strand.
CTCATCACAACTACAATTGACCCGTGCACTTGCGGAACGAGTATTAGGTTATAAATTTGATTACTTGTTTGTGTGAATTGTGCCTTATTTTGCTATAACCTAAACTCACAATCAAGTTTTTGGGGCTGTTGTCGGGGAAACAAAGAAACTTCGACAATATCAAGGCGAATACAAGCTTTATTAGTCTAGATGCTTTTTATTTTTCTTGTTTTGATATCTTGTGTTTGGTGTTTTTGTAGGCACCATTTGAATCTAGGTGAAGGAAGGTGAAATATAGCAAAAGTTGGTTCAAGCTTTTATCAAACACATGGAAGGCAATTGCTCTTGGAACAACTATTGGTGTTATAATGAATAAAAGTCTAGTATTCATGGAGGTATGTCTTTTAATGATAAGGTACACATGTTACAATCACAAATGAATACATTAGAAGGCATGCTAATGAATATATTCGGTTATGATTCTAGTGTAAATGTTCCTTGTTGTAATATTTGTGGAGAAAATCATGCAAATTTTGAATGTGGATATAATGATTATGTACAATTTGGAAATAGTTACACTTATTCACCTCAATATGAACATTATGATCAAAATGATAATTTGGGGTGCATGGACCAATGGAAGTCAACCAAATCTACCTACTTGTGTTAAACAAAATTCATCTTGTGAAATAAAGCCTAATACCAATATGGATGAAATAGATGACATGAGTAATAGATTGAAAGGCCATCTTGCTAAAATTAAGGAAACTTTGAACTCTAGGAATGAGGAAAGTATGCAAAAAGAAAATGAAACAAGCCTAGAGCCATCATATTGTGAAAATGAGCATGATAATGAAATTCATGGACATGCATGTGTGGAAAATATGGTTAAAAGTAGGGAAGACCATGACGCTCAATATCTTGAATCCTCCACTTGTGAAATCATGCATGACTTTCATGAAAATGAATGTGAAAATAATAAAGAAATGCTTGATGATTCTACTTTTGAACATGTGCAAGACCAAGTGATTGAGGATAATGTTAATATGTGTGAAAAAGTAGTTGAAAATGTGCCTATTGATTATGGAATAGATGTTTCATCTACTTTTGAACATATGAATGAACTTGTTCTTGATGAAAATTTTGAAAATTCAAAGGTAGATAATAATGAGCTTAATGAGAAAGATCGTCTTCCTTTCATTTGTGACATTGATTTTCTTGGTATTGACAATATACTAACACAAGAGAAAGGCATAGCCAACTTGGGCTATGAAAAACTTTTAAAGTGTTTCTATGAAGTGGGTACAATTGCACAATGGATTATGGACATTGGAGCACTTCTTTTGGCACAAAAGATGCACCTATACCTACTCAACCAATTAAGCACAAAAGGTATATTACATCCTTTGTGGGATACTCCAATTACATGAGAGGATTGGAGGAAAGTCAAGCTCTAGACTTTAAATAAAGCACTTGTTGGGAGGCAACCCAACGTTTTTAATATTTTTGTGAAAGTTTAGTTTGTTTTATCAAGTATTATGTAGTTTAAAGTGTTTTTGTTTTCTAGGTATGCAATTTGGAACTTGAAGATTAAGTTTGATTCAAGATGTTACAATCACGAGTTTTGCTATCAAATCCCTTCTTCTTTAACATTTACGAACATTAAACATGAGTATTGTGTGATATATGATGTGTTTTAGAAGTTGGAATTTGATGAAAGTTACTATTCATGATTGATGAACTTTTTGAGCAAAAAGTGCATTTGGTGATTCAATGAGATTTGATGTTGTTTGACCTTGTTTATATGCTTAATATGCTCAAAGAAACATCTGTGCATTATTGGTTTGGAATGTGCATTCAAATTTTGCAATTTATGCAACTTTAGAAATCATGCTCAATTTATGTTGTATGTTGTGATTTTGATGCAAGATTTGATAAATTTGTATTTGCACATGTGTATTTTCATGATTCAAACTTGATCCTAGAGTTAAAGAGTTCAAAAACATGTTAAATTTAAAGTTGAAAGTGCTTTTGGAAAAAGAAATAACCAATGAAATAGTAACACAAACAGAAGCAGTTCACTGCCTATTGCAGGATGAGATCCGCGGCTGAGATACCCAGATATCATCCGCATATCAACTTCTGGGAGGTCTGTGTGATCTGCTACACAGAGATCCGCGGACAGGCTTAGTGAACCGTGGGTACATACCCGAGGATCACTGTTCAAATTGGTTTTCAAGTTCCTTTTCATCGGTCTTCAACTGGTTCACTCACAACATGTGTTTCATGATTTGTGTACATGTTTTGGACAATCAAATTAGCACTTTAACATGTTCCAATTTTGCATATTCATATTTAAGTTTAACTTTGTAATTTGAATACATGGCATGACATGGTTGATTTTTGGAATAAAGTAATTTTGAACAAGTTTCTTTAATCTTTTGCTTCATCAATACATCACACATTTGCTCATATTACTTGTCTTTCAAAATTTTTGCCCCATGGAGCTACATTGCACAAACTAAGTGTGGGGGAAATCACCAACTTTCAAATATGCTATGTTAAGTTTATGTGTTATATGCTATTAATTCATCGTTTAACATAGCTTTTGAGTTAATTCTAAGCTTGAGACAAGGTCAACGAGCAAAGGTTGAACAAAGGGAAGAAGTAATGAAGCATTGCAAAGAGGGACTTGTTAAAAGGCCAATTGTAACACCCTAGAAATTCATGCCAAAACCATTTATTTTGTATCATGTTCATTAGGGAAAAAAAAAAAAAGTGGTGGCCGAATTTGTGGAAAAAAAAAATGAGCATGTTGTACTTAGTTCCTTAAGAGTTGCACCTAGGAAATCTTGCAAGACTTATTGGAAGATAAATAACAAAATTCCTTTCTAATTAACTCTTTCCAAGTGTGGTCTTTCATGGAGAAAAAGTCAAGACTTCTTTATCTTTGTCTTGTTTTAATTGGTCCATTTTTTTACCAATTCTTTTCCATTTCTTTTCTTCTTTACTTACCCAATTTTCTCTTCTTTTTCTTCTTGCTGGCCGGCTGCTCTTTCTCCATTTTCTTTCAATTTTCTTGGATCTTTTACTTCCATTTACTCATTTTTCAACCATAGAAATTGAGTGAAACTTTCTCCTAAGCAACAATCTTGTCTACCTAGAGGTATTTCCCATGAATTTCTCTTCTAATTTCAAGTGAAATATCATAGTTTTCTAGCTTTTAAGACATGTTTTTATGGTTAAGTATAATTGATTTTGGCCATGAAAAGTGAAGTTTTATTCCATGAATGTGAAGCTTGTGAACTTGTATGCCTTGTAGATAGTAAATTAAACTTGAAATGGCATGATCTAGGTTTGATTTACTTGAAGAACTTGGAGTGGTTTATGTATTTTTGTGATGAATTTGAATGGAATTGAATTGAGTTTGATGTGAGAATAGTAGAGCTAGTTGAAATTGGGTTGTTGGACATTTTCTTGCAGGTTTAAAATTTTTGGGTTAGTCCGATTATAAGGGAAATGCTGCCGAAATTTCGGTAAAACCTAGGAAATAAAAGTAATTAGGCTATGATTTAAGACTTTATAAGCTGTAATTTAGTGATTTAAGCATGCAGAAATTTTCGTAGATTAGCTATTAGTGAATTAAACCTTTCCGAGCAAAACCCTAGAAAGTTAGAAAACCCTAATTTCGAAAACCCTAAACCCTAGGGTAAAACCCTAAGCTCCAAAACCCTAGAAATTAAACCCTAGAAAGACTTGGGGTATTTCTTGAATTTCCTTATAAAATTTCTTAGATTTTAGTTAGGGTTTTTATACGATTATTTTCTCGTGAATTTCAGGATCCGGAAGTGAGACCCGACCGTATTACGAGATATTTTCTTAGACATCAGGTGAGTGTTCTTCTGTGTGCATGATGCATGAAACGCCATGTAATACTAGACATTATTATTTCCATGCATGAAATGGTATGATTATACTTGACATGATTAACTAATGAAATGTGTTACTTGAGGAAAGATGTGTACTTTATCGCATCTATTCCGTAATGTGTTACATGCTTTCACTATCTAATGTGTTATTTGTGCTTGTGACTTCCATGGTTAATTTTACTATTTTCCACGGTTAATCAGATTGGGAGCGTATAGGAGAGATATAAGGTGTTGGGCGTTATTTGGTGCATGTTAATTTTATATCTAAGTAAAGTCCTGAAAAGGCTAACTCATGATTGAATTTTATTCTTGATCTTTGACTTCCGAGGCTAACTTCACCGTTACTCCTCGGTTAGTCAACCGGGAGCGTTTGGAGTGATATAAGGTGTTGTGGGTTATAGGTGCGTGATATTCTTTCCTATTTGAGTTTCATTCCTCTAAGAGGATGACTCGGGATTGAATTTTTACAAGTATCTCGGACCTGAGCTTTTACCTCGGTCCCGATACCCATGTTATCGTGTTCATGATTGATACTCCTGCGGTTGAGCATTTTCCCGTAGTGAGCCTGTATCCTCCATTGACTACTTGTTAATTAAATTGTTCACAAATTGTTTATTTACTCGTTAAATATTTTATCGAACAAAAAAATCACATATTATTGGTATGGTTGCATGACTTGAGCACTCACTAGGCTATTATAGCTCATCCCATGTATTTGTTTTCTTTAACCAGGTTTCCAAAACTATCAAAGCTGGAGGAGCTGATTTTGAACCTTGTACATGTTTTGTTTCTGTATTTTGATAGCTTAAATGTGTTGGCTTTTATTATAAATATTATTTACATTTTGGGATGTAAAACTCTTGTAATATTTATATTTTCAAGTAAATACTATGAATGTATTTATTTTTGAGTGCATTTTTATTTTAAGTTAAGTAAGGATGGATGTTTAAGCGAGTGCGTGTTTGAGTCTTGGCGAGAGTTTGGCAGGCAGTCCGCTAAACCCTTTAGTGCGCCTCTGGGTAAGGTGGGGCTGTCACACCAATGGACATCAAAGCACAACAACAACATTCTTTTTTGATCTTTAACCAAACAAGAGGAGTATTCTTGTTCATCTCTCAAAGTGAATTAATAAAAATATTAACAGAAAAATTAAATGGCATTTCTTTATCTTCATCTTATTCTCAACCTAAACTTAATACTTTGTCCAAAACAACTCACAATATGAATTCTTCTCAATTTGAAAATGAAGAGAAGGAAAATGAATCAGAAAGTGAGATAGAAAATTTAGAAAATATGTTTAACAATTTAACAATAAAATAAAATTATGATTATAATCCAATAAAAAGAAAACCCTAAAAATATAAAAAATATAAAGCAAAGAAAAATACAAACCTAAATTTGGAGACTTTTTATTATAAAATACCAAGTCCACAAGATATATTACATGAAGAAAAATATTGTCATGATATACAATCAAGTTTTAAAGGAAATGAAATTTATGAATGGGATATAGATGGTATGTCAAATTACATAATTCAAAAAACTTTACAAAAAATGATTATATATTCACAAATTTTAAAACATGAAGGAACTAGTATTAAAATTCTGCTAATATAATTGTAAATGGTTTTGTTGGTCAATTAAAAGGTTGGTGGGATCTTTATCTCACTGATCAAGAAAAATAAGAAATTATGAATGCTTAAAAAAATTATTGAAAATCCAAAAAAAAATGAACCAGGATCTTCTACTCAACCTCAAATGATACAACAAGAAGATGCTATTTTTACATTAGTATGTACAATTGTAAAACATTTTATTGGTTATACCACAACTGCTTATCAAAATTATGATGCAGAATTATTGATGAATTTAAAATATCCAACTTTATCACATTTTAGATGGTATAAAGATACTTTTTTTTATCAAAAGTTATGATGAGAAATGATTCTCAATTAAGCTTCTAGAAAGATAAATTTATTTCTGGATTACCAAAATTATTTAGTGAAAAAGTTCGAACAAATCTTAAATCTATGTTTGATGATATAAATATTAACTTTAATAACTTAACTTATGGTGAAATTATTTCTGTTTGTTCAGAAGAAGGTTTAAAAATTTGTAATGATCTAAAATTAAAAGCTCAAATAGAAAAACATAAACGAAAATATGAATTAGGAGATTTTTGTGATCAATTTGCTTATCAAATTCCTTTTAAAACTATAAAGAAAAAAAGAAAAAATAAAATTAACCAAATGTCGCGCCCCAAAAATCGTGGGGTAAAAGGGTGCTAGTAGGGTCGTGACTGTCGTGTCCTGAAAAGACAGTCTAGTCTAATGATCCTTTTTGAAAAACAAGTTTTTTGGAAAAACCGTGCGTGTGTGAGAAAAATCAAATTTTATTAAAAAAAGTGTATTTTAAGAAAAATGGCACTTTAAAAGAAAATAAGGCCGGGACTAAAAGTGCAACAGGTTTGGCTAAATAACTTTTGAAAAAGGATTTTATTTGAAAAATGGAGTCGCTACTTGGTACTGAGTTAGGGTGTACCAAGTCACCCAAAAAATCGTTTAACAAAACAAAAATAAAAATTTTAGAAAAATCATTTAAAACTCTTTTTCGACTCCGGTCTACGAAAAACAAGAGAAAAAAGGTCCGGAAGTCACATTTGAAGAAAGGGAAGGCAAAGGCTTGCGCCTAAGGCACCCTTTCAATCTAGCCAAGGCTAGTTGCGAAGTTTAATCAAATTTTTCTGAATTAACCCTAAGTTCTATCGCGTTTGGATGTATCTAAATGAATGTAAATCCTAAGTCTAAATGTGAATATTGGGAGGGTCGGCAAGTTCCGTCGAGGCTTGGTCAGAATTATCGCATTAATTGCGAAACCCGAATCGAGACCTCGAGGGAGTCACGAGTGTGAATGCAAAAGGAAATGCAAAAGGAAAAAAACATAATAATATATAGTAAGTGAAGAAAGAAGGTGGGTATGCTGTAACATCCTGCGTCTGGGTTGGCCCAATAACTTTTAAACTTTAAACTACGGGTTCAAAATGCTTAAGCCAAGTTATTTAATAGCCCAAACGTAGGATGTTATATACTATATATTTTTTCTTTCTCCCACCGATGTGGGATATCACATTCACCCCTATTTAGGCCTTTGCGTCCTCGCAAAGCCCAATTCATATCCGGACTGTCCACTCGGTTGTGTCGGATTCTAGAGGTGGCTCATACGGGCTTTAGAGGTGGCTCCCGCCCCTAAGTCGACGTAGCACTTAGCCCCGCACAGCAATTAGTTCCTTCACTTCCTTGCGTAGTCTGGCCCAATACTATAGGCCTAGTCTCACCCCGTGCAGAGACCACACGAGGTTCGCTCTGATACCATTTGTAACATCCTGCGTCTGGGTTGGCCCAATAACTTTTAAACTTTAAACTACGGGTTCAAAATGCTTAAGCCAAGTTATTTAATAGCCCAAACGTAGGATGTTATATACTATATATTTTTTCTTTCTCCCACTGATGTGGGATATCACATATGCAACATGACGGGTATGGGGAACTAATAACTCGTGACTGGATGTTTCTACTCACGGAGGGGGGAACGGCATGTACACCACCACTTCCCACGTGAGTAGGCGACTATTTCTAATCAGATCACACAAATGTTCTAAAGTCTAAGTGAGATGCAACTTAGATGTCATGCATTTTGAAAATGTGTTGAAATAATAATGATGATGATAATAATAATAATAATAATAATAATAATAATAATAATAATAAAATCATGCCAAATGAGAAGAAAACTAAAAGTGTGAAGTGGGGTGTAAAAATGCACACGAGTGCACCTAATACTAAATGTCCTAAGGGTCTAATGTTGGACTAGCCTGTTCTAAAAACTCCACTAGCGTTGGACTAGCAGGAAAGAACGAAGCCACAACTAGCGTTAGACTAGTGTGGTGACGGAATACCATAAATCATGAATTAAATATTAAATCATGAATTAAAAGCAATTTAAACATATAAAAACATATAAGATCACATAGGAGCACATAACACATAATCATAATATTCTAGATGCAAAAATCCTAAGGAAAGCGGTAAAAGAAATAAACACATAAGCACGCAAAAGCAAATAAATCCTAACTATTACACCGGGGGCTTGATTTACAATTTAAAAGGGAGAAAATTTAAAAATACTCTATCTATTACACTTTCTATCTGGATACAAAATTTTACTAAAATGTGAGAAAAATAATCTAACTATTACATTGACTAACTAAATACAAAATATTACATTTTTCGTCGAAATAATAAAATTTAAAATTAAATAACACAAAAAAAAAATAAATACGCAAAAGGTGCACAAAATAAGAAACGCATAAAAAATTGCATAAAATATCACATTAGAGCACGTTGGAGCACATAAAGAAGTAATTAAAAGGTAACGAAAATACCTTTTTGAAAACTCGGTACAAAAGCTTAAAAACGAACACACAAGTTAAAGGGGGCAACTACTTGATAGAATAAAGAGTAAAATACGACATACTAGCACATTAGAAAAATGTAAATTATAGCAAGTTAGAGGGGGAAAATAAGAAGTAGAGTAAATTAGGGCCAAATAGTAAATTTAAATTAATTGGGGCACAATTAAAAACTTGCACAAGCTTAGGGGCAACAATGTAAATTAAAATCAATTGGGGAGTAAAACAAGAATGCACACAAGTGGAAGGACCAAGTTGCGATTACTTCAAATTCAATTGAATGAAATTAAACATAAAAACAAGGACAATTTGTGATTAATGAGGACTTAATTGTATAAATTGAAAAGAACTCAAGGCACATGGATAAGATTAAAAAAAAAATTCTTAAGGAGAAAAAGAATGATTTTTATTATTACATTTCTTTTATTTATATAATCAGGTAAGTAAATAAAAATATGAAAATGATAAAAACTGAATTAACTAACTAAAATCACCAATTTAACAAGATTAATTCTAGATTACATCGATCATAAACAAATCACCCACAATAAACTAAATGACAATAAAGATTAGATCAACAAATTCGATTAACCTAATTAACAAAATCAGTTAACTAAATTAAAAAGAACAAACCAGAAAAAAAAACAAAATGAAATGAAAACAGAGAAAAAAAAATAAAGTTTAAACTAAAATATGATTAGAGATTAAAAACAAAATTCCCAAAATCCTGAATCCCACCCCACTCAGTCGCTTTATTTCAATTCCAGAACATATTCTCTCGTGTCTTCTTCCCCTTCCCAATTTCTCTATTTTTCCTATTTCCATCTTTTTGCTCTTTGCTCCATCTGATCTCCCTCGATCTCTCTTTCTGTTTCTCTCTTCGTTCTTCTTCTTCTTTCTGGTTCTCACTCTCTCTACATCTCTCACCTTCATCGTCTCTCTCTCTTTCTCTTGTTCTACTCTCTTCTTCTGGTTCTCACCTTCTCTGATTTTCTTCTCTCTCGCTCTCTAATTTACAACTTTCTCTCATCCTCTCTTCTCTCTTTCTCTGGTCAGTCTCTATCCGATCTCTCTGTGGCCACTTCTCTTTCTCATGCCCTGTCTCTCTTTCTCTCCTTTCATACTCACAGAAACAACATTCAAGATTAATTTCCTTCGAATCGAAGGAGGGAGAGGTGCGTTAATGGAAAGGGAAGGGCAGTTGATAGTGCACGGCCATGATGTTTTGTGGTATTTTATGGGTTTCTGGAGACAGTAGTTTTGTGGGGTTTATAGCTGATGAGGGAAAAGGGGGGATTTGTGCGTGGTGGGTCGATGGTGGCAAGAATTGGTTGTGATTTTTTACAGGTGATGAATTGCAATTCTAGTTTTGGTAGTTTGGTTTGTAACTTGGGTGTGATGATGTTGAAGTAGTGGCAAGTGGAGGGATGTTTCTGGGTGAATTTGGAGCTAATTCCAGATGTGCGAGGGTGTGGTCATGGGTTCTGATTGGTTGGGTTTAAGTTGAGGGCTGGTGTTGAAGGGTGAGCGCAGGGATGGAATTGGGGTTGGATTGGGGTTGTTGGTAGGAAGGAATTGGAACTGTGAAGCTAGTGAAATGATTACCGGTGGTATTGGGTGTTTGAAGGATGAATTACTGGTGTGTGTTGTGACTTGCTGGTGTCCGGTTATGATGATGTGTTTGTTTCGGGCCTGATTTGATCAGTGAAGTTGGTGATTTGGGCTGTGAATTGTTGGCTATGATGTTTGATTGTATGGTGATAGAGAATGGATGCTGGGGAGATGCATTGACTGACAGTGGGTGGAAAGGCTTGAGAGCAATTTAGAGAAGAGGAAGACAGGGGAGGACTGTTGAATGGCACATAATGGAAACTGGTTGTGGTCTTGATTGAATTGTGTTTGATTTAGGATGTTTGTAGTTGGGTCTTGACCGTGGATCTTGTGTTGTGGTCTATGGATTGTTCTATGATTATTTATGACTGATTTTTGAGGACTGATTTGGGTTGTTTTTGGTTGGTTTTGGGTTGTTGTGGTGGAACCGATGGAAAGTTTCTGGTTGCTGGTTGTTGATGATTGAAGATGGGGGTTGGGTAGTGGTCCGATGGGTGGTAATTGGCTGAGCAGGTGGTGGTGGGAGGTTGTGACAGTGGTTCAGGCGGTGACTTGGTGGAGATTGAGGGAGGAGATGGAAGGCTGTTTGTGTTTGATTATGATTTTCCGGTGGAAGTAGTTTGAGGAGATTGTTTTGCTTGGTTGTTTCTTACTATTCTTGGGCTATTGGTTTTGCGGGTTTTATCAATGGAGATGGATAAAGGGAGGAAAGTGGAGGTTGTTCGGTGAAGTAATGGTGGAAGTCAGGTGGTGGAATCTGGTGGTGGGGTGGCGGAGAAGGGAGGAGGGAGACGTGTAAGGTAATAAGGGGAGTAACGCAGCGGAAAATTTAAAAATTTATTACCTTAGCCATGGATCTCTTTGATGTAATCTATACGATTAAAGGGTGTTTAGCACAAATACCTCAAGCATAGAAGGTTTCTATGCTTCAAAGGGCAAGATCCTATTCGATGAAGGTGTTGATCTACCATGAAAAGCCCTCCAAGTGTAGAGCCTCCAACGGTATCCACACGAACACGATCTTTAGGAACCTTTGGGCTTGCTTGCCTTGCCTTTTGAGTGCTAGCTCCCTTGAATGATTCATGAAGAACACAAGAAGAAGAAAGAAGTTGAAACCCTAACAATTAGGGATGGAGGTGTGGCGTTTTTCTTGGAGAGAAAAACGCCACCAAGCTCTCAATTTTTCTCTCTCTAAATTTTGTGTTTTGTGTTTCATCAATCTTCCAAGAGTCAAGGCATTGGACTTATTTATAGATGTAGTATCCTAGTCTTTAAGGAAACAAGAGCAATTGGAAACCAAGAAGGTTTAGGAAGCTTACCTTAAGCTAATCCTATTCCTTTAGGAAACCAATTCCAAAAGGAAACCAAATAGCTTCTTAATTCCTTTTAGGAAACTAATTTCCATCAAGACTTAGAATATTTATAATTAAGTCCTTTAAGTTAATTTATCGCATAAATTAACCCCATAAGTATCTTATACTTATCTTAATAACAATTTAACCCAAAGACCATGTTCTTATTGTGTGTGACCCATTAGGTTCCATTCACGTTGGTAATAAGTACAAATTATAACTCTTTAATTAATTAATTAAGAGCAAGATAAATTAACACTTTAATTTATCATTAATTCCCTAATTAATTAATTTGCACTTATAGATCATGAGTGGCGTCTAGCAATGCATCATGACCACCCAAGTGAATAGGAAAGTCATATGGTAGACTACACCTATCAATGACAATGTTACCGTGTAATTAATATCCTTTCACCACACTATATCCCAATTAGTCTAAGAGTGTAGTGCGCACTCTTTAAATGACTAATTAATGATTTCTTGTTCCCGAAATACAACTTTCATAAAAGTATAACCTTGAAACTCTTTCAAGTCATACTTTCACTTTTGCGCAAAAGATTCTTTAAGTCATATTTCAACAAGTGGCCAATCCGGGATATACTCTCCTATAATAAGGAGTGGTGAATCCTATATCGATTACTCACTATCCTTCCATGCTTCATACTATACCCAATCTCTACCGTATGGGCTACTCTTTTACGAGCACCGAGCAATAGAGTCAAAGCATAGCAATCCACACTCAAGATACTATGGTAATCTCAAGTCTAAGGATCACTTACACCATTGCCATTAAGAGTATAATTCATAAGCACTAAGAATAGTAACTCTTGGCGGATCAATCCAATGAACTAGTTCTCTAACAAGCATCCACATACCAGCTTAGGTGTCACACGCCATAGTTGACGAGATCAACTACTACTTACCATAAGTAGAGGCAAAGTATGTGCTAGTCTTCCCATATTAATGATGTCCAATCTCATTAATACTATGACTAGGGATATTTAAGAATATAACTTAATGTGTAATAAGAGTCTCATCATTGTAACTCTTACAATCTCTTATACACAGTTAATATTCTATGGACTTCATCAAATAAACTAGTAATATAAATAACAAGTATTAAATGACAAAGAAAATGCCACATATATAAGTATAACACGAAATAAGCGTAATAAAAATCCCAAAAACCAACTTGGTTTTAGGGCATACACTAACAAGACGGTGAGAGAGATAGAGAAACCAGATGAAGAAAACCTAAACCCAGAAAATGAACCCAGAAGCAGATCCGGTGAACTAAAACAAACGTTTCAAACAACTAAACAAAAAAAATCATATTTTCATGAAGAAAATGAAATAAAAGTGAATCAAATAAATGAACAATTGATTAAGAACTCACCTTTTGATCCTGCAAGATGGATTGAAGATAACTAGTGACTTTGAAGCTTGCTAGATGAACAGTAAATCGATACAGATGAACAGTAATCAGAAATCAAAAGAAAAAGAGAGTGTGTGTTTTTTTGGTGTATATATGTGTGTGTTTGATCTAAAAAATAACAAAAAGTAAAGTGTTTTAGGGTTTCTTAATTTTCCTCCCTTTTTTTTTTAACATCCCAAGTGGGGTATTTATACTGCACAAGTCTTAACCTCCAAGAAATGATTAAAAGACCAGAATGCCCTTGGCTACAAAAATTACAATTTTATCCTTAAAAAATCTATTCTCTCTCACAATAATAAAATAAAAAATCAAGAAAAATGTAAATAATAAATTCATTAACACTAATTCTCTCTGAAAAAAGTTAGAAACTTAGAAGAATGCTTAAAACCTAAAAACGAATTTGGGACCCAACAATTGGTGAAAAATGAGTTTGGAATGTGAAATGACAATTTTGCCCTTGGATAAAGAAAATTCACAGAAAAATAGCTATTGACTAAAAAAAATATCAAAAATTACAAATAAGCTTAAAACACTAGAAAATGCATTTTTGACTCAAAATTTTGTGAAAAATGAATTTAATTTGTAAAATGACGATTTTGCCCTCGGGCAATGAAAATTCACAGAAAAATAGTTATTGTTTTGAAAAAATTAAGAAAATTCAAAAAACATGCTTAAAGAATTTAGAAAAATGAATTTGAAACTAAAAATGAGCTAAAATGGTATTCGCGAGGTGAAATTACCATTTTGCCGTTGTGATAGTAAAAATATAAAGAATACCAATTAAATCCTGAAAAATCATAAGAAAATTAACAAAGTCACATAAAAGTAAAAATATGAATTTAAAACCCCCAAAAGCTGATAGAAAAAATATTTACGATAAAATTACTGTTTTACCCCCCAAATTATTAAAAAATTAAAATTTAGCACAAAAGTGCAAACATGCCCCTCCAATATTTGAAAATAAATGGTGTGTCAAAATTTGGTGTCTACACCAAAATAAAAGAAAATTTTATAAAAAGAACTATTATAGAAATTACAAAAAACAAAAGGAAAATAAAAGAATTGATAAAGAAGTTAAAAAATGGATAAAAGAAAATGTTACTTGTACTAAATGTGCTAAAAAAATGTCATTGTGCTAATAGATGGAAGAGTAAAATTATTAGAATACTTGAACAAATTAATGATTTAGAAATACATGATAATATTAAAAGTAAAATTTTAAATAGTTTAAATTATACTTCTAGTAGTGAAGAAGAAATTAGTGGAGTGGATTTTAAAAGGATAGAAGACACATATGCTGCATTCTCTTGTAAGCTATGGTGGAATTTCAGACTTGGCTCCTCACTTTGGTCCAAATTCATGAGGTTGAAGTATTGTGCCAATATGCATCCTTGTTTGGTAGAAATAACCATGAATAGTTCTGTCACATGGAAGCGGATGTTAAATGTAAGGGGGTTGGCTGAATTGAGTATCTCTTGGATAATGAACAGTGGTGAGTGCCATTTTTGGTATGATAATTGGATGGGTACAGGGGCCTTATATTCTAAAGTTGGCATCACTGCAAATCATACTGTGGTTGACTTTGTTAATGAGGGGACTTAGGATAATTCTCTTTTGTATTAGTGGTTACTTGTGGATATTGTTAATAATATTTTGAATATTGATGCACCCAATGGGTCAACTCCAGATGAGATGGTTTGGCAAGACACTGAATCTGGTAACTTCTCATTACCTTTAGCTTTTCATGGAATTAGAGATTGTAGGCCAAATTCGCTATTTTCTTCAAAAATGTGGCATCCCCAGATTCCTTTGAAGATGTCATTTTTTCTAATGAGACTGCTCTTGCGAAGACTACCATTGGATGAGGTATTGGTTAAATTTAATTTTAATCTTCCATCTAAATGCTTTTGTTGTGTGCATGCAAATGTGGAATTTATTGATTATGTTTTTGTTACTAGTGAATTAGCATCTGTTGTTTGGAGAATTTTTTGGCATTGTGGGATTCAGACATCTGTGTCAAATGTCTGTGCAATGTTATCTAATTGGTGGTTGGCAACTCATAAGCACAATTGTATGAGGTTTGTTCTGCATGTGATCCCAATATTTATTTTTTGGAATTTATGGAAGGTGAGGAACAAGGCTTTTTTTGAAGGTGAGATGCTTTTGATATCTACAGTTTGTGACATGGTCTATAGAGATTTGAGGGATGCATTTTATGTGAAATTTAAAGTTTATTTGGATTGCCAGTCTTGGTTGGTATTTATTGATGCAGTATCAAGTGTTCCTGACAGATTTATCTGGAAAGCTGTAAAGTGGATGCCACCGTCTATGGGAATGATTAAATTGAATACGGATGGAAGTTCAAAAGGAAACCCTGGCAGTTGTGGGGGTGGTGGAGTGCTGAGAGATACGGAAGGGAAATTAATTTTGGGTTTTGCATGTTCTCTGGGTCACGGCACTAGTTTGCAAGCAGAAGTGAAAGCAGTTCTCAATGGGATCAAAATTTGTTTTGATCAAGGGTTTCATCAATTGCACATTGAGTCTGATTCTATGATATTGGTAGGTATTTTGCAAGGTAAGTTTTCATGTCCATGGAAGGTGAAGAAGGAGGTGAGGCGAATCAACAATTTAATAAACTCCACAATCACAGTATCTCATTGTCCCCGTCAAGCTAATATGGTAGCAAATTATTTAGCAAAATTAGGTGCTGTAACATCCTGCGTCCGAGCTGGTCCAATAACTTTTGAGCTTTAAACCACGAGCTCAAAATGCTTAAGCCAAGTTATTTAATAGCCCAAACGTAGGATGTTATATACAAATCATTTTCTTTTCTTCCCACCAATGTGGGACTTTTTGAGGGGTCTTACATTTACCCCTCCGCAAAGCCCAATCCATATCATAATCCGGACTATCCACTCGATTGTATCAGATTCTAGAGGTGGCTCGTACGGGCTCTAGAGGTGGCTCCCGCCCTTAGGTCGACGTAGCACTTAGCCCCGCACAGCACTTAGTTCCTCCACTTCCTTGCGTAGTCTGGCCCAAATACCATAGGCCCAGTCTCACCCCGTGCAGAGACCACACGAGGTTCGCTCTAATACCATTTGTAACATCCCGCGTCCGGGCTGGCCCAATAACTTTTGAGCTTTAAACCACGGACTCAAAATGCTTAAGCCAAGTTATTTAGTAGCCCAAACGTAGGATGTTATATACAAATCATTTTCTTTTCTTCCCACCAATGTGGGACTTTTTGAGGGGTCTCACAGGTGCTTCTCAAATCAATTTTTTACAGGTATATGCTCGAGGTTCTGATTTACTAGCTGAAGCTTTTGGAGTTATGAAGATGGATATGTTTGGATTTCCTTCTTTTAGAAAATGTTTCTTTTAGATTTTATTGTTCTACTTATTGTAAAGGGAGTAGTACTCGTCTTTTATGCTTTAAATAATAAACTTTCATGTCATCTTTAATTTTGATTAGTAATAAAACTTAGGACTGACACCCACCCCTGTGTACAGGGTTAGCCAAAAAAAAAAAAAAAGAAATTAGTGAAAATTTAGAAGAATTAAATAATACTGGTAAAAGTGAAAATGAAAAATATAGTAATTGTGAAAAATGTTCAGATAAAATTCAATATTTTAAAGCAATAATTGAATCAAATGGTTCAGAAATAAATGTATTAAGTGAAAATAATAAAAGTATTTTAGATTTAATAGATGAATTGCTAAATCTAGAATCTAAAAGAAAATATTTAGAAAATTATTTACAAATAGTACGAAGTGAAAATTTAGCAAGTACAAGTTCAAATCAAGAATATATAAATCCTTAAAAAAAGAAATATAGATTTAAATAATAGCTTTTCAATAACAGATGTTTTGAATCTTATACAAAAAGCAAAACCTACTTTAAATCTAACAACTTTAAAAATGAGATAAATGAACTAAAAAAAGAAGTTAAAATATTAAAAGAAAAAATTAATAAAATAGAAGAAAATAATTTACTAGAAAAATTGCAAAAAGAATTATTAGAATAAAAAGAACAACAAAATTTAATAGAAAATAAACAAGATAATAGCTTTTTAGATTCAATGTATATTTCTCAAAAATATTATATTCAAGTTACTTTAGTTATAAATAAAGAATATAAAATTTCAGCTACAGCTGTGATGGATAGTGGAGCTGATTTAAATACAATTTGTGAAGGTTTTGTACCGACAAAATACTATGAAAAAATTGAAGTAATTTTAAAAGCAGCTCAAGGCTCAAAAATAAAAATAAATTATAAATCTCAAATGTTTGTATTTTTTCAAAAGAAGACAATTATATTTGTCCACCATTTGTGTTAACTAAAGACGTGTCTTAACAAGTAATCCTAGGCACACCTTTTTATTAAGCAATGCATCCATATATATGTGATGGTAAAACAATTTCAAAGAAAGATCAATCTAGTTCATTTGATTTTGTTTCAAAATCACAAATAAAACAATTAGATACATTAGAACAAATGATGAGATTAAAAATTGATCAAATAGAATTTTTACAAAAAGATTTTTCCCATTTTCAAATAGAAGAACAATTAAAAACTTATAAAATACAAAATAAAATAAAAAGAGTTTCTGAAAAAAATTAAAACTCAAATTTGTTGTGAATTACCAAATGCTTTTTGGAATAGGAAAAAACATATAGTTTCTTTACCTTATGAAAAATCTTTCTGACGTGCTGTAGATTATGTATAACAATTATGAATAAAAACACACAAATCAAGTAATAAAAATCTAATTTCCCAACTTACTCCGCAAGTGCATGGATCGGTTGTGGTATAATGGTGAGTATTCCTGTCTGTCACGCGGGCGACCCGGGTTCGATCCCTATCAACGGTGCCAAAAACTTGACGTGGTGTAGATTAGGTATAACAATTATGAACAAAAACACACAAATCAAGTAATAAAAATCTAATCTCCCAACTTAGTCCGCAAGTGCACGGGTCGGTTGTAGTTTGTGGAGTATTAGGTATCGAATCTCACGAGGAATCAAATATGTGCAATTACTAAAGCTTTTTCACTAACTTATACTATCCAAACACAATTAAAATAAGATGGAAATGAGATCCCTTCAATGGAATAATTATATGATTGAGAACTTTTGTAAAATTCAATACAAAGAAGCTTAAAACATAGAATCTACTAATGAATCATACATGAATGACTTAGTAAGTGTTATCTTGCTTTGTTTAGAATCCAATTCCATAAGTGTCATAACTAGATCTCTCTATAAAATGACAAGATTTCAACTATTCTCATGATGAAACCTTATGAAAACATGAATTGTATTAATTCACTTAAACATTCATTATTTTCATATGAACTACTTAAGCACTACTTGTTCATTTTCATTGTTACATGCATCTCTCAATGTCAAGTAGCAACTAAATGACCTTGTTTAAGTTGGCCAAGCAAAAACAAGTGTTAAATCTTGAACAAGTAAACAAACAAATGCAAGCTTAGTAAGTGCAATGAAGTTAAGTCATGTTTATTGATTCATTAGCTTCATCTATGGTCTAGATGAAGCTTTTAGTTCAACATGGTTAGTGAAACAACTTAAAGTTCAACTTCAAAGATAGAATTCATGGCAACAATTGAAAGTAAAAGAGATAGAGTTTGGGAATTGCTTCAACCAATATGAGAATAAGCTCCTCTTGCTTTATTCATCCTTCAAAAGTTGCACTATAGAAGTCTCTTACAATGGTCCTCACAACTCTATTGAAGGATTAAGAGAATTCTACTAATTCTCTACCAAACTACGTATAAAATGGAGACTATAACTACTTCCTAATACTAAAACTTGTTACAAAGGCTTTACAAATGACTTCTATTTATGGACAAATGTTCTTCAAGTCATTTTCCAACTTGCATGAATCATTAATGCATGGAAATGATGAAGATTGCTTGGGGATTCTAATTGAGCACAAAAGTCTTCATTTATGTTTCCAATGTGCTCCCCAACTTGCAAATCTCTATCCCTATGTAATAATATCTGCTAAAATAGCTAGAGGAAGATGCAAGTTGATGCCCTGGAAGAATCTTAGTCGACCTACGATTTGTGGATGGCGATCCGCGGGTTGTCATTCGCGGATCACACCTTCGTGGGCCTCACTTGATTTCTAATTTTTGCTGGGCTAGACTCCATGTGTGCAAGCACTTTCCATGTAATTCCAAGCATTTTGATTAAGAATTGGATTTTTCCATTATTTTGCACAATTTTTCTTTTAAGTTGTACTCCAACCTTGACTCTTTGAATCACCTTTGAATTTGTTTTTCTTTTACTCCAATTGATCCAAAATAAGTTTAAGTGTGATGAACCTGCAATTATACACAAAAATTGTGCATTAATTTGCTCAAGTAAAGATTCCACCTTAAAACCCTAAATCCAATAAAAATCCAAATTCTTAGCAATTGTTGGAAAATGAGTCATTTGTAGCCAAAAGTATTATAATTATGCTAAAATAACATCTAAAACATATAATAATAATAATAATATATATATATATAATAACATTGGTAAATTTATTACTTATCAAACTCCCCCACACTTGAATCATTGCTTGTCCTCAAGCAATTGGAAAATTAAGAGGTCAACAACATGATTGAAGGCTTGAAATAACACATGCCACATTATTGAATACAATTCTACAAAATAAAGTAATAGGCACTATGCAATTCTTTGTAAAGTTTCTAGTACTAATCATATCAAGTAAAAGGAAAGTAATTATATCCAGATTAAAACCGTGTTCAATAAAATTTCAATGCCTTACAAAATTTGACACACTAAGTATTCAATATGGACAATTATGTACAATTCAATTTACACACCATAGGGACATATTGCACTTTATAATTTGAAAGTGTCTTTTGACGCAAAGGTTGATATTTGTAGATGAAAACCCCCGGTTATTCAACACTTTTTGTTATTTTAACCACTTTTTAGTTTTAGTTTGAGAAGTGAATTTGCCTTTTAATAAAAAGATCGACATTAGTTGATGAAGATCCCTTATTACTCAACAATTAACTTTCAATCAAACTTGCTATGCATACTCTTAATTCAATGCCGTTTGATGCGAAAATCGACATTTTGTGATGAAGATTCCCGATTACTGAGCAATTTGAATCATTGGAGTAGTAATAAATAAATATTCATCATTGAACTTCATAAAATAATTGTCCCTTAATTCACATAAGTACACTTCTTGTCCATATCTACCACTTAGAATTGTAAAATTAAGTAAAGAAAAGAAATTTAAAATCTAACATGCTAAATCAAGACATAATTACAACCATTTTACAAGATATACTTTCTTAAAAACAAAATTCCTAATCTCATAATGACTATTTCTTCATACACTTGTAGAAAATATTCAAGCAAGGTTGCATAAATTATTTCAAAAGGTAAAGAAACTCAATAAGTTTATGGCATGAAAACATGTTACTAAAGCAATTTTCAAAAAAAATTTTGGCCATATTTTACCAAAACAATATCTTGACACTATTCACTCCAAATCCCAACCAAACATAATCTTATACCTTCCCCCCACACTTAGAATGAAACAATGTCCTCAATGTGTAAAGGAAAAATTAAGAAAGAGAAATGGAACAAGAAAACTCCCCTTGCTTGGTTGATGAATCCTTAAGTTGATATTATTTGTCCTTGAAGTCCTTTGGCCTTGACAAGTTTCTTTTTCAATGCTTCATCATGTTCCTCTTTTGATCGCCACTTGCTCATAGTTCAAAACACTTGAATGCTATGTTAGATGATGAATAGATAACTAATGCGACACAAAATCATCATAGCATACTTGAACCTTATGATTTTCCCCACACTTAATTTGTGCAATGTGGCTCAAGGGGGTGAAAATTTGAAAGATAAGTTATAAGAGCAAATGTATTATGTATAGATGAAGTAAAATGCTAAAGAAGCTTGCTCAAAGTTGCTTTGTTTTAAAAGTTAACCAATTTATGCCATTATATCAAAATTTTCAAAGTAAATGGAACAATGAAAATGTAAGATTGAAACATGTTGAAGTGTTAAGTAAGATGGTCAAAACATGTACACAAATTATGCAAAAGAAGTTGTAAAAGAACCAAATGGAAAATATTGAAAATAGTCTTGGAAAACAGAAACTGCAAGTGACCCCCAAATGGTAGTCCGCGGTTCTCCTAGATTGTCCGCAGATCTCTATGCAACAAATCTTACTAACCTCCTAGAAGTTGATCTGCAGATGGATCTGCGAATGTCAACCCGTGGATCCATCCACGGATCACATCCTGCAATAGGCAGTGATTTTCTAGAAAATGCAGGTTACTGCTCCATTGGTCATTTCTATAAAACCCTAGAAGTTTAAAACTACTTAGTTTCTATGTTATGAATGCTAATTGAAAATTTTCCTTATTAGTTGTTATTACATAATTTTCTTTTACAATTTGATTTCTTGAATTATTATTAATACATGTTTGATGATAATTATAGAAAAATTACACCAATTAAATGTTACCAACCAAGCTTAGATATTTAGAAAAGTAAGGCCACCTATTACTTAGATATTTAGGAGATTATGCCACCTAGCACCATGAATGGCCACCTATTATTGGCTTTTACTTTTACCAATCCTTTTCAATTTTTGGCTCAAATTTCCTTGCACTTTTGCTCCTCTTGGCCGACCACCATAATGCCCAAGATACTCTTCAATTTCAACCATTTCAAACACTTAAAAGACTAACTTAATCTTTCCCCAAAAGCTTAACCTAACTAGAAAAGAAATCCCCTCAAATTTCATCAAATTCTTTCCAAGTTTTAAGCCCAACTTCTTGCTCAAAGTTGAAGGTTCTTAAGGGACTAATCATTCACTCTTCTTCAACTAAAACCCTACCTATTTTGAGGTACATTCTTCAAGAAACTTCAAGTTCTTTCAAGTTTTAATAGAAGGTTTCTTATGCTTTTCTTATGATTCAAGTAAGTACTTAAGATTTATGGTTATATTTTGTTCTCTTGTTATATATATGAAGAAACTACAAGTTCTTTCAAGTTTTAATGGAAGATTTCTTATGCTTTTCTTATGATTTCATTAAGTACTTAAGATTTATGGTTATATTTTGTTCTCTTGTTATATATATGAATATTTATGCTCATGATTAGGAGGTTTCCCCTTGTTTTGATCTTTTCTTTGATAGTAGATTACCTATGTTATGATCTACTTGATTAGTATGCACTTGCATAAGAATTGATGCTTTATTTGAGTGGCAAACCTCGGAATTCATGGCTGAAATTTTGACTAGAGTTAGAAGGTATGTTGATTAGTCTTGTTAGAGGAAAAATTCTGGAAAATTTTCAGTATTTGAGGCCTATTGAGTGGGCTAAAGTTGCTGGAATTTCAGCTTGCAAATCAGCACTTCCTTGTTTCAAAACCTCGAACAAATTCTACTTTACTATTTTACAAAATTCCAGCTTTGATAACCTAATATTTCGAGCCATAATAACCTTTTTTTGGCCAAGTTTTGATGACATAAACTGCTGGAAATTTCAGATTGGGAATTGGTTGAAGTGACACCAAATATTGAGCACCATAAGCTTAATCTACTTAACCGGTTTTTAGGAAAATATTGTACAGTGATTTTGGAACCTTGCTAATCAATTTTAAGAAGAAATTCTTATAAATTTTTGAAGATTTAAACTTGTTAGAAACTTGACTTTTAAATGTGTAATTGAAATTTTGACTAGTTTAACTTTACACTTGATTTAGTTTGTTTTCATCAAATAACCGTAATTTGTTATTTAACTAGTCTTAAATTAATTAAATATCATTAGTTTGACATTAACTAGTTTAAAACCATTAATTTACCTAAGTATAAGATATTTCAGAGTTTGCTCATTTTAACCTATATTAATTTTGCTAAGTTATTAAATTATACTTGACTATTACCAATAAATCTTTCTTGAACTTTAAAAACTAGTTTACTTATAAATTAATTATTTTGGACAAAATTTCTTCTTACACCAACACCTTGAACCCTAATCAATATTTATTTAAACTACCTCTTTAGTCCATAGTATTTAACAATATTTTCTTTTGGTCCAAAATTTATAGCGAATTATTAAAGTTTAGCAACTAATATAGTAAATAAAGTGAAAATTAGTAATGAATTACCAATATTAATTATTCCTTTTAAATTTGATCTTAATTTTGACACTTAATGAATTATTTTCCCTTAGAACCAAATTACTTTCAAAAAGGAATTTCTTAAATTCCTTTATTGGTTGATTTAGGGTTTTGCCTGGATTCCTTTATTACAACTTCTTGGATTTTCCTTATAACCAATTTACATTTATTTTAAAACCATAGTTAAACTTGGGTACATTTTATAAAATTCTTTTGAAAGAAAATCCAGTAGGTTAATTAGGCTACTTATGAATTTCAAGAACCGAGTCTGAATCTCACACGTTTTACGAGGCACTTTCTTGAGATTTACAGGTGAGTATTTTCTTGTGTGCGCCTGATGCATGTTTAAGTGCCAATTCCATTTTATGCCTGCTACTTGTTAGCTACTACGATGTGCTATACGAGGGTAAGATGTGTACTTTATCACATCTATCCCGCAATTTGTAACATGCACAACTTCTATCAAATGTGAATATACTTGTTTGTGAACTTTCAACTGAACTGAGCCTTCGAGCTAGACTTCTGTGGTCATACTTCACTAGTTACACCACGGTTAGTCATACTAGTATTGAGGAGGATATAAGGTGTTGGGTGTTAGGAATTGTGTTCTTTCCTCTGAGTTGAGATTCCTCAAAGAGGCCAACTCTTGATTGAACAAACTGTTTTACACTCCAGGGTTGAGATCTCACCCTGGAGTGGAGGTATTGAGGAGATAAAGGTGCATGGATAGTTTCAGGTACTGTTATCTAATATTTACCCAATCATTAGCAAGGACCTAGTTTTTTCTATTGGTCCGAACACTATTGCCACATGATTATGTACTTGATCCTCCCACGGTTGAGCGTGCTCCCGTGGTTGAGATGTATCCTTTCTTATTTGATCAATTGTTTACTTAACTTGTTCTTATACTATTTTATAGCATTATTATTTATTTATTTATTTTCTAATTGTCTACCTGTGTGTTTGCATGTGTGGGAACCTCATTGGGCTATTATAGCTCACCCCCCCCCCCCTATTTGTTTTCCTTAAATAAACTCCTATTATTAAGGCTGGTGGTGAGGATTTAAGAATAGTTCTTGGTAGGATTCTGTTAGTAAAAGAAAAAAAAATGTTTGAGATTTTACTGTATTAATTAGGTGTTATGATGTAAACTACTTAACTGATACCTTTACTCTTAAGTTCGAATCATATGAATGTATTTACGAGTTTTATATAAAGTATCAATTGTTTCATGAAATCTAGTGCGTGCCTGACCCGAGTCTTGGCAAGAGCTAGACATGCAATCTGTTGAGTCCTTTGGTACGCCTTAAGGTAAAGTGCAGCTATCACAATTTCAATTTTCTATAGCAACTTCAAACTTTAATTTTAACATATTTATGAACAAATTAACATCTAGAACAAGTTTGAACCATAAAGATACACATGTACAAACATAAATCCTTCAAATTTTGCATCCAATTCACAACTTTTATGCAATTTTTGTGCATGATTCTTCAAGTTGCATATTTTGCAAAGTTTGAATACTACTTTCAAACTAACTATGCACACATGTTTCTTTAAGCATATTAAGCAAATAATAAAGGTCATACATCATATAATCCCACTAAATCATCACATGACCTTCTTAATCAAAATGTTCTTAACCATGAATAGTATTTCCTATGAACTTTTAACTTTAAAAATACACATCATACCATACATTAAACATGATCGTCATACTTATAAGTATGAAATGCATTTAAAAGGTGATCTAGAAAACAAACTCATGGTCTTGAATCTTCTTTAATCAATCTTGCACCTTAGTTCCTTATTGAAAATCCTAAAAAACAAACATAATAAACACACTTAAAACATCATAATACATAGTAAAACAAATTTATTCTTCACAAAAATATTAACAACGTTGGGTTGCCTCCTGACAAGCGCTTCATTTAAAGTCTAGAGCTAGACTTTGTAGGTGTGAGCTTCACTTTTGAGGACCATAATCCAAAGAATTCTCCACTTCTTTGGATGTAGTTATGTCAATTAAGTGCACTTGGTCCTTTCTTCTTGTTGTCCTTCTTCTTGTGCTTCCAAAGCCTAGAAATGATATATTTGACACATCATCATTCAAATCATCAACAAGATACATGTTAAAAGTAGAAGAGGGTTGTTTCATCATATCGTTTAAATCAAAAGTTATTTCCTCATTTCCTACTTTTAACTTTCATGTGTCATTCTTAACATCAATTATTGCATCGGCGGTAGCAAGAAAAGGTCTTCCAAGTATAATAGGTATATTAATATCATCCTCCATATCTAAAACAACAAAATCTACTGGGATGATGAATTTGTCCACTTTCATTAGAACATTTTCAAGAACACCTAGTGGGTGCCTACTGGACCTATCGGCTAGTTGCAATGTGATGTTTGTGCTTTGAACTTCCTTAAAACCTAGCCTCCTAGCTATTGACATGGGGAGTAATGACACACTAGGACCCAAATCACATAAAGCATTAGAAAAATTAACATCACCAATAGTGCATGGTATAGAAAAACTCCCTAGATCCTTGAGTTTTTGTGGCAATTTGTTTTGGATCCTTGTATTACATTCCTCCGTGAGTGCTATGGTTGCAAAGTCATCAAGACTTTTCTCTCCTTGTCAAAAGGTCTTTTAAAAACTTGTTGTACTTGGGAACCTGCAAAAATGCATCTACAAAAAGAATGTTTACATGTAATCGCTTAAGCATTTGTGCAATTCTTCCCAATTCTTTTTCTTGCTTTTTGTTCTTAAGCCTTTGTGGAAATGGAATTTGAGATGGAAGAGGAATAGTTTGTGAAGTCATATTTTCAATACCAACTTCATTAACACTCACTATTTCATTCCCTTTTTCTTCTTTTTCATTTTTTTCACTTCCACATTCTTCAATGGTTGGTTCTTTTAGCATTCTACTGCTTCTCAGTGCAATTGCTTGGACTTGTTCTTGAGGATTAATTTCCGTTTTACTTGGTAATTCCCCTTATTTCCCAAGGTCCATTTGTTTGGCTATTTGAACAATTTGATTTTCTAAAGATCTAGCAATTCCTAGCATTCTACTTTCAAATTGCTCAACCCTTTCCATCATCTTCTCATTTGCCACCTCCTAAGCCGGTTTGTTTTGTGAAAATCCGGATTGAGTGATCATCTTTGGCTCTCCCAACCCAAGATTTGGATGGTTTCTCCACCTAGGGTTATATGTGTTTGAAAAAGGATTATTAGAGGAAGAAGGCTTGTAGTTATTAACATATTGAACTTATGCACATGAAGATGGATCATGAGAATCACCACACAAATGACAATATGCAACACTACTTGATGAATTTTGACTACTAGAGACATATTTATTAAAAACATTCATCATGTTTTGCATTTGAGCACATAACATATCCAAAGTATCAAGTTCATACATACCTTGAGATCTTCTATTATTACCTCTTTCATTGGCCCATTGGTAGTGATTTGCTGCCATTTCCTCTATCAATTCTTGGACTTCTTCCATCAACTTTGCCATGAGAGCTCTACCTGCAACTGCATCTATATTGATTTTTGTTTGATAATTAAGTCCATTATAGAAGGTTTGTACAATTAACTAATTAGGGAGTCCATGTTGTGGACATTTTCTTATTAGGTCCTTAAATCTCTCCCAAGCTTCATAAAGAGATTCTCCTTCGCATTGGTTGAAACTTGTTATGTCCATATAGAGTCTTGCGGTCTTTCTCAGTGGGAAATATTTATTCAAAAATGCTTTGGAAAGGTCCGTCCAAGTTGCAAATGTATTCGGTGAAAATGATTGAAGCCATTGCTTGGCTTTGTCTCTTAAAGAGAATGGAAATAATCTAAGCCTTATGGCATCTTCAGAAACACCATTTAATTTTATTGTGTCACATATTTCCAAAAAATTAGCCAAGTGTAAATGTGGATCTTTATTTATATTACCACCAAATTGGATTTGTTGAACCATTTGAATTAGTCCTGTCTTAAGTTCAAAATTATTTGCATTTACTGGTGGTCTAATTATACTATTGTGAGAACTGATTGGATCCGGTATAGTAGAATCTCTTAAAGAATGAGCGTGAGGGTTAGGATTTTTGTTTACCTCCTCCATAGCTACCTCTTGTTGATGTTCTTGAGGTTGAAATGTACTTGAGGTGTCACCAATCTCCTCCAACTTAGCTTGTTCTTCTTGCCTTTGTCTTCTTGCCTTTCGTGCAGTTCTTTCTATTTTGGATCAAATGGAAGAACAATTCTTAAGCTCCTATGCATACACCTACAAAACAAGAGAAAATAGTTATTTACAAGAAAATATGCACAAAATTTAGAGTAATAAAGTTAGCTTTGGCCTTAATATTGCCTTGATTCCCAGGCAACAACACTAAAAACTTGACGTGCTGTAGATTAGGTATAACAATTATGAACAAAAACACACAAATCAAGTAATAAAAATCTAATCTCCCAACTTAGTCCACAAGTGCATGGGTCGGTTGTAGTATGTGGAGTATTAGGTGTCGAATTCCACGAGGAATCAAATATGTGCAATTACTACAGCTTTTTCACTAACTTCTACTATCCAAACACAATCAAAATAAGATGGAGATGGGATCCCTTCAATAGAGTAAGTATATGATTGAGAACTTTAGTAAAATTCAATACAAAGAAGCCTAGAACATAGAATCTACTAATGAATCATACATGAATGACTTACTAAGTGTTATCTTGCTTTGTTTAGAATCCAATTCCATAAGTGTCATAACTAGATCTCTCTATGAAATGACAAGATTTCAACTATTCTCATGATGAAATCTTATGAAAACATGAATTGTATTGATTCACTTAAACATTCATTATTTTCATATGAACTACTTAAGCACTACTTGTTCATTTTCCATTTTTACATGCATCTTTCAATGCCAAATAGCAACTAAATGACTTGTTTAAGTTGGCCAAGCAAAAACAAGTGTTAAAGCTTGAACAAGTAAACAAACAAATGCAAGCTTAGTAAGTGCAATGAAGTTAAGTCATGTTTATTGATTCATTAGCTTCATCGATGGTCTAGATGAATCTTTTAGTTCAACATGGTTAGTGAAACAACTTAAAGTTCAACTTCAAAGATAGAATTCATGGCAACAATTGAAAGTAAAAGAGATAGAGTTTGGGAATTGCTCAATCAAATTGAGAATAAGCTCCTCTTCTTTTTTTCACCTTCAAAAGTTGCACTACAAAAGTGTCTTACAATGCTCCTCACAACTCTACTAAGAAAATTCTAATAATTCTCTACCAAACTAAGTGATAAGTGAAAAATTTGCCAAGATTAGTATATATGTTAGTTGATATTTTTAGTAAAACAATTATACTTTTTGACTTTAAATAACGTGTTTTCATTAATTAGGGTTTATTTTCTAGAATTATGGTTTTGCATCTAAAAGTATTATTTTGAGTATTTAATTCAGAAACTTGTATCTATTTTTGCAGATTCAGCATTCTTAATCTTAAAGAAAGTCAAGTAAGGCCAAGATCAAGGTGATGAAGTGAAATAGACAAAGTGGAGAATTAATGGAAGATTAAATGAGCAAAATGTGAAAAATTAGAAAAATCTGCAAAAATTCGAAGAAATGCATTAAAAAGGACCAGGACACTTGGAGGGACAACTCAGCAAAAATTTACACAAGTGGGACCAAAGAACATGATCCACGGATGATGATGCACGGATGACCATCCGCGTATCGCCATCCGCGGATCATCACCGACTTTCCAAATTTCAGCTGTTGCAAATTGCTTCATCCTCCAGCTGTTTTTGTAGACTTTTGAACTATGTATAGGTTCTGCAAGTTGAAGATTGCATTGAAAATACAAATGAAGACTTTTATGTCCAAGAAAGCCATCAACTAGGGTTTTCATCATTCCAATTCATTTAATGTAAATTCCAAGTTGGAAAGTGATTTGTAGGATCCATGTTTATAAATAGAAGTCATTTGTGAAGAGTTTAAGGCATGCTAGGATAGAGAATTTGTAGAGAATTGCTAGAATTCTCCTAAGCCATAATAGAGATATTGTGAGTTTAAGAGAGTTTCTTGCTAAAAAACCCTTGTAGCAACTCTTGTGAAAGAAATACAAGTCTTGAAGCCATTTCTATATTGAATAAGCTTTCTTCAACTTTGTATCATTCATTTAACTTGATTGTTATGGCTAGTTGTGTTCAAATTATGTGTATTGATTTGGAGACAACTTTGTATCATTCTTATTTTAGGGTTTTGATGAAACTGATGCGCCAATATTAAGACTTGTTGTTGATTAACCTTGCCATTTCTTGCTCTTGTTTTTTCAATTATTCAAGTTTTAACCTTTGTATTTAAAAGGCCATCACATGCAAAGCATCTTAGTTATTAGGAATCAATTAAGTTTGTTCTTAATAATAGAAAATGAATGATTTAGCTTAAGTACTAGCACATGGAAATAGTGTTATGCTTATGAGGACTTAATGAAAAAATTCATGCATGCAACAACAACTCTATCATGGTAGTAGGTAGGTTGAATCAATTCATTGTGAAAACAAGTTTTGATACAAATGGAATTGCATTCCTAAACAAGGTAAGTTCAACTTGGCAAGTACTAATCTCTACAACTTAATCTAGATCGTTTGTGGATTCATAACCCTAGAACTCCTTCATAAATATTTTTCTACAAGAATTCTTGCATTCCTATAAGTTTCTCCTAGTTAATTAGATTTTAAAACCAAACTTGTTCAAATTAATCATCACTTAGATAATAAAGAAAGCGATAAAACTCTAGTAATTGCACCTTGTTGGTTCCTTGAGGGATTTGACCCTAATTTCCTATACTACCACAACCCATATACTTGTGGTAAAAGTTGGGAGATTAGGTTTTATTACTTGACTTTTGTGTGTAAACTTGACATGATTTTCTATACCTAATCTACACCACGTCACTAAGTATAAAATGGAGACTACAACTACTTCTTAATACTAAAACTTGTTACAAAGGCTTTACAAATGACTGATATTTATAAACAAATGTTCTTCAAGTCATTTTTCAACTTGCATGAATCATTAATGCATGGAAATGATGAAGATTGCTTGGGGATTCTAATTGAGCACAAAAGTCTTCATTTATGTTTCCAATGTGTTTCCTAACTTGCAAAACTCTATCTCTATCTGATAATATCTGCAAAAACAGCTGGAGGAATATGCAAGTTGATGCCCTAGAAGAATCCCAGCCGACCTGCAATCCATGGATGGAGATCCGCGAGTTGTCATCCGCAGATCACACCTTTGTGGGTCTCACTTGATTTCTGATTTTTACTAGGTTGGACTCCATGTGTGCAAGCACTTTCTACGTATTTCCAAGCATTTTGATGAAGAATTAGATTTTTCTATTATTTAGTACAATTGTTCTTCTAAGTTGTTCATCCAACCCTAACTCTTTGAATCACCTTTGAATTTATTTTTCTTTTACTCCAATTGATCCAAAATAAGTTTAAGTGTGATGAACCTGTAATTATACACAAAAATTGTGCATTAATATGCTCAAGTAAAGATTCCAACTTAAAACCCTAAATCCAATAAAAATCCAAATTCTTAGCAATTGTTGGAAAATGAGTCATTTGTAGCCAAAAGTATTATAATTATGCTAAAATAACATCTAAAACAAATAATAATATATATAATAACTTGGAAAATTTATTACTTATCACTTCCAATGAAAAATTTATTCTTACAAAAGCTAGGCCTGCTCAAATGAATCAAGAAATGGTTGAATTTTGTCAAAAAGAAATTAATGAATTATTAACTAAAAATATTATTCGGAAAAGTTTTTCTACCTGGAGTTGTATTTCTTTTTATGTAAATAAAAATTTTGAAATAGAAAGGGGAGTACCTAGATTAGTTGTGAATTATAAATCATTAAATAAAATTTTACAATGGATAAGATATCCAATTCCAAATAAAAGAGATTTATTAAATAGAACTATTGATTCTATTATTTATTCAAAATTTGATTTAAAATTAGGATTTTGGCAAATACAAATAAATGAAAAAGATAGAAATAAAACTACATTTACAGTTCCATTTGGGCATTATGAATGGAATGTAATACCTTTTGGATTAAAAAATGCTCCTTCTGAATTTCAAAATGTTATGAATGATATATTTTCAAACTTTCCTTATATAATTGTTTATATTGATGACATTTTAATATTTTCAAATAGTATAGAACAACGTTTTGAACATCTTGAAAAATTTACCACAAGAGAGTTATGAGGAAATTTTAAATTAAATAGATCCTGTATATCAGCAAAAAATCTTGTTGCAAATCTCCTCCCAGGACACGTTTGAATCCTCAAAAACAGCTTGATTCCTTGCCTTCCATAATTGCCAACGGATCAACAAAGGAGCAATATGGTGAACCAACTGTAAAAATTTATTTTTCCATTTTACTAACCACCATTTCATAATCCGTAATCTTACCAAATTACCATTTAGAATCATCCCAGCACTATTACCAAAAAATTTCTATACCCATGAAGCAATTTCACTCGTGCAAACAATCTGCTCTACATGCTCATCACTCGCATTAGAGCAACAAAAGCATTTCAAAGCAACATTTACACTAATTTTCCTCAGCATAGAATCCAATGGAAGTCTGTTTTTTAGCAATCTCAAAATGAAAAATGAAATTTTTGTAGGCAACTGCTCTAGCCAAATGGATTTCCAAACCAAGGAATTACAACTTTGGTTTCTGAAAATATTAAAGGCTGAGTTTAAAGAAAAAAATCCCAGCTTGATTAGGCATCCAAACCATTGAATCTGGCTCCCAAGAAGATGGGGGCCTCCTGCCTGAGATGTCCTGCACAACACTTGGAGGGATCCATAACCGAAGCTCCTCCCAATTCCAACTCCCTTCCACAACAAAATCGCTAATAAGGTGATTTGAGGCATTTGTTAATTTAGAAGCCAAAGACCCTGATCCCAACCAATTATCGAACCAAAAATTTGTGTTGCCATTCTGCACAATCCATCCAATGTGACTCTCTGCCAAACTTCTCGCATCCATCATTTGTCTCCAAGTATAAAAATATCGAGGTATGAGATCAACCATGCAAGGGTGAGCATTTTGACAATATTTAGTCTTCATAAACTTAGCCCATAGAGAATCCCCCTGACGGAATCTCTGCCAAAGTTTTATAGAAAATGCTGAGAAAACATCCTCCAAAGGCTGAAATTTGACATCCCCTTCCTCCTTAGCAGCACACAAATATTTCCATTTGATCCAATGAAACTTATTTCCACTCTCAGCAGCTTCCCCAAAAAAAATTAGCAAAAATACTCTCTAGCACCCGAAAAATCACTTTCGGAGGAGAGGCTGCTATCATCAAATATATGGGTATAGAGGATAGAACAGACTTAATTAACACTATTTTTTCTCCCTGTGGATAACATACGGTTCTTTCAAGATAGAATTCTACTCACCACCACATTGCAAATATCTGGAAAAAAAAACTCCTTTTTTCTCCTCCCCACAAACAAAGGAAAACCAAGGTACCTTACTAGAAAATTTTTTAGAGCAAAACCCGTAAGTTGCTTAATTTTATTCTTTTTCCCTTGAGGAAGCTTCGAGTCCACCATAAAAAAACTTTTTGAGACATTAATTTTTTGCCTTTTGCCCTGACAAAGACTCATATTTTTTAATAGTACTCATTATAAGCTTCAAAGACACCATAGAAGCACTCAAAAACACAATCACGTCTTCAGCATAGCTCAAATGATTCACCCCAAGGCATCCTCTTGGCAAAGCAAACCCCTACAATTGATTAAGCATTCTTGAAAACACCTTAGCACCAATAATGAACAAAGCAGGAGAGTGAGGATCCCCCTGTCGATGTTCTCTAGATCCTCTAAAAAAGCCACAAGGAGTCCCATTAATCAAAATAGAAACCATGAATTCGAGATCCATCTCCAGATCATATCTATCCAATCTCCCCAAATCCAAACATCCTTAAAACTATAATTAGATAAACCTAGTTGACCGTATCATAAGCTTTCATCATGTCAAGCTTAAGAGCCACATTGTTCCCTCATTAGGCTTTTTAATGCCCTGCAAAATTTCCTGTGCCAAATCCACAGAGATCAATCTTCCACGAACAAATCCACTCTAATTGGGAGAGATGATATTTGGCAAAATGGCACACAATCGATCAGGCAAAATGCGAGAGAAATTTTTGTTGAGAAAATTACACAAGCTGATGGGGTGATACTAAGAGAAAGTCATAAGGCTACCTTCTTTAGACAACAAAACAATAGAAGTTGCTGTCACCGCCTTTGGTAATTCTTCACCACAAAAAAAAACTCACCACAGCTTGATAGATATCCTCCCCAATAATCTCCCAAGCAGTAGTAAAAAACAATCCAGTATACCCATTAGGACCAGCTACGCTCTCGCCATCCATCTAAAAAATATTTTTTTTTACCTCCTCCATAGATGGAATCCTTTCTAACTTCTCATTCTCATCTGCTGAAATAATGCGTGGAATAATATCCCCTAGTAAAGTCAAGTCTACATTTTCCTGACTCGCAGAGACAAGACTAGAGAAAAAATAGACAGCCTTACTTGCAATAGCTTGCTCCGATGACAACCACGTACCATTATGATCCAGGATCTTGTGTGTATAAGCCTTTATGCATCTTTGCCTCACCACCGCATGAAAGAATTTATAATTCGTGTCACCAACATCTAGCCATTTAACCCTTGCTTTCTACTTCTAGAACTTCTCCTCAATTAGCAAGGCACTTCTCAACTTTGACTGAGCAGCACACAATGGTTGATGGTTCTCATCACACAAGTCATTTTGTAATTGATCTTCTGCTAATCGACATTCTCCCTCTGTAGACTGTACTACCATGTGCATATTGCCAAAGTGATTCTTACTCCACTCTCTCAAACATTGCTTTAATCTTCTCAACTTGATGCATACTTTTTGAATTGGGGAAGCAAAGCAATCTTGATGCCAGGAACTTTCCACCAGACCCAAAAAACTAGAGTTGCCTGCCCAAGCATTGATAAATCGAAACTGATGAGGCTTGTCAACCATTTCTAATTTACTAGTAAGAAGTAAGGGAGTGTGATTAGAGGAATCCCTTAGCAGGTGAAACACCAAGAGGAAAAGCCAGCATTTGAACAATCCTGATCAACCAAAAGTCTATCCAACCGCTTCCAAATTCGGCCTCTACCCAACTGATTATTACACCATGTAAAGCTTGCACCCAAGAAGCCAGCATCAAACAGCTCTGTCTCAGCCATAAACTCTCTCAATTCCAATGCCTCTAAATATAGAAAACGATGACCACCTTTTTTTTCCGAAGCATCTAAAGCCAAGTTGAAGTTACCAACAACACCCAACGGACATTAAGGACACCTCTCAGATAGCAAACTAGTCCTTAAGACCCTCCTATCCTCCATGGTACAAGCAACATGAACAAATGAAAAACCACTGGAAGAGCCAACACATTATGTCTGAACTCAAGGGACAAATGCCGATTACTCTCCCCCATTTTTGAGCAAGAAAAAACATCATTGTAAAAAATCCATATTGAAGCAACATGATTAGAACACACATGATCAAACTTAAGTTTCATACAAAAGAATTCAGCCCTTGAAAAATCCACCTTTACTTCTGCAAGGTAATAACACGAGTAACGTAGCGAAAAAATTAAAATTTTATTACCTTAACTACGGATCTCTTTGGTATATCTATATGATTATAAGGGGGTTTGCACGAAGATTACCTCAAGCATAGAAGATTTCTATGCTACAAGGCAAAGATCCTTCGAAGATGAGCTTAGATCTACCGACAAAAGCCCTCCAAGCGTCGAGCCTCTAACGATATCCACACGAACAATTTCTTTGGGAACCTTGAAGGCTTGCTTGCTTTGACTTTTGAGTGCTAGCTCCCTTGAATTAATTAAGAACACAAGAAGAGGAAAGAACCTAACAATTAGGAAGAGAGAGAGATGAAAAATCACCACTTGAGAGAGAAAATGGGTGGCGATTTTTCTAGGGTTTTTCTCTGACTAGTTTTCTTTTGTGTTGCAATAATAAATCAAGAGTCAAAGCATGGACATATTTATAGAGGTAGTATTCTAGTCTTTTAGGAAATAAAGCTAATTGGAAACCAAAAGGGTTTAGGTAACTTTAAGCTAAACTTCTTCCTTTAGAAATTCTATTCCATAAGGAAACCAATTAGTTACTTTATTCCTTTTAGGAAACTAATTTCCTTCAGGACTTAGAATATTTATAAATAAGTTCTTTAAGTTAATTTATCTTATAAATTAACCCGATAAGTATCTCATAATTATTTTAATTACATTTTAACCCAAAGATTTTGTTCTTTACGTGTGTGACCCATTAGGTTCCATTCACATTGGCAATAAGTATAAATTATAACTCGTTAATTGAGCTAGATAAATTAAACATTTCAATTCATCATCAATTCACAATTAATGAATTTATAATTATAGATCATGAGTGGTGTCTAGCAATGCATCATGACCACCCAAGTGAATAGGTAAGTCATATAGTAGACCATACCCATCAATGACAACGTTACCATGTAATTAATATCCTTTCACCACACTATATTCCAATTAGTCTAAAAGTATAGTGCATACTTTAAATGACTAATTTATATTTTCTTGTTTCAGAAATATAACTCTCCATGATGTATAATCTTGAAACTACATTCCAAGTTATACTATGACTTCTGGAGAAGATTTATGAGTTAGTATTTCTAACAATTGGCGATAAAAGGATATACTCTCCTATTAAGGAGCGGTGAATCTTATATTGATTACTCACTATCCTTCCATGCTTCGAACTATACCCAACCTCTAACCTTTGGACTACTCTTTTTCAAGCACCGAGGAATAGAGTCAAAGTATAACAATCCACACTCAAGATACTATAGTAATATCAAGTCAAAGGATCGTTTACACCATTGCCATTAAGAGTTTAACCATTGGCACTATAGTTGAAACTCTTGGCGGATCAATCCAATGAACTTGTTCTCAAACATGCATCCACATACTAGTTTAGGTGTCACGCATACCATGGTCAATGTGATCAACTACTACTTACCATAAGTAGAGGCAAAGTATGTGCTAGTTTATCCACATTAATGATGTCCAATCTCATTAATACTATGACTGGGGATATTTAAGAATATGATTTTATGTATTAGAGTTTCATAATTGTAACCTTTTCAATCTCTACTACACAGTCAATATTCTAAGGATTTTATCAAACAAACAAGTAATGTGAAAATACAAGTATAGATGATAAAGGAAAAAAAATGCCACATAAATGATATAACATAAATAAGTGTAAATACAAAGTGCCTTAAACCATCTTGATTTTAGGGCATACACTAACAAACTCCCACTTGCACTAAAATCAATCACTCATTTGTTTTAAGCCAAAAGCATTTATATGAGCATCATACTTTTTGTGGGATATAGCCTTAGTGAGATGTTCAGCTATATTGTCATCAGTGTGAACTTTTTCTATCTTTACATCGTTTCTATCAACTATCTCCCTAATAAGATGATAGCGCCTAAGTATGTGTTTGGATCGTTGATGAGATCTAGGTTCCTTTGCTTGAGCGATGGCATCATTATTGTCACAATACAAAGGTATAGGATCAACAATGGAAGGAACCACTCTTAGCTCGATGGCAAACTTCTTAATCCAAACAACCTCTGTTGTAGCATTAGAAGTAGCAATGTACTCGGCTTCAGTTGTAAAATCAACGGTAGTCTTTTGCTTCAAACTCTTCCAGCTCACAGTACCACCATTTAATGTGAATATGAATCTAGATTGCGACTTGCTATCATTCTTGTCCGACTAGAAACTCGCATCAATGAAACCACACACTTCTAAAGTGTGTCTTCTATAAACCAAGATTAATTCTTTAGTTCTTCTCAAATACTTAAGAATACTCTTGACAGCTACCTAGTGACATCACCAGGGTTAGCTTGGAATCTACTCGTAACACTTAGAGCATAGAAGATGTCGAGTCTCGTACATAGCATAGCATGCATAATGAATCCTATTGCCGAGGCATAAGAAACCTTTTGCATACTATCAATCTTTACAGGTGTCTTAGGACACATGTCTCTCCAAAGAGTAATTCCATTCTCATAGTTAAATATCCCTTCTTCGATTGCTCCATGCTAAACCTCTTTAGCATCTTGTCTATGTATGTCGATTGACTAAGACCAAGCAACCTCTTGGATTTATCTCTGTAGATCCTTATTCCCAAAATATAGGTTGCCCCCCTAGATCCTTCATGGAGAAACTTTTAGACAGCCATACATTATAGTTTGTAGCAAAGGTATGTCATTTCCTTTGAACAATATGTCATCCACATAAAATATTAAGAAAACAACAGGGCTGTCACTCACCTTCTTGTATACACAAGGCTCGTCTTCATTTTTGAGAAAACTAAACTCTTTAATTGTCTCATCAAAATGAATGTTCTAACTCCTTGAATCTTGCTTAAGTTCATAAATAAATGGACTTTTGTAGCTTGCATACCTTATGATTATCAATGGAGTCAAAACCTCGAGTTGTGTCATGTACACATCCTCTTGCAAATTCCCATTAAGGAACGCAGTCTTGAAATCCATTTGTCAAATCTCATAATCATAATAAGTAACTATGGAAAGCAAAATTTTAATGGATTTAAGCATAGTTACTGGTGAAAAGGTTTCCTCAAAGTCAATTCCATGCCTTTATTTGTAACCTTTTGTCACTAACCTTACTTTATAGGTAATAATGTTACCATCCATGTCAGTCTTTCTTTTAAATACCCACTTGCACCCTATGGGTTTTATCCCTTTGGGTGGCTCGACCAAGGTTCATACCTTGTTCTCGTACATAGAATCCATTTCGGATTTCATGGCTTCATGCCACTTCAAAGAGTCTACGTTAGACATAATTTCTCCATAGCTAATAGGATCGTCATCATCCATGACTAACACATCATTACTCTCACTAATGAGAAATCTATATCCTCAGGAGTATAACGTATTCTATTAGAGCTACGAAGTTCTTGAGTATTTTGAGCTTTCGTCTGCACCTCATCCATATCTCACATGTGGCGTAAGCTCGTATTCCAATCATTGACTATTTTGTAGTTCTTAAATTTCTTCAAGTTCTACTTTACTCCTACTGCTTCTTTCAAGAATAAACTCTTTCTCTAGAAAGATAGCATGTCTTGAGATAAACACCTTTTACTCAAGGGGATTGTAGAAG
Organism: Mitragyna speciosa; assembly: GCA_024721245.1. Taxonomy (NCBI): domain Eukaryota; kingdom Viridiplantae; phylum Streptophyta; class Magnoliopsida; order Gentianales; family Rubiaceae; genus Mitragyna; species Mitragyna speciosa. The sequence goes on from CM045562.1 coordinate 8,966,201, forward strand.
TAGTATCCTTGATTTTGTCAAGGATACCCCACAAAGAAGCACTTGTCAGACTTAGCTTCAAGCTTGTTTGACATATTTTGCTTCACATAAACAGAACAGACCCAAATCTTTAAGTGATTAAGATTCGGTTTCTTACCATACCATATCTCATAAGGTATGGTATCAACAGATTTAGATGGAACACGGTTGAGTGTAAAGGAGGCGAAATCTAAAGCATAACCCCAAAACAAACTAGAAAGTGATGCATGGCCCATCATGGAATGTACCATATCTAATAAAGAACGATTTCTCCTTTTAGACACACCATTTGTTGTGGCGTGTATGGAGGAGTCCACTGAGGATTAATCCCATTTTCCTCTAGATATCATTGAAACTCTTGACTTAAGTAATCTCCACCTCAATCATATCTAAGTGTTTTAATACTTTTGCCAAGTTGTTTCTCAACTTCAACTCTAAAAACTTTGAACTTTTCAAAGGCCTCGAATTTGTGTTTCATTAGATACACATAACCATATCTTGAATGGTCATCCGTGAAAGTGATGAAGCAAGAGAAACCACCTCTAGCATGGATTGACATTGGGCCACATACATCGGTATGTATAAGCCCAAGAAGATCACTAGAACGTTCACCTTTTTCAGGTAAAAGGTGTCTTGGTCATCTTTCCAAGTAAACAAGATTCGCATGTCCCAAATGATTCATAATTGAATGAGTCCAAGTATCCATCTTTATGTAACTCGGATATGCTTTTCTCATGCACGTGACCAAGTCTACAATGCCAAAGGTATGAGTGATTCACAATATCTAATTTTTGTTTCTTGGTGTTTATATTGAGAATGGACTTTTCTTCATCCAGAATATATAAACCATTAATCAATGTACCAGTACCATAAGCAATACCATCACGTGAAAAAGAATAACTTTTATTCCTTTAAATGATGGTAAAACTATCCAAATCTAACAAAGAGATAGAAATGATGTTCTTAGTAAGTACGGGAACAAAATAACAGCTTTTTAATTCTAAATTAAGCCCAATGGGCAAAGAGAGTACATAGGTTCTTACGGCTAACACAACAACTCTTGCTCCATTCTCCACACGTAACTCGACCTTTCCCTTTGCCGAGAATCTACTTTTTTTAAGACCCTGCATATTATTACAAATATGAGATTTAGATCTGGTATCTAATACCCATGAGTCTTGATTAGTAGATAAATTAATCTTAATCATAAACATACCAGAGGTAGAAGCTTCATTAAGCTTCTTTGACTTCAAGAAGTCCAGGTAGGCCTTGCAGTTCTTCTTCCAATGCCCATCTTGTCCGCAATAGAAGCATGTGCCCTTGAGTTTGTCCTTCTTAACCTTACCCTTAGGCTTGATTCTCTTCTTCTTGGACTTTTTAAGTTCAAAATTGGGCTTCTTTTTCTTGGAGCCCGAGACAAGCATAACGGTGGCCTTCTCCCTCTTAAGATTAGGCTCAGCAGTTTTGAGCATATTTATCAATTCAATTAACATGCACTCAACTTTACGTATCTTGAAGTGCAGGATGAATTGTGAATAACTCTCAGGGAGGGATTGAAGAATTAAGTCAATAATTAACTCGCTTGTCAAAGACGTGTCCCAGATCAACTAATTTTTCAATTAGCCTAATTATCTTCAGTACATAGGCTGTCACTGAAGATCCTTCTGCCATCTTACATTGATAGAGCTCCCTTGAGGTCTCATACCTCTCAGTCCTAGCTTGTGCATCAAACATTTCTTTTAAGTGCATAATCATGGATGGAGGATTCATCTTAAGATGTTGCTTTTACAATGTCAGGGTCATAAAAGCCAACATGATGCATGTTGCAGCATCATTGTTAGCTTTGTGCATCTCAAGTGTATCTATGTCCTCAGAAGATAGATATTTATTTGGTTTGCTCTCACTATTTTACTTCAAATCAATAGCTCTCAATATTGATTCGGGAATCTGTTGGAGATTCCTAATAGGCTAGGATCCCATCTAATTAGCTTTGAGTTTGACGGTGAGCCAACATCCCAAAGATAATTTTGATTAGGTAGGTAACTTTTACCAATCATAACTCTTGTGATTCCTAGATAGTTTGACATCAAACCTTGACATCAAACATTGCCTCAAAAATACAATAACCTTGATAGTGAGCCAACAAGTTATGTAATTTCGTTAAGTCATACTTATTATTCAGAGATCAAATCTGATAACAAAAATATGTTCTGAGTAAGGTGATCTTGATGGTGAGCCAACAAGTCAACACTTAATAGGAACTCTTCGTTTAATAATGGAAGGCAACTAGATTCTTGACTTAATATTTAGTTTGAGGGATTTTATTTTAATGTCTCATCATATCATGCAATTAAAATATATCAACATATAAAATAAAAGCATAATAAACGTGGATTATTATGGACTTTAACTAGTAATATTTTCTTCGAGCCTTGAAGAAAATATTTGGTCAAAATTCCTAGGGGACGTTTTAACTCCTTGATGCGCCTCCTTGGTTGCTCTTTGGTGCTATCTCCATCTTCTTTTACATTACACATGTAATTCTAGTATAAAAAATTTAGAAAATAAACATATTCTTAACATGTACTATGTACATTACAAGTATTGATCAAGAAACCTCGAGTTACATTCGAGGGGAGTTTAGATGAGAAGAGAATTCTATCAGAATAACAGAGAAGACAGGACACGGAAGTCCTATTTGAAAACCAATACAAGCCAACCATAAAGAAAAAATAACCATTCAATCACATTGGTCTAGTCCATAATCATCTACCATGCCATCATATTATTTAACAATTAAATAAATTCCTTTATTTAATTCTATTCATAAATCACATGGTCTAAATAAATTAGATTAAAGCTCTTAAATTTATTTGTCTAAAAAATAATGTTATAGAAGGTGTAGGTTTCCAAATTTTAACTTTCCAAACATTAACAATCAAGCTTTCATAAAGAAATTGTCAAAAATCAAGTTTTTCAAAAAATTTAAAAAAAAAATCTCGCAAAACTCTGGTCCAAAACCGCAGTGCCAATCCACGGGACTATTCCAGTAGATTCGTTCACAGATCGTCGTTATATACGCGATCCACAGGTGTGAGCACCCTCGACTGAGCCCGCAGATGCGTGGCGTAAATGATCCACGACCGAGGCCATGGCGCGAGTAACCCCACAGCTTCGGATAGTTTACAATCTGCGAGCCACGAATACCTTACACGCGGCTGCTATTCTGCAAATTTTCTGCAACATTTTTTTGATAATTTTTTCAAAACTCTTTTGATTTAAATCGTGTAAAAACCCTTTTAACACATAAAAAAAATTTAGAAACCATAAAACAACCTTAAGAACTCATCTTAATTATTTGAAACTCTTTTAAACAATCAAGAACTTTTCTTAAAAACCAAACTCTTGATTTTTTCTAAAACAATTTTGAGACAATTTTCATCAAGAACAATCCATCAATATTTATGACAATTAAATAAATAGAAATCATATAGATATAATCAAAGAAGGCTTTGATACCACTGTAAGGTATAACACAAGTAACGTAGTGAAAAAATTAAAATTTTATTACCGTAACCATGATCTCTTTAGTACATCTATATGATTATAAGGGGTCTTTCACGAAGATTACCTCATGCACAGAAGATTTCTATGCTACTAGGCAAAGATCCTTCGAAGATGAGGTTAGATCTACAAACAAAAGCCCTCCAAGCGTTGAGCCTCTAATGATATCCACACGAACAATTTCTTTGGGAACTTTGAAGGCTTGCTTGCTTTGACTTTTGAGTGCTAACTCCCTTGAATTAATTAAGAACACAAGAAGAAGAAAGAATCTAACAACTAGGAAGAGAGAGAGAGATGAAAAATCGCCACTTGAGAGAGAAAGTGGGTGGCAGTTTTTCTAGGGTTTTTCTCTGACTAGTTTTCTTTTGTGTTGCAATAATAAATCAAAAGTCAAAGCATGAACATATTTATAAAGGTAGTATTCTAGTCTTTTAGGAAATAAAGCTAATTAGAAATCAAAAGGGTTTAGGTAACTTACTTTAAGCTAAACTTCTTCCTTTAGAAATTCTATTCCATATAGAAACCAATTAGTTACTTTATTCCTTTTAGAAAATGAATTTCCTTCAAGATTTAGAGTATTTATAAATAAGTTTTTTAAGTTAATTTATCTTATAAATTAACCCTATAAGTACCTCATACTTATCTTAATTACATTTTAACCCAAAGATTTTGTTCTTTACGCGTGTGACCCATTAAGTTCCATTCACGTTGGCAATAAGTATAAATTATAACTCATTAATTGAGCTAGATAAATTAAACACTTCAATTCATCATCAATTCATAATTAATTAATTTATAATTATAGATCATGAGTGGCATCCAGCAATGCAACATGACCACCCAAGTGAATAGGTAAGTCATATAGTAGACCATACCCATCAATGACAATGTTACCATGTAATTAATATCCTTTCACTACACTATATCTCAATTATTCTAAAAGTATAGTGCATACTTTAAACGACTAATTTATATTTTCTTGTTCCAGAAATATAACTCTCCATGATGTATAATCTTGAAACTACTTCTAAGTTATACTGTCACTTTTGCAGAAGATTTATGAGTCAGTATTTCTAACAAGTGGCCATAAAGGGATATACTCTCCTATTAAGGAGTGGTGAATCCTATATTGATTACTCACTATCCTTTAATGCTTCAAACTATACCCAACCTCTAACCTTTGGGCTACTCTTTTATGAGCACCGAGGAATAAAGTTGAAGTATAGTAATCCACACTCAAGATACTATGGTAATCTCAAGTCAAAGGATCATTTACACCATTTCCATTAAAAGTTCAACCATTGGCACTATAGTTGAAACTCTTAGCGGATCAATCCAATGAACTTATTCTCAAACAAGCATCCACATATCAGCTTAGGTGTCACGCACACCATGGTCAATGTGATCAACTACTACTTATCATAAGTAAAGGCAAAGAATGTGCTAGTCTATTCGCATTAATGATGTCCAATCTCATTAATACTATAACTAGGGATATTTAAGAATATAACTTTATATATTAGAGTCTCATAATTGTAACCTTTACTATCTCTAATACACAATCAATATTCTAAGGACTTTATCAAATAAATAACTAACGTTGAAATACAAGTATAGATGATAAAGAAAAAAATGCCACATAAATGATATAACATAAATAAGTGTAAATACAAAGTGTCTTAAACCATCTTGGTTTTAGGGCATACACTAACAACTTCACAAACACAAAGTAACTAAATCTTATGATAATTGACTAAACTTTTTAAATGTCTAAAGTGAGAAGGCTTAGACAAACCTCTGATATTCCAGAACAAGAAATTAATCATCTTGAAGTGATTGGAAAGAATTATAAAGGGGCTTAGCCATGGAACGAAGCTCCCTATCCGACAGGAACTTTGCACATAAAGCTTTATTACCCTTCTCTACCAAGTGAAATTTACTGAGAGTATAATCAAGAATTCCAGTCTCACTATCAACCCCTCGATTTACATTTTCCAACACCTCCTCCTACTCCGACCTGAAGCTGGGCATGATGCACTTTTCTGCTACAAAAGAGGCTGCACATCTTTCATAGCCAGCAGCTCAGCCTGAACCTCCAACTGCAACACCTGCTGGTTTTGATGAACACCACTAGAATTCTCAGCCGGCGACACAACCTGCATCAAACTCCCCATCTACATGTCCGCATCTTCATTGGCGACTACCTTTTGAACAATAGGCTCAATCAACACCTTTGAGATGAATCAATAGCCTCAGTATTTTGCATCTTGCCTACTATATTACCATCAGTAGGAACATCTTCAGTTGACTTCTCCAGCAACTGTTCACCATTTTTCTTAATAACATTAACCTGAACTGCAGACAACTCATGACTATTACCTATTGGAACAATTTCCTGAGCAGAAACTAATGGTTCAGAAGGCAGAACCTGTCCTACAATCTCTTTCTGAACAGGAGCAAAAACCTGTTTGCCATGCGGCCTCATTTGGTTCCCTTTCTTTGCCGCATCAGACCCAGTTGCACCACCAAACAACTTACAACAATCAACATTTGAATGACCAATCTTCCAACAAGACATATAATTGCCTAGTAAATTCTCTAGCTCAATGGGTTGCTAGAAACCATTATTCTCACCTTCTACACCGATTCAAATAAAATCAGCAATAGGCTTCATAAGGTCAATTTCAATACAGATGCGAGCAACACTAGGTCTAGTGAGGGAGGCAGTAGCAACATTCGTAAACAATGGATTCCTAATAGCTCGGGCAATTGAAAAAAGACAATGTTTATCGAACAAGTGAATTGGAAGAAAGGGAAGTGAAAACCACACCAGAACCAAAGGTGATTCTTTATTAACATGGAAATCAATAGTCCAACGAAATGTTTGCATAGGGAACTTATTGACCATCCAAGAACCCTTCGTCCAGATCCTCATGAAGTCCACTTCAGTCGAGCAATGCAGCAAAACATGCATGTGATCCAAATGACCAACTTGAACTATGCCCTTTAAATCCAATGAAGAGAAAATTTTTTGAACTTCCTCTAGCTTTGGCCTCCCGTATGAGAATTTCCTGACAAGTGAAAGTTTGAATGGGATTGCCTTATTGATGTCATCTTTAGGGAAAAATATTTCAGCTTTTCCTCTATATGTAGATAAAGTTTTGATCTCGACAGGAGAAGGTGCAACCTCTGAAAATAATTGAGAAAAATATATTTTGGACATGGGAGAGACAAAAGACGATGGCTGCTGGGCAGCCATGGTTAGTGCCCACAAGGCAGGCAGCAGTTCAAAATTCAAATGGCCGTGAAAGTAGGAAGAAGACGTAGGAGGAAGAGAGAAGACGATCTATTTATATCTTACGAAACTATTAGATTAAGCACATAAACCTAAGAGTTTAAACATATAAAAGGAGAATCAAATTCTCTTCCTGATTTTTTAACCTGTGAATTTCTACAGGGTTAAATGAATCCTTCTTCATCAAATTCATCAAATCCTTCTAGTTCAAATTCTTTTCCATTAGCATATGCTAATACTTTTGCAAATCCAATAAATTCTGAAGAAATTCTCTTTGAAATAGAAAAATCTTTCCTAGCTCTCCTTTGTAAGATACTTTCAATAAAAATTTTGAAGTTTTGCAAAATCTTTGTAAGTATTTAAAATTTTCTTTTAATTTTATTTATTATTTTCCTAGAGTAAATTGGTATCAGAGCCATGTTTTGTGGCTAAATCCATCCCTTGGATGGATTTATCCAAAGCACTCAATTATATTGTTGACATACATATGTAATCATTCTAACTATATTCAATTAGTCCATATTAAATTAATGTTTTAATATACATACCAATAAGACTTTAATCATAAGGATTTTATTTCAAATATCCAATGATGGAGAAACGGGGACCTTAGGATGGCGACACTCCTAAAACTCTCGAATCTTCGCACAGGAATCTTCTCCAAAGGACTGTCTTGAAGATCAGAGTGTAAATCAATCCAAACCCTCCTGTAAAATTGGATCAATTTACCTATGAATAATTTGACCCCAACCAAACCTGTTGATCAAAACCAAATCAATAGAAAACCCTAGACCCTTACCAAACTCGTTGATAAAAACCCAAGGTATAACTTCACAAGAATCACTCTTGAAAAGTTAGAAAAGTTCTCATCTCAAGAACTCGCGAAAGTCCCTCAAAGGGAGAAAATCAAATTTATTGATTATTTCATCATTCAACATAACATCCTCTGAAACGCTAACAATAGCTAGCCTTATATAGGCATAAAAGTCCTAAAAAACGATTATGAAAAATTAGAAAACTATTACAATTAAAGAAAATAATTAAAATTCAAAAATAATAAAAACTCGCAGAAACTGCCCGTATCCGTGCTGGCTATCCGCGCGCGGATTGTAGGCATGGTTATGACAGAAACTCAATCCTCGTAGCATCCCCTCCTGTAGCTATTTGCGGCCCTATCTGTAAGTGGATACTTCTCGTGGATAGGGTCAGAAAGCTCAACTGCTGTTTCTGGTCTCGTCCGTTGAAGATTCTGCCTCGCACTTTCGACCTTAGACATGACCACCAACCTTTAGACCCCTGAGTGGATGTTGGATATGCCATGTTCCATGCTCCATTGCCTTGCCTTGAACACTTTGAGACTTCCAATTTGCACAAGATAATAACATCCGTTGGTGTAGCTTCAAAACTTGAGAGGGGTGTTACCATGCACGTATCATCCAATAAGACAGTAGTTTTAGAATCTAAATCTATATGAACTTTTATTGCTTGATTTGTGGGTTGACATCCAAGTCGCGTAGGGCTTTGTGGTTGTTTTGTCTATTTGATTGTTAAAGGCATTAGTTGGCCATGCCCAATAATTGTAGACAGTCGAGTGAATGAATCATATTAGTTCATACTAATGAAAATTCTGAGATTAGCAATTCAATAAGGATATTTGAGATGAAAGATTTTGTGATTAAAAGATCAATAAGGATGTATATTAAATCTAATTTTGATATGTTGCTACTTGAATATTATTTGAGTATTTACATATTAAACAATAATATATGAGATTTCAAAGATAGATTCATTCCAAGGATTTAATTGGTTTTAACTATTTTCTAGATTTTTATCTATTTCTTCTGCATCATTTTCAAAAAATAAATTTACAAAAAATGCATCATTAATTGAATTTTCTAAAATTGAGCAAAGTTTACATAATTGGCATTTACCCAAAGTAGAACCAAAAGAAATCTATAAAATAGGAAGTTTTGATTCAGCTATAAAATTTGCCATTAAAACTACAGAAAAAACCATACCAATTCAAAATGAATTTGAAGAAATAAAAATATTAGAAAAAGATATAGAGAAAATTAGAAATTCTGCTAAAAGATATTTACATATAGGATTAATTCAAATTGCTTTACAACCTTTAAATAGAGAAGGTTTGAATAATTCTATCCTTGTAGCTATTAGGGACAGTAGACATAATAAATTTTCAAATTCCTTATTAGGATTAGTGGAATTAAGTCTTTATGAGGTTCCAATACATTTTAATTGTTTTTCAAATTTTTTAGTTTCTATAACTGATAGAAATCTAATTGATGTTTGAACTTTAAATGTTATGACTAAGGGTTATGATATGAAATTAGGATAAAAAAATATAAATTTAACTTATAGACTTTATTTTAAATTGATGAATACAATTAGTCCTGGTCTTAAAAGATCAGATTTAGGTGTCAGGAAAACTAAATTAATTGAAGGAAATATAAAACGATCAAATATTAAGATACTTAAATTTACGCAATGGGATCAGGTTGTTCTACCAAACCAATGGAAATTTAAACAAATTCCTAATTCTACTTCTCAAACAAGAAATGTGTCTCAAATATACCATATAGTAGAATCTCCTTCTGGAGATGTTGAAATTATGGTTTACAATAGAAAATCTATTTCATCTGTTTATACAACTTCGACTAATCTTTCTAAAAATGATTCACTCACTTAAATCCATGTCTGATAGATTTTTCAAAATTTCTATGTAAGATTAATTAAATGTCTTTATTTTTTGGAATTTTTAGTTGAATATTTGGGGATTTTTCCTTCTGTTTCTGGGTTTGTTTTTATTTTTGGTTTGTTCTTCTTCGTCTCCCATCCATTCCTCTCTCCAACTTCACAATCACAAATTAGTGTACAAACAAGACAGCCTCAAATTCACACCACCACTAAAATTACCAAACCAACTCCATTTTATCTGGCATCAACCACAAACCTACATCTTCAACTACTCACAACCACCATCAGCTACTACCCAATCCAAAAAATAGCCCCCTAAGTCCACTGCTTCTCCCACCTGCAAACGCAAACAAACACAAAGCCTACAACCTCAATTTCCTTCAGCCCTTGTCACAAGAACTTCAACTATGAACCACCAAATTCCATAGCAGCTTCCTCCATCACCACAAAATCGTCTCCACAAACGACCAAGCTACACCCATAAGCTCCTCATTCCCTCACTACAACCAAAACCACCAATCACAGCCAAAGCAACCGCCCAAAATCACCATTCAACAACCCTCCCATCAGCCAAAACGCTCTCCAAATCATAGCCCCAATTGCAAATATCCATCTGAAATCATCCCTCACCACTGTCACCAGCACAATCACACGCCAACCACCAGAAATCAAGTCAAATACAACCATTCCATCACCACGCTCAATAGCCAAACGCAACCCAAAACCCCTATTACCACCCAGCTTCATCATCAACAACCAAAGCATAGTTGGAGCCACCCACCTGCAACAGCACTGTTACAATCACAATAGACACCATTTCAGCCACCCTATGCACTGGACCTTCCCTTCCACCACCATCCCTGCCATCCCTGCAACCAGATTATCACCCAATTTTCACCACCACTGCAACCTCTCACAGCCCTTGAATCTGTCTCCGTTTTTGTACAACGATGGCCCCAACCATCAATTGAACAATCACCAGACCCTCCACAGCCAGCTAAATACCATCTCCCTCTCCAATTTCAGCCCCAATCCAAATCAATTCTACATGGCCACTGGTATTATGAACCACTACTCCACCCGAGAGAGACACGAAAGAAACAGAGAGAGCGAGAAACAGAGAAGAAAGGAGAGAATAGAGAGAAAGAGAGAATTCTTTGGAAGAGTGAGAAAAGAGAGAACGGCGAGAAACAGAGAGAAGAAGAAGCTTCCAGGGAAAGAGTGAGAAAAGAGAGAACAGCGAGAAACAGAGAGAAGAAGAAGCTTTCAGGGAAAGAGAGCTAAGATGAAGAGAGAGATAAGAGAGAAATTCGAAGGGGAAAAAACGTAGACAGGGGAAGATTGATGGAGAAGCAAATAAAGAAAAAGAGAGAGAAGCGAGGGGAGAAAGAGAATGGGTGAGTGAGGTAGAAAATAGGATTTGGGCTGAAATTTTGGGAAGCATCAGTCTTGAAAGTTGGAAGATGATGGCTTTGAGGGTTTTCTCTTAATATCTTCCTATTATTGTGTTGATTTCTGATTCAACACTTTTAATTAGTTTTGGACCTAGTTTAGTTAGTTAATTTAGTTATTTAGTTTAGCTATTTTTGTTATTTAATGAATTAATTTAGATTTGAATTTATTTAACGTTTTCTGTTTTCAGTAATTTCATTTATAATGAATACTTACATCATAGTCCTAATGTTTTCAGTATTATTGAAATGACCCAAAAAGATTTCATTTTATGCAATTAAGTCCCTATTAATTTTAGATTGACCCCCTTAGAGTTTATGTTCTTTCAATTAGATTTTGTAATTTATGGCTTTCCCCCATTTTGCTGAAATTTATTGTTTTGTTCCTCAAATTTATTTTAATTTTGCAATTCTACCCCATTAGATTTATGTGAATTTTCAATTTTTACCCCTAAAGTTTTATAAAATTTTATTTTACTCCCCTTAGCTTCCTAGACTTTATATTTTCACCTAATTTGTCAATAATTACATATTCTTAGGTACTACGTAGAACATTCTCTCTCTACTTTTTCTCTCTAAATTATTCTCTCTTTACTGCTTGCATTTCAAAATTAGGATTTATGGAGGCCTTTCAACCTAGTTTTGGAGGGCAACCCAAGTAGCCAAATAGATTATTTGTAAATGATTTGCTCAAAAAAACAAGCTCTCCTTTGAAGATTAAATCCCCATCCTTGCACAAAGGAGAACCGGTTGTGGCTTTCTCCCATGAAGATGTGAAAAAACTGGCTGCTTCCTTCAACTTTGCCCTTATAGGCAAGTTTTCACATGGCAGACCTAACATGAATGCAATGAGAAAGGCTTTTACTGCCATAGGGTTCTCGAGTAGCCTTTCTTTGGGCTTACTTGATCACTGCATGTTCTGATTCAGATATCTAATGAAGAAGACCATCTTCACTGCTGGATGAGAGGCCTTTAGATGATAACTGATTTCCCTATGCGAGTCTTTAAATGGTCCACGAATTTTAGGACTAAATCTGAATCTACTCATGCACCTGTTTGGATTGCCTTCGAGGGACTACCAGTGCATTTCTTTGACAAGGTGGCTTTATTTTCTATCGCAAGTGCTGTGGGAAACCCTTTAAAACTGAATGCTGCAACGTCGAATCTTGCTCAACTTCATCTAGCAAGAATTTGTGTTAATGTGGATGTCACCAAGCAACTGCCTGGACGTGTCTGGATTGTGTCTGGTGAGGATGGTTTTTGGCAGAAAATTCGCTATGAGGATCTTTCTCAATATTGTAACCATTGCAACAAATAAGGTCACACTTCTTCTAATTGTAGGCTACTTAATCAGAAGGGTAAAAATAAATAGGTGCTGGGAGTAAACAACACTCAACTCTCTGAAAAGCAGCAATATAGGCCCAAAGTTTAGAACTAGCAAAACAAGATTGCAAAACTGTCGTGGCCTTTTGAGGGAGGGCAACAGGGGTCTCAAGGTATATCTAAGTTGCAAAAGACTATGGAAGGAGAGGGCCTCCCTGATGTGATGTAGCAAAAGGGTCTAGTATCGAGTAATCCACCAACAAGTTCTCCTACAAAAGAGCTTGTACAAGAGCAGGTTAATACCATGAATGAACATGGAGAGGAGGTAGCCCAAGGACAGGCTTCGCCGGAACAACTTCTACCTGTGCCGCAATCAGACATCGTTCACCAGGTAGATTTTGTGTTGGGTGAGCAACTCCCCGATACTACTGAGCATATGACAGAACGATCAACACCAGTTGGGGAATCAAATGGTGAGGAAATTTTTGAACTTCTTCTTCATGAGGTGGAAGTTATAGTTGTGACAGCCCCACCTTACCTAGAGGCACACCAAAGGGCTTAGCGGACTGCCTGCCTAGCTCTCGTCAGGACTCGAATCACGCACTCACGCAAACGTCCGATCGTAATTAACTCAAAATAAATAAACTAAAATAAAATAAAATGGAATAACATAAAATACACTTATATTATTTATTTAAAGGGTACAAGTCACATCAAAAGTTTACATGTCATAATATACATGATTTTCACAAAGATAGCCTAACACAGTTTGGCTATTACAATAACTAAAACATCTATAATATTCAAAACCAGTCGTTCCAGCTTTAATTTTTCAGGAAACCTGAGTAAAGGAAAACAAAAAAAAAGAATGAGCTATAATAGCCCAGTGAATGTCCAAGTCATGCAATCATATCAAAACTCATTATTTTAGTAAATAAAATAATCAATAAGTTAAATAAACAAGATATGAACAATTTAATTATCAAGTAGTCAAGGGCGGATACAAGGCTCAACTGCGGGAGCAAGCTCAACCGCAGGAAAAGCAAGTACTGATCATGTAACCATGACATTTAGACCGAGATAATAGCTCAGGTCTTTTATCAAGGAACATGCCAGTTTTTTATCACGCAAGCCCTAACCACCATTCACCTTATAACCTCCGTACAAGCTACCACATCCAGAGAGTACTCTCAACCTGGGAGGGCCAACACGCAAGAAAGTTCAATCTGGAGTTGGCCTCTTTGAGGATTCACAACTCAAAAGGGAAAGAACGTCACACCCTAAAACACCCAGCACCTTATAACCTCCCAAGCCTATCCGAGTTGACTATCCGTGAAGTAACGATAAAGTTAGTCACGGAAGTCTCACGCACAAGTAACACGTTGAATAGTGAAAGCATATAACACATTACGGAATAGATGCGATAAAGCACACATCTTTCCTCAAGTAGCACATTTTATCACATAATATTTGCAAGTGTAACATAATATTTACAAGTAAAACATAACATTTCATGCATCATGCACACATAAAGACACTCACCTGGAATGCCTAAGAAAATATCTCGTAAAATGGTCGTGATGCGTTTTCAGACCCTGAAATTTAAAAGAAATAATATAATGAAAACCCAAGTAAAACCCTAGTAAATTTAGTAAGAAAAAATTCAAGAAAATACCCCACTTATTTCTAGGGTTTTGGTTTTAGGGTTTCTAGGATTAGGGTTTACTTATTCTAAGAAAATTTAATCTATCACTAGATCATTTCTAAAAATTTCTACACTTCAATTTCCTTCAATTGAACATATTCTAGGCTTAAAATCTCACTTGTCAATTTTCTTCTTTTAATTCTACAAAAATTTTGGCAGCATTTCCCCTTAAAATCGAACTAACCCAAATTTTTTTCCTGCAAGAAAAATCAACAATCCAACCCAATTCAACAAGTTCTACAACTTTTATGTTCAACTCAAGTTCAAATTCAATCAAAATTCCACTAAATTCCAAGAATTCTACTCCAAGAATCTTCAACCAAACAACATATAACACATGAAATTTCAAGGTTTAAAGGCCATATACTAGTCTATCTAACCACAAGAACACTTTATCTAGTAAGTAAATCTCAAATTCTAACTAATTTCTCCAAGTAATACCAACAAGAATCTTAGTTTAAACTTGCATAAAAACTAACTAAAACATGAAATTAATAGGAAAAGTTCATAGTAAATACGTTAGATATACTTAGAACTTTGCTTAGAAAGGAAAGAAGCTCACTTCTTATGGTGGATTTGCCCAAACTCAAGAGAGAAAACTTCAAGAAGTTGAGAGGAAAATGAGAGAAGAAGAGAAAAGGAGATGGCCAGCCAAGAGGGAGAAGAAAGAGAAAGAAATAGGCTAGGAAAAAATGGAAAAGAAATATAGAAAATGTGGGAAAATGATTAACCAATTAAAACCTCACAAGAGTAAAGTAAAAAGGTGGTCTTTTAATGCAAGAGGTGCTAACTTGGATTAATTTGATTGGTGGAGCTCATTACCCTCTTATCACTTAATACTAACAATAATAAAACACAAATTATTAAAGCAAAAATAGAGTAAAATTGGAAGAGAAAATCCGGCCATAAAGAAGAAAGAAAAAGAAAAGAATTTCGGCCAAAAAAAGAAAAGAGAAGAGAGAAGAATTTTCGGCCAAGAGAAAAAGAAAAGAAAGAGAAAAATTTCAGCCAAGGGAAAAGAAAATAAAGCAAGAAAATAAGTGAAATTTTTGAGTAAAATTGAGCTAAAATTCAAGTAGTCAAAAGACTAGAAAATAGTAAAATGAGCTAATCAAAATTTAAACACTAATATAATTTAAATGGTCAAGTAAAATTATTCTAACTTTAGTACTTAAGTGTTCTTGCTTAATAATGAAAATCTTAGCTAATTAACCTAATTAACTCAATAAATCTTCCAACTAATAAATCAAGGATTAACACTTAACCCTAAGTAAGAAAAATATCTCTTGTAAGTACATTTCTAGGGTGTTACAATAGTTGGAAACTTATCGCCTAGAGGTAGCAAGGAAACTGATGCTATGATGCAACAAAACTCTGGTGCTGGGATTGATCTTGAGTATTGTAATCTTGAGACGAGCTCTGCTCAACTAAGGACTGTTGAAGAGGCTAGACAAACTGAATGGAAGGGACCAACCAGAGGTAAGAAGGGTGTAAGATTCCTAGTCTCGGATAGAATTCTACGGTCCAAGACCAAGTCTTCAACTAATTCTTTTGATATTTTATCTCAATGATTAGCTGCATGTTTTGGAACATTTGTGGGGTTGCAAGATCTCCTAATTTAAAAAGATTGAAAAGATTAATTTGTTTGCATTCGTTAGAGCTTGTTGCTATAGCTGAACCCAAAATTAATGTTAGGAAGTTTGAGTTTATTCGACTGAGATTGGGGATGGATATGGGGTTGTATAATGAAGACAACACAATTTGGATCTTTTTTTGCAAATTTGTATCAATCTCTGTTGTTCGTGAAAGTGACCAACATTTATCTATTGAGGTCCAGAGTACTCTATTTTCTCAAGCGTGCTTGATTTCGTTTGTTCATGCTAAGTGTTTGGAAGATGAACGAAGATCTCTTTGGGAAACCCTGAAACGTGATAAAAGAGTAGATAAACCCTGGATGATTATGGGAAATTTTAACGTGATTATTAATGCTGAACAAAAGAAAGGGGGTCGGCCTTTTAATGTGAATGAGGCTGTTGATTTTTTAACATTTATGCAGGATCTCCAAGTTTTTTATGCAAGTTTTAGTGGTTCTCCATATACCTGGTGCAACAATAGGCATGGGTAGGCTCAAGTTTGGAAACGATTAGACAGAACTGTCTTAAATCAAGCTTTTTTAAATTTAAATATGGTGGTTGCAGTTTAACATTTGGTGAGGTGTCCATCTGATCATACACCATTTTTGGTTTCAGTTTCTACTAGGGATGATGGTAAGCCAAAGCAGTTTTGTTTCTTAAATTGCTGGACTAACCACAAAAGTTTCTTGGATATTGTTCGGAGTTGTTGGCAGGGGGATTGTTTGGGAGCACCATAGATAATGCTAGCTGCCAAGTTAAAAAAGGTCAAGAAAAGTTTACAGGTGTGGTCAAGAGAGGTATTTGGAGATATTTTTCACAATCTCAGGGAGGTAGAGAAACGAGCTAAAGATGCTAAACAAGCTTTTGATGTGGACAACTCTACTAGCAACCTAGAATTAATGCAACATACTCATGCTCGGCTCAACAAGGAAATCTCAATTGAGGAAAAGTTCTGATTCCAAAAAGCACGAGTGAAATGGTGAAGTGATGGAGATTTAAATTCAAAATATTTCCATTCCATTGTTGCTGAGAGACGGAGGAAGGCTATTATTCATTGTATCAAAGGGGCTAACAGTGATTGGTTGTCTGATGAAGAGGAAATAGCTCAAGAGGCATGCTAATATTTTGCTAACTTATTTTCACATGAAGGGACAATTGGAAACCTACAGTTCCATAACATCCCGAATCTACTTTTGGAGGAGGATCGATGCATGTTAGAAGATTTTCCTTCAATCAAAGAAGTTCGTAAAGTTGTCTTCTCTATGGATGGGGAGAGCACTGCAGGGCCTAACAGCTTTACGGGTAAATTTTTTGCTACAACTTGGGACATTGTTGCTGGGGATGGATATAGTGTTGTTATTTCCTTTTTCTGCAAGGAAGAGTTACCTAGGAGTTTTACATCCACAATGCTTGTCCTTATTCCTAAAGTTACTTATCCACAATGCTTTACTCAATTTCAGCCAATTAGTCTATTCAATTTGTAAGGTAATAGCATAGATAACGCAGCGGAAAAATAAAAATTTATAACTTTAACCATGAATCTCTTTGACATATCTATATGATTATCAAGGGGGTTTGCAAGAAGATTACCTTAAGCACAGAAGATTTCTATGCTACTAGGCAATGATCCTTCGAAGAAGATGTTAGATCTACCACAAAAAGCCATCCAAGCGCAGAGCTTCTAACGATATCCACACGAACAACTTCTTTAGGAACCTTGTAGGCTTGTTTGCTTTGGCTTTTGAGTGCTAGCTCCACTGAATTATTTAAGAACACAAGAAGAAGAAAAATCTAACAATTAGGAGAGAGAGAGAGAGACGCCTAGAGAGAGAAAGAGGCATGCCTTTTCTTTCTTCAATTTTTCTCTCACTAGTTTTCTTTTGTGTTGCAAAATAATAATTCAAGAGTCAAAGCATGAATCTATTTATAGAAGAAGTATTCTAGTCTTTTAGGAAATAAAGCTAATTGGAAACCAAAAATATTTAGGTAACTTACTTTAAGCTAAACCTTCTCCTTTAGGAAATCTATTTCATAAGAAAACCAATTAGTTATTTTATTTCTTTTAGGAAACTAATTTTCTACAAGACTTAGAATATTTATAAATAAGTTCGTTAAGTTAATTTATCTCATAAATTAACCCCATAAGTATCTCATACTTATCTTAATTACATTTTTACCCAAAGATTTTGTTCTTTATGTGTGTGACCCATTAGGTTCCATTCACGTTGGCAATAAGTATAAATTATAACTCATTAATTGAGCGAGATAAATTAAACACTTTAATTTATCATTAATTCACAAATTAATCAATTCATACTTATAGATCATGAGTGGTGTCTAGCAATGTATCATGACCACCCAAGTGAATAGAAAAGTCATATGGTAGACCATACCCTTCAATGATAATGCTACCATGTAATTAATATCCTTTCACCACACTATATATCAATTAGTCTAAAAGTATAGTGCATACTATTAAATGACTAATTTATATTTTCTTGTTCCAGAAATATAACTTTCCATGATGTATAACCTTGAAACTACTTCGAAGTTATACTATCACTTTTGCAGAAGATTTGTGAGTTAATATTTCCAACAAGTGGCCATAAAGGAATATACTCTCTTATTAAGGAGTGGTGAATCCTATATTGATTACTCACTATCTTTCCATGCTTCAAACTATACCCAATCTCTAACCTATGAGCTACCCTTTTACAGGCACCAAGGAATAGAGTCAAAGTATAACAATTCACACTCAAGATACTATGGTAATCTCAAGTCAAAGGATCACTTACGCCATTGCCATTAAGAGTTTAACCATTGGCACTATAGTTGAAACTCTTGGCAGATCAATCCAATGAACTTATTCTGAAACAAGCATCCACATACTAGCTTAAGTGTCATGCACACCATAGTCAATGAGATCAACTACTACTTGCCATAAGTAGAAGCAAAGTATGTGCTAGTCTATCCGCATTAACGATGTCTAATCTCATTAATACTATAACTAGGGATATTTAAGAATATAACTTTATGTATTAGGGTCTCATAATTGTAACCCTTACAATCTCTAATACACAGTCAATATTCTAAGAACTTTATCAATCAAACAAGTAACATGGAAATACAAGTATAGATGATAAAGAAAAATGCCACATGGATAAATATAACATAAATAAGTGTAAATACAAAACACCTTGAACCATCTTGGTTTTAGGGCATACACTAACAAACTCCCACTTGCACTAAAACCAATCACTTATTTGTTTTAGGCCAAAAGCATTTACGTGAGCATCATGCTTTTTCTAGGATAAGCCCTTAGTGAGATGATCAGCTATATTGTCATAAGTGGGAATCTTTTCTATCTTTACATCATTCCTACCAACTAATTCCTTAATAAGATGATAGCGCCTAAATACGTGTTTGGATCGTTGATGAGACCTAAGTTCCTTCGCTTGGGCAATGGAACCATTGTTGTCACAATACAAAGGTATAGGATCAACAATGGAAGGAACCACTCCCAATTTGGTAACAAACTTATTGATCTAGACAGCCTCTTTTGCAGCTTCAGAAACAGCAATGTACTCAATTTCAGTTGTAGAATCAGTGGTAGTTTCTTACTTCGAACTCTTCTAGCTCACAGCACCACCATTTAACGTGAATATAAATCCAGACTGCGACTTGCTATCATCCTTGTCCGATTAAAAACTCGCATCAGTAAAACCACACACTTCTAAAGTGTGTCCTCCATAAATCAAGAATAATTTTTTAGTTCTTCTCAAGTACTTAAGAATACTCTTGACAGCTACCCAATGGCCCTCACCAGGGTTAGATTGGAATCTACTCATAACACTTAGAGCATAAGAGACGTCGGGTCTCGTACATAGCATAGCATACATAATGGATCCTATCGCCGAGGCATAAGGAACCTTTTGCATGCTATCAATCTCGGTAGGTGTCTTAGGTCACATGTCTCTCGAAATAGCAATCTCATGTCTCATAGGTAATTACCCCTTTTTCAATTGCTCCATGCTAAACCTCTTTAGTATTTTGTCTACGTATGTCGATTGACTGAGACCAAGTAACCTCTTGGATCTATCTCTATAATCCTAATTCCCAGAATATAGGTTGCCTCTCCTAGATCTTTCATGGAAAAACTTTTGAATAGCCATACATTTACGGTTTGTAGTAAAGGTATGTCGTTTCCCATCAACAATATGTCATCCACATAAAGTATTAAGAAAATGACAGCGCTCCCACTCACTTTCTTGTATACACAAGACTCATCTTCGTTCTTAAGAAAATCAAACTCTTTGATTGTCTCATCAAAACGAATGTTCCAACTCCTTGAACCTTACTTGAGTCCATAAATGGACTTTGTAACTTGCATACCTTATGAATATCAATGGAGTCAAAACCCTCAGGTTGTGTCATGTATACATCCTCTTGCAAATTCCCGTTCAAGAATGCAGTCTTGACATCCATTTGCCAAATCTCATAGTCATAATAAATAGCTATGGTAAGCAAAATCCTAATGGATTTAAGCATAGCTACTGGCAAAAAGATTTCTTCAAAGTCAATTCTTTGCTTTTGTTTATAACCCTTTGCCACTAACCTTACTTTATAGGTAACAATGTTACCATCCATGTCAGTCTTTCTTTTAAAGATTCACTTGCACCCTATGGGTTTTATCCCTTCAGGTGGCTCCACCAAAGTCTATACTTCGTTCTCGTACATGGAATTCATTTCGGATTTCATGACTTCGCGCCACTTCAAAGAGTCTACATTAGACATAGCTTCTTCATAACTAGTAGGATCGTCATCATCTATGACTAACACATCATTGCTCTCACTAATGAGAAATTCATATCTCTCAGGAGCATAACGTGTTCTACTAGATCGATGAAATTCTTGTATAACTTGAGCTTTCGACTGTGCCTCATCAATATGTGGCGTAAACTCTTGTTCTATCTGTTGACTATTTTGTGGTTCTTGAATTTCTTCAAGTTCTACTTTACTCCCACTACTTCTTTCAAGAATAAACAATTTTTCTAGAAAAGTAGCATGTCTTGAAATAAACACCTTTTGCTCAAGGGGATTGTAAAAGTAGTATCCACGACTCTCTCTAGGATACCCTACAAACAAGCATTTGACAGATTTAGCCTTTAGCTTGCCTGACATGTTCCGCTTCACATAAGCAGAACAACTCCAAATTTTCAAATGATTAAGATTTGGTTTCTTACCATATCAAATCTCATAAGGTATGGTATCAACAGATTTTGATGGAACACGATTGAACATATAGGAGACAAAATCTAAGGCATAACCCCAAAACGAAATAAGAAGTGATGCATGACCCATCATGAAATGTACCATATCTAATAAAGTACGATTTCTCCTTTCCGACGCACCATTTAGTTGTGACGTGTATAGAGGAGCCCATTGAGGAATAATCTCATTTTTCTCTAGATATTGTTGGAGCTCTTGACTCAAATATTCTCCACCTCGAACATATCTAAGTGTTTTGATATTATTGCCAAGTTGTTTCTCAATTTGAACTCTAAAGATTTTGAACTTTTCAAAGGCCTCGGATTTGTGCTTCATTAGAAACACACAACCATATCTAAAATGGTCATCCGTGAAAGTGATGAAGTAGGAGAAACCGCCTTTAGCATTGATCGACATTGATCGACATTCACAATCAAATGAGTCCAAGTATCCATTTTTATGTAACGTGTGTTTTTCATTTACATGATCAAGTCTACAATGCCAAAGGTATGTTTGGTTTACAATATCTAATTATTGTTTTTTGGTGTTTATGTTGAGAATAGACTTTTGTTTATCTAGAATGTATAAATCATTAATTAATGTACTAGTACCACAAGTAATACCATCATATGAAAAAGAATAACTTTTATTCCTTTGAATGATGGTAAAATCATCCAAATCTAACAATGAGATAGAAATGATGTTCTTTGTAAGTACAGAAACAAAATAACAGTTTCTTAATTCTAAAATAAGCCCAATGGTCAAAAAGAGTACATAGGTTCCTACGGCTAATGTAACAACTCTTACTTCATTCCTCACGTATAACTCGACCTCTCCCCTTACCAAGGATTTACTATATTTAAGACCCTGCATATTATTACAAATATGAGATTCAGATCAGATATCTAATACCCATGAGTGTTGGTTGGTAGATAAATTAATCTTAATCATAAACATACCAGAGGTTGAAGTTTCACCAAGCTTCTTTGACTTCAAAGAGTCAAGGTATGCCTTGCAATTCCTCTTCTAATGCCCATCTTTTCCGCAATGGAAACATATGCCCTTGGGTTTGTCCTTTTTAACCCCACCCTTAGGCTTGCTTCACCTTTTTTTGGATTTCTTAAGTCCAAAATTAAACTTCTTTTTCTTAGAGCCCGAGACAAGCATAACAGTGCCCTTCTCCTTTTTAAGATTGGGTTCAGCAATCTTGAACATGTTCATCAATTCAGTCAACGTGCACTCAGCTTTTTGCATGTTGAAGTGCAGGATGAATTGTGAATAACTCTCAGGGAGAGACTGAAGAATTAAGTCAATACTTAACTCATTGTCAGAGACGTGTTCCAGATCAGTTAATTTTTCAATTATCCCAATCATCTTCAGTACATGGGTAGTCACTGAAGATCCCTCTGCCATCTTGCAATGATAAAGCTCCCTTGAAGTATCATACCTCTCAGTCCTTGCTTGTGCGTCGAACATTTCTTTTAAATGCACAATCATGGACAGAGCATCCATCTTAAGATGTTGCTTTTGCAATTTCGGGAACATAGCAGATAACATTATACATGTTGCAGCATCATTATCAGCTATGTGCATCTCAGATGCATCTATGTACTCAGGTGATGCAGCAGGAGGAGGAGGAGGGGGCAATGGTCTATTGAGGACATACTCAATTTTTTCATGTTTGAGAACAATTTTCAAATTGATATTCTAGTTCTTAAAGTTGGTTTCATTGAGTTTGTTGTCAAGAATTGGTCACAAATTCACGTTAGACATTCTACAAAAAGTAAAGACAGAAAATAAGTATTTGTTTTATGTTATATGCAAACCAAAAATGTGGATTCTGAAATTTATTTGGTTTGCTCCCACTATTTTACTTCAAATCAATAACCTTTAATATTGATACAGAAATTTGTTGGAGATTTCTAGTGGGTTAGGATCCCATCTAATTAGTTTTGTCTTTGACAGAGGCCAATACCCCAAAGATAAATTCGATTAGGTAGATAACTATTTATCAATCACAACTCTTGTGACTCCTAGATAGTTGGGTATCAACTCTTTGAAATTTACATGTTATGTATTACCCAACATTGCCTCAAAAAATATCATAACATTGACGAAGGCCAAACTCGTTATATAAATTTTGTTAAATCAAACCCATTATTCAGAGATCATATCTCATAACAAAAACATATTCCGAATAAGGTGACCTTGACGAATGCCAACGTGTCAACCTTAATAGGAATTCATTGTTTTTGTTATAATAATGGAAGGCAACTTAAATAGATGACTTAATATTTGAATTTGAAGGATTTTAGTTTAAATACTAATGTCTCATCATATCATGCAATTAAAATATATAATCATATATGATAAAAGCATAGTAAATGTGGATGATTATGAACTTTAACTAATAATATTTTCTTCAAGCCTTGAAGAAAAATATTTGGTTAAAATTCCTAAGGGATGTGTCAACTCCTCAATGCGCCTCCTTGGTTGCTCCTTGGTGCCATCTCCATCTTCTTGTACATTATATATGTAATTCTAGTCTAAAAAATTTAGAAAATAAACCTATTCCTAACCTATACTTTGTACATTACAAATATTGATCAAGAAATCTTGAGTTACATTCGAGGGGAATTTAGGAGAGAAGAGAATTACATCAGAAAAATAGAGAGGAAAGGACACGCAAGCCCTATTTATAAAACCAATACAAGCCAACCATAAAAGAAGTAATAACCATTCAATCACATTGGTCTAGTCCATAATCATCCACCATGCCATCATACCATTTAACAATTAAATAAATTAATTTATTTAATTCTGATCATAAATCACATGGTCTAAATAAATTAAATTAATGCTCTTGAAATTTATTTGTCTGAAAAATATAGTTATAGAAGGTATATGTTCTCAAATTTTAACTTTTCAAATATTAACAATTAAAATTGGAAAGTGTTTTAATAGAGAAATTATCAAAATTCGCATTTTCAAAAATTTAGGAAAAATGCTGCTAAGATTCTGCCTACAAACCGGGGGACAAAACGTGCGTGGTTTCATCCGCGGTTTGAAAACCGTGGGACAAACCGCACGCGGTTTCATCCGTAGTTTGTGGACAGAAAATACGGAATTTTAACCGTGGGCCAAAACACGCGCGGGTTTTCGGGCGGTTTGTGTCCAGAAAATACGATCTTTGAAATTCTTTAGTGTTTTTCAAAACTCTTTTGAATCAAAACATGTTAAAACCTTTTTAGCACGTCAAAAACAATTTACAAACCCTAAAAACAATCTTAAGAACTTATCTTAATTATTTAAAACACTTTTAAACAATCAAGAACTTTTCTTAAAAATCAAACTCCTGATTTTTCTAAAACAATTTTGAGACAAATTTCATCAAGAACAAACCATCCATATTTATGACAATTAAATAGACACAAATCATATAGATATAATCAAAGAAGGCTCTAATACCACTGTAAGGTAATAGCATAGATAATGCAGCGAAAAAATAAAAATTTATTACCTTAACTATGGATCTCTTTAACATATCTATATGATTATCAAGGGGGTTTGCATGAAGATTATCTTAAGCACAGAAGATTTCTATGCTACTAGGCAAAGATCCTTTGAAGAAATTGTTAGATCTACCACAAAAAACCCACAAAACGTAGAGCCTCTAACGATATCCACACGAACAACTTCTTTGGGAACCTTGTAGGCTTGCTTGTTTTGACTTTTGAGTGCTAGCTCCCTTGAATTATTTAAGAACACAAGAAGAAGAAAAACCTAATAATTATGAGAGAGAGAGAGAGAGAGACACCTAGAGAGAGAAAGATGCATGCCTTTTTTTCTTCAATTTTTCTCTCACTAGTTTTCTTTTGTATTGCAAAATAATAATTCAAAAGTCAAAACATGAATCTATTTATAGAAGAAGTATTCTAATCTTTTAGGAAATAAAGCTAATTAGAAACCAAGAAGGTTTAGATAACTTACTTTAAGCTAAACCTTCTCCTTTAGGAAATCTATTCCATAAGGAAACTAATTAGTTATTTTATTTCTTTTAGGAAACTAATTTCCTACAAGACTTAGAATATTTATAGATAAGTCCTTTAAGTTAATTTATCTCATAAATTAACCCCAAAAGTATCTCATACTTATCTTAATTACATTTTAACCCAAAGATTTCGTTCTTTATGTGTGTGACCCGTTAGGTTTCATTCACGTTGGCAATAAATATAAATTACAACTCAATAATTGAGTTAGATAAATTAAACACTTTAATTTATCATTAATTCATTAATTAATCAATTCATACTTATAGATCATGAGTGGCGTCTAGCAATGCATCATGACCACCCAAGTGAATAGGAAAGTCATATGGTAGACCATACCCTTCAATGACAATGCTACCCTGTAATTAATATCCTTTCACCACACTATATCCCAATTAGTCTAAAAGTATAATGCATACTATTAAATGGCTAATTTATGTTTTCTTGTTCCAGAAATATAACTCTCCATGATGTATAACCTTCAAACTACTTCCAAGTTATACTATCACTTCTGCAGAAGATTTGTGAGTTAATATTTCTAACAAGTGACCATAAAGGGATATACTCTCTTATTAAGGAGTGATGAATCCTATATTGATTACTCACTATATTTCCATGCTTCAAACTATACCCAATCTCTAACCTATCAGCAACCCTTTTACAGGCACCGAGGAATAGAGTCAAAGTATAGCAATTCACACTCAAGATACTATAATAATCTCAAGTCAAAGGATCACTTACACCATTGCCATTAAGAGTTTAACCATTGGCACTATAGTTGAAACTGTTGGTGGATCAATCCAATGAACTTGTTCTAAAACAAGCATCCACATACTGACTTAAGTGTCATACACACCATAGTCAATGAGATCAACTACTACTTGCCATAAGTAGAAGCAAAGTATGTGCTAGTCTATCCGCATTAACGATGTCTAATCTCATTAATACTATAACTAGGGATATTTAAGAATATGACTTTATGTATTAGGGTCTCATAATTGTAACCCTTACAATCTCTAATACACAGTCAATATTCTAAGGACTTTATCAATCAAACAAGTAACATGGAAATACAAGTATAGATGATAAAGAAAAATACCACATGAATAAATATAACATCAATAATGTAAATACAAAACACCTTAAACCATCTTAGTTTTAGGGCATACACTAACACAATTTTATTAATAAAATTATTTATAAGCTGTTGGTAGATAGGTTGGCCAGGTTGCTGCCCAAAATTATTTCTCCCCAACAGAGTGGATTTGTTAAAGGTAGGCAATTGGCAGAAAATTTTTTGCTAGCCCAGGAAATGGTTAAAGGGTTGGGTAGGAAACAAAGTGGAGGAAATGAAATTTTGAAGCTGGATATAGAAAAGGCATATGATAGGGTCTCTTGGCCATATCTTATGGGTATCTTGAGAATTTGGATTTGCTGAACGTTGGGTGGACATGATATAGAGATTAGTGTCTAACTTTTGGTTTTCTTTTATCATAAATGGAGAATCAAGGGGTTTCTTTCGATATTCTAGAGGTTTAAGGCAAGAAGATCCGATTTCCCTTGCTCTTTTTATCATTAGGGCTGAGGGACTTTCGAGAGCACTGAATAACTTGCTTGAGACTTGAGGATTCACTCCTTTTTCTATCCTTCGTAACTATCCCAATATTACTCATCTTAATTTTGCAGATGATGTAATGCTATTTTCAGGCACAGACAAATGCTCTTTAAAGCTACTCATGGAAACATTGAGGAAGTATGAAGAATGTTCAGACCAGAAAATTAATGTTTCCAAAAGTGGGTTCCTATGTCATCATAGTACTTCTCTTGGTCACAATTCTATTATCTCACATGTAACTGGCTTTATAAGGAAGTCTCTTCCGGTGCATTATTTGGGCTGCTCGCTTTTTTATTGTAGACAAAAAACTAATTATGTTTCTGATCTAACTCAGTCTATAGTTGGGAGGATCCTTAATTGGCATAATAGATCATTATTTGTGGGGGGCAAGTTGATTCTTATTAAACATGTTCTGTCTTCTATGTCTTTGCATATTCTTGCTATATCATCCCCCCCCAAAAGAGATTTTCTTGCAGTTAGAGAGGATCTTTGCTAGATTCCTTTGGAATTCCAATCAAGATGGGGCGAAAAGACATTGGATAAACTGGAACAATTTGTGTCTGCCTACAAATGAAGGGGGTGCGAGAATACGAAACTTGAAGGATGTGTATAATGCCTCTTCAATGAAGTTATGGTGGCTATTTAGGAAGAATGAATCTCTATGGGCTAATTTTATGCATGCTAAATACTGTAAGTCAAAACACCCCATAGAGCTATTGCAATCTCCTCTTGATTCTGGGACGTGGAGAAGAATGTTGGTGGTAAGGAATATTACTGAGGCTAATATATTTTGGCATGTGCAGAATGATAGGATTAATTTCTGGCATGACAATTGGATTGGATTTGGTACTTTGACTGCTTATGTTTCTAACCAGGAGGACCTTCAGGTTTGTGATTTTGTGCATGAGAATGAATGGGATGTTAGTAAACTGATAAATTATCTGCCTTTTCAAGTTGTACAGGATACTATCAGAATTGAACCCCCTGAAATGCTTTCTTTTGATGTTCCAGTTTGAAAGCTATCTACTTCTTTGATACCAACTAAATTTGCCACAAATTAGCACTTATAACACTTGATATCACAAAATTTGGAAGGCATCCCCATCTTCTCCTTAGGCTGATTTTTATGACCAGCAACTTCCACCTTGCTCTTCTCACCTTCTGTAGGTTTCTGATTTGCCCTACCTTCTCTCTCATCATATACCCAATCATCATGCCAACTGGGTCTCCCATATGAACTCAAACCAGCCTTAAATCTCCTTATCTAAGTTGCTTTTCTACTTTCTCCACCTTTTCTACCAAATCTTCAATCTCTACATAATGTTGCAACTCAACGAGCTCTTGAATAAATTGATTAAGTCCAACTATAAATCTTGCCATAGTCGCTTCACAGTCCTCCTCAATGTTAGTTTGGATCATTGCTATTTCTATTTCTTTGTAATACTCATCTACACTCCTCGATCCTTGCCTTAATGCCAGAAGCTTCCTATGAAGGTCTCTGTAGTAATGGTTGGGCACGAATCTTTGCCTTATCATGGTCTTCATTTCGTCTCACGTTCTAATGAACCTCTGACCATATCTCCTTCTGTTGATCACCAATTGATCCCACCAAATACTGGCATAGTCTGCGAACTCCACAACTACTAACTGAATCTTCTTTTCCTCGAAGTAGTTGTGGCAGTCAAATACATGTTCAACTTTTCGCTCCCATTCAATGTACAACTCTGGATCACTTTTCCCTTGGAATGAAGGAGTGATGTTTCCAAGGTTACCGTCACAATTGGGATTACCTCTGTCATGGTCACATCCTCTTTTTCTAGACCTCCCATCAAACTCATTTTCATCATTAGAGTTCCCAAACTCCTCTACTGGGGTTCTCCTTCTCCTACTTGTTGATCTAGCATGTGTATGCTCCTATCTATCCATCCATTCATGCACTACATCCATTGCTTGCCTTATACCCTTTTGGATGCTTACAGTTAAGGTATCTACCAAGTCCTTAATGTTGAAAGCTCGAGATTCCCCTTCGTGAGTCAAATTGTGTCATGTATATCTGCAAGAGAATGTTAGTAATAAAAGCCTCACACACTCCCTTAGTATATACACTCAGTCACTCGTGTATCACTCAACTGAGGGTTTTACTCAACAATATGTTCACCTCTCTTGCCATTTACCAAACACGTACTCCTCTTTTTTTTTTTTATCAACAACAACCACACACAAGATTCATCAACTAGCCCAAGAAAATTCTAGGCAAGTTTCATGATTTCCTTGATCCCAAAGAAATAGATCTCACAATAAAATTGAAACTTTGATTATTTTGAATTCAATGAATCAAGTAATCACCAAAATTTAACAGCTCACATAATAGTGCAATGAAAGACTCAATTTTTTTGACGTTTTTAACAATCCTAAAATTGGACATGTCGCGCCCCATTTTTCGAAAATAAATAGAAAGTGTAAATAAAATAGATATAGTGTGAGTGAGTTTGGAAAAAGGAAAAGGAAGAATTAAATGTGATTTTATTTATTGGAAAAAGAAACATGTCAATTTTTGTAAAGATAATTTTTAGAAAATGCTTTGTAAAAATGATTTGATAAAAATGTGACAAAACAAATGCTTTATTATTATTTTTTTTTTAAATAAAAGAAAAAGGGCCTAAAATGGGACTTTTGAAATGCGACGGTTTTTGGGCCCGAAAAATAGAGTCTAAAAAGGGTTTTTTAGTGAAAAAACGGAGTCGCCACTTGGTATTGAGTTTTGGTGTACCAAGTCACCAGAAATATTTTGTGAAAGGTAAAAAATTTTTGGGAATGATTTATTTTTGAAAATATGATTTTTGGGAAAAATACAAGAAAAACAAGCAAAACCCTTTTAGACGACTCCAGGTCTTTGAAAACAAGAGAAAAGGGTTCGGGAGTCACAGTTGAAGAAAGGGAAGGCAAAAGTTTGCACCTAAGGCACCCTTTCAACCTAGCCGAAACTAGTTGCGAGGTTTAGTCTAAATTTTCCTAGAATAACCCTAAAGTTTTATCACATTTGGATGCAACTATATGAATGCAAATCTGGTCCTAAAATGAATATCGTTAAGGGACAAAATGTTCCATTGAGGTTTGGTCAGAATTATCGCATTAATTGCGAAACCCGGATCTAGACCTCGATGGAGTCACGAGTATGAATGCAAAATGGAATGCAAAAGAAAAAGAAAATAGTAGTATAGATAGTAAGTGAACAAAGAAAGTAGGGATGCAACATAACGGGTACGGGAGACGAATAGACTCGTGACTAAATATTTCTACTCACGGAGGGGGGAACGACATGTACGCCATCGCTTCCCATGTGAGTAGATGACTATTTCTAGTCAAATCACACAAATGACCTAAAATTCTATGTGTAGTGAAATCTAATGTTATGTACTAAACATATGTTTTTAAAAATAGATAATAAATGATAGAGTATATATATAAATCATTCAAAATGGAAAAAAGCCTAAAATAGAAATGTGTGTGAAATAGCATGAAATGAACATGCGAGAAATGATCTTAATACTAAAATGACCTAAAGGCCTAGCATTGGACTAGCCTATTTTTCTAAAAGTTCTCCGCTAGCGTTGGACTAGCGAAGAAAACGAAATTAACCACAACTAGTTTTGGACTAGTGTGGCGACGATACACATATATAATTAAAGCAAGTAAATAAATAAAGCATGTATTAAAGCAATAAATCACATAAAAGCCGATAATAGCAAGTAGGAGCACATAGCACATAGGCATGGTATTCTAGATGCAAGTTCCTAAGGAAAGCGAATAAAACACACAAGCACATAGCACACATAGCACACAAAAGCCCTGACTATTACACCGGGAAAGCCTAATTACAAATCTAAAAATAAAAGATAACCTATCTAACCTATCTATTACATTTTCTATCTAAAATACATAAGATTTTTTTGTTAATAGATAACACAGAAACTATCTATTACATTAACTATCTAAATACAAAATTTTTTTGCTAAATAGAAAATTGCCTATCTATTGCATTTCTTTGAATAATCAAAATTAAATTTAAATAAATAATATGACATAAATAAATAAACATTCATACATAAACAAAAATTATAAACACAAAAATACAGCAAAACACATAGAAAAACACATAGGAGCACGTAGAAGCATATAAAAAGAAATAAAAAGGATAATCGAAATACCTCCCGTTCGTAAACTCGGTACAAATTGCTACTAACATGAACAAACATGTCAAAAATACCACTATTTAATAAATAAATCAATTAATTAAATAATTTCATACCAAGCACTATGAACATACTAAAATAATTCAAACAAACAAAAATAAAGGAAAGAAAATAATGATAACAATAATTAAAAAAAAAAAGAAAACGAAAATTGTTTAAGTATATAAATAAATAAGTAAATAAAACAAAACAGCAAAAATAAAGAAATAATGATAATATAAGATAAAATACAATAATACATACTTAACTTTTAAAAACCAAAATAAGAATTATTAAAATAACTAAAAGAGAAAAAAAGAAAATTAATTTGAACATTAATTAGACTAACAATACCCAATTTTAGAACGTTAATTATAAATTTGATAAAAATAAATAAAGAAAATGTAAAAAGAAATAATTTAAAGCTTTGAGGACTTAACTAATTTTAATTAATACTTTTAAATTTTTTTTTTTAAGAAAAATAAAACATTATAAGATTTGGATTAAAAGATGGAAATTTAGGCAACATTCTAAAGTAAAAATGTGATTTTCAACAAACAAAAGAGTAAAATTATAATTTTAAACCCTAATTAAGGTAATGACATAGCTTACAACAAATTTAAAAGCTAAAATGTAATTTTCAGCAAGTATAATGCCCAAAATAAAAATTTACAACAATATTTAAAGCCAAGAATATAATTTCAGCAAAATCATTAAATAATATGTAACTTACAGCAAATATTAAAAGGCAAAAATGTAATTTCAGCAATTATAGTGATTTAAATAAAATTCCAGCAAGGTTGGGGGGACAAAAATAAAATTCCAGCAAGCATTCTAGGGCAAAAAAGAATTTCCAGCAATGTTGGGGGACAAAATAAAATTCCAGCAAGCATTCTAGGAAATTAGAACCAAATTCCAGCAACATAAAGTTTTAAAAATGAAATTCCAGCAACTTAAGAGCTAAATTACAATTCCCAGCAATTATTCAAGGATAAAATGAACTTTACAGCAACAATGAACCCCAATTTGTAAATTCTAACAAGTATTAAACACCAAATTATAATTTTTAGCAATATTAGGGACTAAATTGCAAATTCCAGCCACATTCAAGGACTAAAATAGAATTCCAGCAACATTTTATGACAAAAATGGAATTTCCAGCAATGTATAAGGGCCAAAATGCAATTTTCAGTAACATTTAAAGCCTAAAATATAATAAAAGAAAGCTTGGGAGGCAAAATTACAATTTTCATAAATATCAGAGGGTAAAAATGCAATTCCAGCAAAATCTAGGGGTCAGAATGTAATTACCGAAAAATATAGGGGTCAAAATGAAAAATTAAAAACGTAGGGGGGCAAAAATTATAATTATCTAAAAGTTGAGGGACCTAAATACAATTAATCGGGACCTAATTGCAAAGAAAATTAAATTATGGGGGTCAATCTACAATAAACAGAAATTTAAATGCACCAGTCAAACATTTTCAGGGCCACAGTAGCATTAATGAAAATATAAGGACTATAAAATAAATACCTATTATTAATTAAAAATAAATTAAAAAACTAAACTAATCAAAACGACGTAGTTTTGAGTGAAACTACGTCAAAACGACGTAGTTTCACCAAAACATTTTTTTTTTTTTTTTTTTTTCGGCTGATTTCGGTTTTTTTTTTTTTTTTTTCCTTTTTCTCTCTCTTTTTCTTTTCTCTCTTTTCTTCTTTCCTTTTCTTTCTTTTCCCTCTTTTCTTTTTCTCTCTTCTTCCTCCCCGATTCCCCTCTGCTTCTTCCCCAGCCGTCTCTCTCTTTCTATTTCTCTCGGTTTCTTTCTTCCTTTCTTCCTTTCTTCTTCTTCCTTCTTTTCTCCGATCTGCTCTCCCCCTTTTTTTTTTTTTTTCTTTCCTTTTCTTCTTCTTCCTTTCTTCTTCTTTCTTCTTCCCTTTTCTCTTCCCCTTCCCCCGATCTGCTATCCCACTTTTTTTTTTATCGTTTCTCTCTCTCTC
The DNA here is from genome assembly GCA_024721245.1 of Mitragyna speciosa. NCBI lineage: Eukaryota > Viridiplantae > Streptophyta > Magnoliopsida > Gentianales > Rubiaceae > Mitragyna > Mitragyna speciosa. Next base: position 8,999,071 of record CM045562.1, read on the forward strand.
AGGTCTCTCTCTCTCTCTCTCTCATTCTCGGCCGGACGTTTTTCAGTTTTCTTTTTTTTTTTTTTTTTTTTTTTAATACAAAAAACAGAAAACAAAACAAAAAATTTGAAAGTAAAAGTAGGAGATTTACCTGGTAGTGATGCTATTGTTGTTGCTGTTGTTGTTGTTGTTTGTTGCTTGAATTTTTTTTTTTTTTTTCGAATCTTTGCAGGTGTATGCGTGTATGTTTTGCAGGTGTATGTGTGTGCTTCTGTGTGGTGAATTGTGTGTCTGTGTGAGTTGTGAGTGAATGCAGGTGTCTGTTTTGTGTGTGTTTGAGTGTGGTGTGTTGTGAATTGCAGGGGAAGGGAGTAAATTTTTGTGCGTGACTGGTGTGTGCTGTGTTGTGTGCGTATGTGAGTTGTGAGTGAATTGTGTGTGTCTGTGTGTGCGAATTGTGTGTCTGTGTGTGTCTGTATGTGCGAATTGTGTGTCTGTGTGTGTCTGTGTGTTGTGTTCTGTGTAGTGAGGACGCAGGTGTGTTCAATCTGTGAGTTTTGAAGAATGCAAGTGTGTGTTTGGTTGTGTGTTCTGCGTGTTTTGTGTGTGCTTGTCTGCAGGGGAGTGAATTGCAGGTGTGTGTAGTGTTTATGTGCCTGTATGTGAGGCGTGAGAGGGGGAAGAAAATGCAGTGTGTGTGATGTATGTGTTTTGTGATGCGCAGGGGAAAGGGGAGAACTACAGGTGTGTATGATGTGTGTGTGTTCGGATGAAGAGAGGGAGGGGAAAGAAAATGCAAGTCTGTGATGTGTGTGTTTGGTGAGGGATATGAGGTGAAGGTAGAGAGGGTGAAGTCTGTGAGTTGGTGTATGTGTGTGGCAGAAGGCAAGCAGATGAGTGTGTGTGTGTAGTGTGATGATTTTAGAAGGAATTTTGAACAAAATTTCTCAAAATCTGATGAAGGGGTTGCAAGTGGGGATGATGAGTGTAAACTGTTCTGATGGCTGTAGCAGCCATGCTGCTACAGCAGCAGGCTGCAAAACGCAGCCTGCTTCCTCTTTTTTTTTTTTTTTTTTTTTTAGAAGAAAATAAAGAAAAATGAAAAATGAAAATAAAATAAAATAAAACAACTTGAACTCTTTTTTTTTTTTAATTATATTATATAAAAAAATTGAAATATAACATTATAAAAAAGAAAAGGTAAAATTTAGTGCAACAACTTAAAGATTAATTTAATATTAAAAAAAATACAACTTAAAATAAATATCAAATGGTCTTACCAAAAACAAAATAATAATTTTTTCTTTTCTTTTCTTTCTTTTTTTTTTTTTTTAACATAAAATTTATAAAATGCTCATAGGTAGAATTCTCATAAAGAAAATTGTAAATAAAAAGTGCATTGGAAAACGTGACCTAAATATGACAAAAATTATAAAATTTATGAAAATTAATAAATGACATCACAAAAATTTTATACAACATGCATTATCACATAAAGCACATATAGTATAATTTTCACTCAAAAATTTTTTAAGATTAACGCATTCTCGAAAAACGTGCCCTTAATAAACAAAAAGACAAAAAATAAATAAATACTAAATGACCTCTAAAAATTATGTAATTTTACAGAAAATTTATGAATATACAAAAAATAAAAATATAAAATTTTTCACTTGAAAATTATCGTAAAAATAGTGCATTGAAAAACGTGCCGTTGAATAAAAAAAATACTAAAATTTTAAATAAATAATGAATGACTCCCAAAAATCATTAAAATCATAAATAATGATAAAAATAGTAAAATCATGTATTTAGGAAATAAAATAAAATAAATTAATATTTACATGGCGAAATTACCATTTTGTCCCTGATGTGACGAATTAGACATAATATGCGAAAATTGTACTCGACCCCTGAAAAATAGGAAAATACCCCCTAAAATAAAAGTGACAACATATTTTTACAAAAGGTGTGTCAAAATTTGGTGTCTACAGCTTGCCCCTCTTTGTCAGGGAATCTCGCAGAGATTTCAGACAAAGACGTAGACAGCACCGAATTTTGACTCACCTAAACACAAAAGTAAAGACAAATATCTAAACACACAAGATGCAAGAATATAAACAAAAGAAAGAGTGAAAATGTGACCGAACTCTCTAAGAGTTGCCTACGTATCCCGCACAAGGGAATCAGGTCAAAACGTAGTTCGAACGGTGAAAGTAAAATTTTGGGCTGCCCGACTTGAAAAACAAATTAAACATCCAGTTTGCTGGAGATGTGGCCTAATTTGTTAAGATTGATGAAGTGCAAAGAAATTAAATATGAAGGTCCAATTTGCTGGATATGTACCTAGTTCACTGGGGTGAAATGCAATGCGAAATCTGGTTTGCCAGATTTTGAAAGGTAAACGTGAAAGGTCCAGTTTGCTGGACATGCACCCAGTTTGCTGGGGTGAGTACAAGAAAATTAAACGTGAAGGTCCAGTTTGCTGGACATGCACCCAGTTTGCTGGGGTGAGATGCAATACAAAGTTTGGTTTGCCAAACTTGGAAAATAAACGTGAAAGGTCCAGTTTGCTGGACATGCACCCAGTTTGCTGGGGTGAAATGCAATACAAAGTCCGGTTTGCCAGACTTGGAAAAGTAAACGTGTAAGGTCCAGTTTGCTGGACATGCACCCAGTTTGCTGGGGTGAGTACAAGAAATTAAACGTGAAAGTCCAGTTTGCTGGACATGCACCCAGTTTGCTGGGGTGAGTACAAGAAATTAAACGTGAAAGTCCAGTTTGCTGGACATGCACCCAGTTTGCTGGGGTGAGTACAAGAAATTAAACGTGAAAGTCCAGTTTGCTGGACATGCACCCAGTTTGCTGGGGTGAGTACAAGAAATTAAACGTGAAAGTCCAGTTTGCTGGACATGCACCCAGTTTGCTGGGGTGAGATGCAATACAAAGTTTGGTTTGCCAAACTTGAAAAATAAACGTGAAAGGTCCAATTTGCTGGACATGCATGAAAAAGTTTTTTTTTTTTATTATTATTATTTTTTTTTATTTTTTTTTATTTTTTATTTTAAGTCGAAAGGCAGCCCACAAAGCAATATGAAAACGTCCAATTTACTAGATTAATTCATGAAAAAGATTAAACTACTGAAAGCAGTTTACAAAGCATTTTGATTGATTGATTTTGATTTTTTTTTTTTTTAACTTTTACTCTATGTAACCTATCAAAAATCTATTTGAAAGAAATAAATGAATGAATAAATAAAATCTTATACCGAAAAATTTGCTCCAATATAAATCAAATGAAATCAATTTGAAATCCATCCTTTAAAATTTGCCCCAGTGTAAATTTGAAATCAGTCCTTCCCAATACGAGTTCTAACATGAGATGTCAAAATCAATGTGAAGCCAAAATTTTTTTCAAAAATTTTTTTTTTTTTTTAAATTTGCCCCAGTGTAAATTTGAAATCAGTCATTTTCACAGTGTGGTCAAACATAAAGCATCAAAATCAATGTAAAATTCAAATTTTTCTCAAAAAATTTGCCCCAGTATCAATTTAAAAATCAATCTTTGACTGGAGTCATGCTCCAATTAAATCACTGCTAACTGCAAAATATTTGCCCCAGTTTTCTCTTGAATCAATTTGAAATGACCTCTTTTCTTTTTGTTTTCTCTCTTTTTTTCTTTTTTTTTTTTTAAAGATGATAGGAAAAGGATTTTTTTTTTCTTCTTTTTTCTTCTCTTTTTTTTTTTTTTTTTTTCTTCTTCTTCTTTTTTTTTTTGTTTTGAAAGAAGAAAACAAAAGGGGTTTTTTTTTTTTTTTTTAAGAAGAAAATAAAAAGACTTTTTTTTTTTCGCAAGAAGAAAGAAAAATGATTTTTTTTTAATTTTATTTTTAAGAAGATAGGAAAAGGATTTTTTTCTTCTTTTTTTTCTTCTTCTTTTTTTTTTTTTTTTTTTTTTTGAAACGCAAGTCAAAATAAAATTGTCCTAGTATGGGATGAAATGTCACAAAACTGTCCCAATGTGAAAGGGGTGCGACCTTCAAGTGGGCTGTCAAATGAAAATCATCTATTCTGGAGGCTCCAAGGGTAAACTAGAGAAGAAAAGGCTTTTTTTTTTTTTTTTTTGTTTTGAAAAGAAAGATGGAACTAAATCAGATGGGAAAGTCTTCTGTGGCGTCTGAATTAATGATCCAGGAAAAGATCCGACCATTCACTGCTGCTGGAATACAGCTTTACTCGGGTAATGCTTATTTTCTTTTCTCTTTAATGAGAGCAATCGTGCACCGACTGACTTGAACTTTGTTCAAACGTCATTATCCTGCAAAAAATTACAAAAACTGGTATGTCAATCTACTCAAAATCATCATTCATTTTTTTTTATTTACCTCAAAGAAAATTCTAAATTTTGAGTCAACAAATATACAAAAAATGCTTTTATTTTGACCTTTGTTAATTCTCCCACCCTTGAATCATTATTTGATCTCAAACGATTTGAAAAATGTGAAATCAACTAACGATTCAAACATTGAAATCACACATGTGTGTTCTAAAATGCATTTCCTCAAGGTCAAGTAAATAATCATTATGCAATTTATTGTTTTGTCTTTAATACTCATAATATCAAGTAAAGGAGAAGGAATTATATCACAATTAAACTAGCTCAAGTTAATTTCTTCGCCTTACTGAATTTCACAAGCAAATAAATCATATGATCAATCAAAGCGCATCATATGTCTATGATCAATTTTATTTTTCACTTGAGGGGAATTTCTTTTATAGTAAACAAATCACTCAAGATACGAGAATGTCTTTTGACGCGAAAACCGACATTGGTTATGAAGGTTCCCGGTTACTCAACACCTCAACCCTTAGGTGAGTAGCAAAAACTGTATTTGAGAAGTACAATCGCCTTTTTACGCAAGAATCGACATTGGTTAAATGAAGACCCCTGGTTACTCAACAATTTACTTACTCAAATTTACGCATCATTACTCATAATTCAAATGCTGTTTGACGCGAAAGTCGACATTTGTCGATGAAGACTCCCGGTTACTAAGCACAAGAACCATTGGAGTGGGAAAAGGCTACATTATTCTTTTTTCTTTCTTTGCCTCTTTTCTTCTTTTTTTTTTCTTTGGTACAAAACCCCTCATAATAGGCGTTAAACCACATGAGTGCGCTAATTGACCATAATCAGCATTTAATATGTGAAATTAAGTAAAGAAGAGAAATTTTCATCAAACATACAAAAATTTGGACATAATTCCATCCACTTTACAAGATATACTTTCTATAAGAACAACACTCCAAATCACATAATAATAACTCCTTATCATCCAGAGAAAACATTTGTCGATGCACATAAAGTAATTTCAACAAGTAAGAGAATTAAACAAATCAAAATTTCTGACTACAACTCACGAACATGTGACACGATTTTATTTCAATCTCCTAAATAACCTATAAAATACACTCCACATGAAAGTGAGAACAATTAGGATGTGAAACATTAAACTCCCCTGGTGGATGGGTTGAAGTCATATCCCCGACATGTTTGTCCCTTTCGTCATGCTTGAATCTGCCAGATATGCATTGGAAACTTGTTTGACAATCTATTGCAACCCTCTATCTTAAAGACTCGAATGCTCAAAAGTAGGAATCTAAGTGATGAATCTGCTATTTTGCCTTAGTACCACCGTTGACATTCTGTCTCCTTTGAGTTAAGCACGGGTTCCTCTTTCTTTTTTCTTTTTTTTTTCTTTTTTTTTTTCATCGTTCAGCATACTTAACATGGAATCTCAAATTTCTCCCCCCCCCCTTTTTTATTACTCTAGTTCTCCTTAACGATTTTGCTTTATTTTGAAATTAGAAAGATACCAGAGCGCCCATTATCAGTCTCAAATAAGATGACGTCCGAAAACCATAGGCATTTATTTTCACCATCAAAACATTCAAGAAAATATTTTCTTTTCATTCAATTTGAAAACTTTACAATTACATAAACCTGGCATTAGGTTTTGAGAAAAATGTGATTTATTTTGAGGCCTCATCAAAGAATTATTTGCTCAATATAACAAAAAGATTTGAAGCAAATCGTTTTCAAAACTAAATACAAAAATAGGAAGGGAAAATCTCATGCTACAAACAATTTTGAAAAAGCAACTTGTTTAGTGCTTTATCCGAGAAAGAATTTTGAACACAAGGCAATCCTAGATTTACAAAAAGAAAACCATTATTAGTGACTAAGTTATTCCCATTTTTATGACAACTAAATTAGCCATTATCTAACTACAATTTCATCTTTCACACTGATCATTCAAGTCAAACTCATCAATCTGGCCCTTAGCACTCTCAATGTTAAAACTGGATTCCCCCGATCCTTCTTATAGTTTGAAAAGCACACTGGCATTATAAATGTCAAGTGTATGATACTTTACTAGAGTGAAATTATGATTTAAAAGGTTTGAATCAAATATGTATTCGACGTGTTTTCCAATTTGTTGCCTTCCTGGAGGACCTGTAAAAAATGAAAAAGAAAAAATCGAAGTTAGTATAGGTGAAAACAAAAATGAATGCATGCCCTAGAGGGAGCCCTTATTATGCCAAGGGTAGGCTTAGCATGAAATGCAATCCTTTAGGGTGAGACCCCCCTTTTTAATCGTAGATGGGCCAGATTCGTCAAGAAGAGGTGCCTCTATTCTGCTCGTATTACCTTACCTAGGGTCTCACCCGCCAGGATTTATCGAGAATATAAATGTGCATGTCTTTTAGGGTTACATACCCAAGACAAAAGGACGACTTTTCTATCATGGGATTCCCGAAATGGCATTCCCTCTAGGGTTTGTGCATGATGCCAGTTTATTAAAACAAGTTAAAATATGCAAAATTGTCAATTTTAAGAAAATGTCCTAAAGATTTTTATCTAATAATGAATTTTTTTATTTATTATTTTTTTTTTGAGAAAGATGGACCATAAACTGTACAAAAGAAATTATTGACTCCAAAAAATATTTGATTGAAAAATCAAACCTCCAAGGGGTTACGAGACACAACGTTGAAAGAAAAAGTCATGATTTTTTTTTTTCAAGAAATATACAAGTCAAAATGCCAGTTTATTAAAGTCAAATGAAATATGTACTAAAATCACTTTTTGTGTAATGTGGGTCGGGAGGGCGGGGGATACGGCAAAATGATGCTCTAATTTCTTTGAAGAAAAGATAAATGCGAACTGCGCAAAAACTTGATCACTTGGTTGCATTTATTGGCTCTAAAAAATTTGATTCGGGCAAAACCGATAAGTACAACATTGATGGGTAAATTTGAAAATGGGTTTAAAAATAAAATTCTTATTCTAAGATATACAGGTTAAAATATCAAATTTTTCGAGATTTACAAAAATTATAATGATTGAACCCTTGGGGTGCTTTATTTACAACAAAATGCAAATTTATAAAATTTGTATGAAAATCTCGTTTCCATCTTTTCCGAAGAAATTAAAGGTAAGACCAAATGGTTTCCTACGAGAGCACCATGCCAGGGCTCTTTATTTTATGGTTGTGAATGTGATCAAAGAATAAGAGAGAGTGCGTTAGTTTTCAACAAATATCACACAACACATTGATAGAGCAAATAGCAATAAACAGTACAACACAAAAATAAAGAGGGGTGGATTCCCTCCTCTCGTGCCTGGTGTACCTAATAGGGTAAGGCTGACTCTACCCTAGGCTTATTCTACATTGATGTATGAGGTTGAGTTCACTAATGCATCTAGACTCGATTAGGCTATCGGTTCCCAAGCCTTCAGACCTAAGAGTAAGGGTTATCAATCCCAAATCCTTTCGTCGGTGGCTCGAGTGATCCCCCAGACACTGCTACGTGCACATCGTGCCCCCGGCCACGTGTCCGAGTGGATCTATTTTAAAGCCCAAATCTCTAGACTTGTGGACTCAAGCCGAGAGTTCGGGTGATCTCCCAAACATGATTACGTGCACATCGTGCCCCGCGCACATGCCTAGGTAGATCAATCCTATTCCTAACTGGGATGGGTGGGTGACAACCACCAAAAAGAGAAAAAGGGTAAAAACGTCGAATGCACGTATGAAGTGCTCCTTATGAGAGGAAGGAATGTAATAATAACACGCGTGGGCTCTAAGGGTGATTGGCCCCTTCCCCAAATGCAAGCGCGGTCGAATAAAGCAGTAACAAGTAAATAAATCATACATACATCACATAAGTAGCCGAGAGACGGGAAGTGTGTGAGATACAAAAGAAAAACCTAAAAACCTAGAAAAATAAAAATGCAATCCTAAGCATCCAAATGCAATAAAATGAAAGGGTTTAAAAAAGGAAAAAGATGACTAAACCAAGTGCTCGGACTCACTAGTGATCCCCAGTGGAGTCGCCAGCTGTCGCGCCCCATTTTTCGAAAATAAATAGAAAGTGTAAATAAAATAGATATAGTGTGAGTGAGTTTGGAAAAAGGAAAAGGAAGAATTAAATGTGATTTTATTTATTGGAAAAAGAAACATGTCAATTTTTGTAAAGATAATTTTTAGAAAATGCTTTGTAAAAATGATTTGATAAAAATGTGACAAAACAAATGCTTTATTATTATTTTTTTTTAAATAAAAGAAAAAGGGCCTAAAATGGGACTTTTGAAATGCGACGGTTTTTGGGCCCGAAAAATAGAGTCTAAAAAGGGTTTTTTAGTGAAAAAACGGAGTCGCCACTTGGTATTGAGTTTTGGTGTACCAAGTCACCAGAAATATTTTGTGAAAGGTAAAAATTTTTGGGAATGATTTATTTTTGAAAATATGATTTTTGGGAAAAATACAAGAAAAACAAGCAAAACCCTTTTAGACGACTCCAGGTCTTTGAAAACAAGAGAAAAGGGTTCGGGAGTCACAGTTGAAGAAAGGGAAGGCAAAAGTTTGCACCTAAGGCACCCTTTCAACCTAGCCGAAACTAGTTGCGAGGTTTAGTCTAAATTTTCCTAGAATAACCCTAAAGTTTTATCACATTTGGATGCAACTATATGAATGCAAATCTGGTCCTAAAATGAATATCGTTAAGGGACAAAATGTTCCATTGAGGTTTGGTCAGAATTATCGCATTAATTGCGAAACCCGGATCTAGACCTCGATGGAGTCACGAGTATGAATGCAAAATGGAATGCAAAAGAAAAAGAAAATAGTAGTATAGATAGTAAGTGAACAAAGAAAGTAGGGATGCAACATAACGGGTACGGGAGACGAATAGACTCGTGACTAAATATTTCTACTCACGGAGGGGGGAACGACATGTACGCCATCGCTTCCCATGTGAGTAGATGACTATTTCTAGTCAAATCACACAAATGACCTAAAATTCTATGTGTAGTGAAATCTAATGTTATGTACTAAACATATGTTTTTAAAAATAGATAATAAATGATAGAGTATATATATAAATCATTCAAAATGGAAAAAAGCCTAAAATAGAAATGTGTGTGAAATAGCATGAAATGAACATGCGAGAAATGATCTTAATACTAAAATGACCTAAAGGCCTAGCATTGGACTAGCCTATTTTTCTAAAAGTTCTCCGCTAGCGTTGGACTAGCGAAGAAAACGAAATTAACCACAACTAGTTTTGGACTAGTGTGGCGACGATACACATATATAATTAAAGCAAGTAAATAAATAAAGCATGTATTAAAGCAATAAATCACATAAAAGCCAATAATAGCAAGTAGGAGCACATAGCACATAGGCATGGTATTCTAGATGCAAGTTCCTAAGGAAAGCGAATAAAACACACAAGCACATAGCACACATAGCACACAAAAGCCCTAACTATTACACCGGGAAAGCCTAATTACAAATCTAAAAATAAAAGATAACCTATCTAACCTATCTATTACATTTTCTATCTAAAATACATAAGATTTTTTTGTTAATAGATAACACAGAAACTATCTATTACATTAACTATCTAAATACAAAAATTTTTTGCTAAATAGAAAATTGCCTATCTATTACATTTCTTTGAATAATCAAAATTAAATTTGAATAAATAATATGACATAAATAAATAAACATTCATACATAAACAAAAATTATAAACACAAAAATACAGCAAAACACATAGAAAAACACATAGGAGCACGTAGAAGCATATAAAAAGAAATAAAAAGGATAATCGAAATACCTCCCGTTCGTAAACTCGGTACAAATTGCTACTAACATGAACAAACATGTCAAAAATACCACTATTTAATAAATAAATCAATTAATTAAATAATTTCATACCAAGCACTATGAACATACTAAAATAATTCAAACAAACAAAAATAAAGGAAAGAAAATAATGATAACAATAATTAAAAAAAAAAGAAAACGAAAATTGTTTAAGTATATAAATAAATAAGTAAATAAAACAAAACAGCAAAAATAAAGAAATAATGATAATATAAGATAAAATACAATAATACATACTTAACTTTTAAAAACCAAAATAAGAATTATTAAAATAACTAAAAGAGAAAAAAAGAAAATTAATTTGAACATTAATTAGACTAACAATACCCAATTTTAGAACGTTAATTATAAATTTGATAAAAATAAATAAAGAAAATGTAAAAAGAAATAATTTAAAGCTTTGAGGACTTAACTAATTTTAATTAATACTTTTAAATTTTTTTTTTTTAAGAAAAATAAAACATTATAAGATTTGGATTAAAAGATGGAAATTTAGGCAACATTCTAAAGTAAAAATGTGATTTTCAACAAACAAAAGAGTAAAATTATAATTTTAAACCCTAATTAAGGTAATGACATGGCTTACAACAAATTTAAAAGCTAAAATGTAATTTTCAGCAAGTATAATGCCCAAAATAAAAATTTACAACAATATTTAAAGCCAAGAATATAATTTCAGCAAAATCATTAAATAATATGTAACTTACAGCAAATATTAAAAGGCAAAAATGTAATTTCAGCAATTATAGTGATTTAAATAAAATTCCAGCAAGGTTGGGGGGACAAAAATAAAATTCCAGCAAGCATTCTAGGGCAAAAAAGAATTTCCAGCAATGTTGGGGGACAAAATAAAATTCCAGCAAGCATTCTAGGAAATTAGAACCAAATTCCAGCAACATAAAGTTTTAAAAATGAAATTCCAGCAACTTAAGAGCTAAATTACAATTCCCAGCAATTATTCAAGGATAAAATGAACTTTACAGCAACAATGAACCCCAATTTGTAAATTCTAACAAGTATTAAACACCAAATTATAATTTTTAGCAATATTAGGGACTAAATTGCAAATTCCAGCCACATTCAAGGACTAAAATAGAATTCCAGCAACATTTTATGACAAAAATGGAATTTCCAGCAATGTATAAGGGCCAAAATGCAATTTTCAGTAACATTTAAAGCCTAAAATATAATAAAAGAAAGCTTGGGAGGCAAAATTACAATTTTCATAAATATCAGAGGGTAAAAATGCAATTCCAGCAAAATCTAGGGGTCAGAATGTAATTACCGAAAAATATAGGGGTCAAAATGAAAAATTAAAAACGTAGGGGGGCAAAAATTATAATTATCTAAAAGTTGAGGGACCTAAATACAATTAATCGGGACCTAATTGCAAAGAAAATTAAATTATGGGGGTCAATCTACAATAAACAGAAATTTAAATGCACCAGTCAAACATTTTCAGGGCCACAGTAGCATTAATGAAATATAAGGACTATAAAATAAATACCTATTATTAATTAAAAATAAATTAAAAAACTAACTAATCAAAACGACGTAGTTTTGAGTGAAACTACGTCAAAACGACGTAGTTTCACCAAAACATTTTTTTTTTTTTTTTTTCGGCTGATTTCGTTTTTTTTTTTTTTTTTTTTTCCTTTTTCTCTCTCTTTTCTTTTCTCTCTTTTCTTCTTTCCTTTTCTTTCTTTTCCCTCTTTTCTTTTTCTCTCTTCTTCCTCCCCGATTCCCCTCTGCTTCTTCCCCAGCCGTCTCTCTCTTTCTATTTCTCTCGGTTTCTTTCTTCCTTTCTTCCTTTCTTCTTCTTCCTTCTTTTCTCCGATCTGCTCTCCCCCTTTTTTTTTTTTCTTTCCTTTTCTTCTTCTTCCTTTCTTCTTCTTTCTTCTTCCCTTTTCTCTTCCCCTTCCCCCGATCTGCTATCCCACTTTTTTTTTTTATCGTTTCTCTCTCTCTCAGGTCTCTCTCTCTCTCTCTCATTCTCGGCCGGACGTTTTTCAGTTTTCTTTTTTTTTTTTTTTTTTTTTTTAATACAAAAAACAGAAAACAAAACAAAAAATTTGAAAGTAAAAGTAGGAGATTTACCTGGTAGTGATGCTATTGTTGTTGCTGTTGTTGTTGTTGTTTGTTGCTTGAATTTTTTTTTT